>CM061533.1:19103384-19311158 GCA_030545055.2 Neoaliturus tenellus | reverse complement strand
AAATTTTAAAAAAGGCAAAGTTTAAATTTGAGTGGTTCTTTTTAACAGGTGATTAGTTAGGTTGTTGGTTTGTTATTTTTATTGGTGTTTGATTGAATTCAATATAGGATCGATGTCTATTTATAGCCCAACTCTAAAACATAACCTTAACTGGAAAAAACACTTTTAACTAAAAATTATCAAGTTATTTCACGAAAAGAATTAATAAAGCTACGGTACTAACTTAAGGTTGCCTTTCAAAATGAATGTCGGTTAGTTGTCAGTAAAATGTAAAATAGTAATAACAATTACACTTACCTCTGACTATAGAGTGTATGTATTTTTCTTCTATTCGTCGAACTTCTTCATACACAACAAGAATGTAAAACACTAACATTATCACAAAATAAAACACTGTATTAAGACGCACAAGTAAGTATTGGAAGATTAGTAATGGCGGATGGCTGGACGACGTCGGACGTTTAGAAACAGAGCGTCTGCGTCTTTCTTGCAAGGAATTGTGGGACGTCGGTATCGTGGCTTGCCATTGGTCCGCTTTCATTGTTCCAAGATAGGGTTGGGGTGGCCGTCGACAAAGGGTGTTTACGCTTGGCTGAAACACTGCTAGATCAATAAAAGGTCCCTGCCATAAACGTTTCTGAGAATAATCGTTTTGAAGGGTATTAGGCAATGTTTGTCTTACTCCCATTTCTCATAAATGGTTTATAAATTATTTAAAAAGGTTGACGTAAGGATCTGTGCTGGCTGGGTAACTCATCAACAGCAACTCTAGAATGGGATTATTGGTACAGGACACTCAAAAAATTTATTCAAGTTACAAACCCTGATGAACCAGAAAAGCTAAAGCTATTGATTAACTTTGTAGCACCCTTAATATACATTTACATAAGGGAAGCTCAGAATTTTGATGAAGCAATTCGTATCCTTCAGAATCTTTACTGCAAGCCAGTCAATGAAGTATTTGCTCGCCATAAACTGTTTACACGACACCAACAGCCGGGAGAGAAAATTGACCAGTATTTGGAAGCATTGAAAATACTCAGCAAAGACTGCAATTTCAAAGCTACTACCGCGGAAGTGAACAGAGACGACTGCATAAGAGATGCTTTTGTGAATGGTTTACGGGCTCCCTAAATACGTCAAAGATTACTAGAAAACTTCAAGTTACCTCTGAAAGACGCTTACGAACAGGCTCGTTGCTTAGAAAGCGCACAAGAGCATGCGCTTCTCTATCAGCAATCTTCTAATTTGAATTCTGTTTTAGACTCTGAAGCCCCATCAAGCATAGAAGATGAACAAAGTAATCCGACAGTAGCTGCTACTTCCGGCGGGAAAAATAAATGTTTCTTTTGTGGCTTTAATAGACATCCGAGAAACGAATGTCCAGCTAGAGATTCAATATGTAAGGGATGTGGTAAGAAGGGACACTTCATAAAGGTATGTAAATCCTCTTCTCAAACGAACAATTCAAATTTCCGTACAAACTCTCAGGTAAAACACACAACTTCGGCAATCTCTAATCAGATAGTTTGTGTTTCAAGTTCTCACCCAGGACTCTCAAAAGCTATTATCAAAATAAATATAAATGGTAGGGAAGCTCAAGCGCTCATTGACACAGGCAGTACTACTAGCTTTTTAAGCAACGATCTGGCCAGAAAACTAAAAATAACACCTTATCCTTCTAAAATTAGCGAAGTTTCTATGGCATCATCCATGTTAAAATCTAAAACTCTAGGCGAATGCAAAGTTAACATAAAAGTGATGGGGAATTCTTATGACGATGTTGTTCTATGTATTCTACCAAACCTTTGCTGTGACGTAATAATAGGTCATGATCTACTTAGTCGCCACTCTAAACTCGAATTGACCCTGGTGGGCCTGAATCTCCACTAGCTATAGTGTCTGTAGCAGCTGCAAATGTTCAACCAGCTTCTCTATTTGAAAATCTTTGTCCTGATTGCCATCCTATATCTTAGATCTCGGCGATATACAATATCAGACTACAAGTTTATCTCTACTGAAATTGAATCACTTTTAAAAGACGGAGTAATTGAACCGAGTGTCTCTCCATGGAGAGCACAGGCTTTTGTCACCAGTTCAGAAAATCATAAAAAGCGTATGGTCATAGACTACTCTAATACCATAAATAAGTTTACTTATCTAGATGCATATCCCATCCCAAATCTTGAAGATATTGTTAATAAAGTAGCTAACTATGAAGTATTTAGTGCTATAGACTTAAAAAGTGCGTATCATCAGATACCCATAAGACCAGAAGATAAGCCACTAACAGCTTTCGAAGCTTGCGGTCAATTGTACCAATTCACTAGAATTCCATTTGGAGTTACAAATGGAGTTGCTGCTTTCCAAAGGGTAATTGATAACATAATCAGAGCAGAAAATCTTAGTGATACTTTTGCTTACTTAGATGATATAACGGTGTGTGGCAAAACTCAACAAGAGCATGATAGGAATTTAGAAAAGCTGATGACAGCAGCTTCTAAATATAATCTGACCATTAATGAAAATAAGTGTAAATTTTCTATGAAATCAATTAGTCTTCTTGGTTACACTATAAGTAACAAAACTATAAAACCTGATCCAGATCGCCTGTTGCCCTTGAAGAATTTTCCCTTGCCAACAAACACACCGTCACTTAAAAGGGCTATTGGAATGTTCTCCCATTTTTCAAGATATGTTCCACGTTTTTCTGAAAAGATCAAAGTCTTGACTTCAAGCTCTTTTCCATTGTCTACACAGGCAATAAACACATTCAATCAACTTAAGAAAGAGATTGAAAACGCTTCAATGAGTCCTATAGATCCAGAATTGCCTTTCACTGTGGAAACTGATGCCTCAGATACGATTATAGCAGCAACTCTATCCCAAGATGGACGACCAGTAGCTTTCTTTTCTAGATCCCTAACCAATAGTGAACTAAAACATAGCTCTGTTGAAAAGGAAGCTTATGCGATTGTTGAATCAATACGCAAATGGAGACACTATCTACTGGGCCGTCACTTTAAATTAATCACTGATCAGAAGTCAGTTTCCTTCATGTTTAATACAAGGCTACCAGGTAAGATTAAGAATGAAAAAAATCATGCGATGGAGACTGGAGCTATCGTGCTATAGCTATGATATAGTATACAGACCTGGTAAACTAAATGTTGCTGCTGACAGTTTGTCACGTGTGTGCTCCGCTATGATCGATCGTCAAAAGAAACTGCAAGAATATCATGAGATATTATGCCATCCTGGTGAAACAAGGATGTATCACTAGGTACGTTGTAAGAACCTACCGTACTCCCTTGACGACATCCGACGAATGACGGCTTCTTGTAAAGTTTGCTCAGAAGTCAAACCCAGATTCTTCAAACATGAAGGTAAGCTAATAAAAGCTACATCACCGTTTGAACGGCTTAGTCTCGATTTTAAAGGCCCTCTTCCTACTTGCACGAAAAACCGTTATATATTAACTATTGTCGATGAATATTCGAGGTTTCCATTTGCTTATCCTTGTCCAGATATGTCTTCGTCAACTGTAATTAGCAAATTAAAACAATTGTTTACCTTATTTGGTACACCATGCTATGTTCATTCTGACCGAGGTTCCTTCTTCCTTTCTCATGAATTGAAAGAATTTCTGACGCAAAATGGAATAGCCTCAAGCCGAACTACTGCATATAACCCTCAATGTAATGGCCAGGTTAAGAGGTATAATGGTATTATTTGGAGAACCATAGAACTTGCCCTCAAGAATGATAATCTCAACATTACAAAGTGGGAAGTGGTGTTGGATAATGCACTGCATTCTATAAGATCCTTATTATGCACTGCTACCAATTGCACTCCTCATGAACGTATGTTTGGACACCCTAGACGTTCGCAAAGTGGCATTTCAACCCCCACTTGGCTAATGACTCCTGGGAAAGTATTAATGAGACGTAATGTAAGACAATCAAAATATGAACCATTAGTTGAGGAAGTCACTCTTCTCGAGGGAAATTCAGACTACGCTCATGTGAGGTTAACAGATGGGTGAGAGACTACAGTCTCAACACGAAACTTGGCGCCCTGTGGAAAAACTGGCTCAGATCCTCCACAAGATGAGAACAACGATGCTACGGAACCTGAAACCCTTAATAATGATGAAAGAATTGAACTACCAGTGGATTACAATCAAGACACCTTTCAGTCATCAAAACAGCTGACAGGAGAACCAGCTAGAATAAACATTCAATCTCAACAAATTAATGAAGAAATCACCCAACGACAAAGTTCACGGCAGAGGAAACTCCCTTCATACCTTAAAGATTATAACTTATACTATAGTAGAATTCACGAAAATAGTCCGATGAGTGTCGATGCATTGTTGCCAAATTTATACTGAAACACATTTTTACACTGTATTACACATGGTAAACATAACCACAAATGACAACATTGCAGGGCGAGAGGGTGTGAGGGGGGACACAGCTGTTAAAATTTTCATCGGACTATTTTCGTGCATCTAACTATAGCTGGGGAGAATGTGGTAGAAATATATTCTACAGCTGATTATTATCATTATTATTGATTTGTTTATCCACAATGTTTTTACAACACTCATTAGTTTATTCTGAATTGTATGTGTTTTAATAAGTTTAATTGTGTAAAATAAAGCCTATATTTCACAGGCAAATCTTGTTCTATTCTTTAACAAGAGCTTCCTAGCCTCAGGTGTTAGACTTTTTAATAAGCTTCCATGTAGTGCCAGGGTTGTGCCCTATACTAGATTTAAAAAGATTTTAGACAAATAGTTTATGGAAAATTTTTTTACAGCATAGAGGATTTTTATGATGCCAACATGGACTCTTTGTTATTTTGAATTGTGGTTTTTGTAAGCTCACTCTTTCTATATGTAGATAATTTTGTTCAGTTATGTTATTTTTAGCCTTAAGTTCTGACTATGTCAATTACAACTTTTGTAAATTGTTTAAAGACAAAATAAAATTTCTGATTTATGAAGTTCTTAGAAACGTCTTGGCCACTTTTGGCTCTTCTAAAACGAATCAGATAATTTTTTTATGTGTTTGGTTAAGACCAGGGTTCAATTTATTTAAACGACCCTTTAAAATTTAAGTATGAAATTAAACATTTAGGATTAAACCGTTTTAATGGGATAAAGTAATTTAAACAAATCAAAATTAGACATTTGACTGAATTTAATGCAGTCCCACTGATCTTTAAACTTTACTCAATCTTATGTTACAAATAAATTTCTTCAGGAGGTGAGATTTTGTTTACTAGAAAATGAACTCGGATTAATTCCTTTTATTAATTGCCTTTTAATATTTCATAATAAAAATCCATGATGTATTCTAAAGCCTTGTGTATCTCCATGGAATAATAAAAATAAAAAACCTAACACAAATGAGATGACGATAAATACAGATTTAATTGGTCTTTTTTATTAGACTTTAACAAGTAGTATAAGGTCTTAACAATTAATTTTAGTGCAGTAACTTATAGTTTTAATATTATTGATATTAGTTAATTAATTATTTGAGTTAATTATTTTTAAGATTAAAATACTTCACACAAACACGTATTGACCATACATTTTCAACATGTTATGAAATCAATGTACGATGCATGTCATCGTAGGATATGTAGAACTATAATCCTCGAAAGGATTCGCTTTCAAGTTTGGATTGAAATGAAATTCTTGTGGATAACAAGGGCTACCTGAGGATTCCAAATTTTACTTCTTCGAACAGAATTTTTCCAAACCACAGCTGTTGGTCATTGTTGCAGTTTAGTAATTGTTAATGATTTTTAGTTTGAGGTTTTGGTATTGTAAAAACGCTGAAAACATGCCTCCATATTCCCCGGTTTCGGACGGTGTTTTTGGATATTTATTGGTGAAAGGTATGTTTTATTGTAGATTAAGGTTGGATATAGGTCCCTCATGCCTGAAATATCAGTAAAAATAAATGGTAAAAGTATAAAATAATCTTAAAAGTATGGAAAGTTAAGCTACTTTACAACGCCACAAAGAGTAGACTCATACTTTCATATTTTAAAAATTTTGAGGTATGAGAGACTTAATATTACTATTTAACTAAACACTTACCAAGTTTAAGGAAAATCAATGAAAAACGGTGTCCAAAACAGGGGAATAAAATACCATGTTTTGTAAAAAAGCTGTGGTTAACATTGCCGACTGCGCTGATAGCCCAAAGGTGAAGATGACTCTTAATAGTTAGCCTAACAGTGGGTTCCATCATAAACAAATCAAACATAATCATGTAAATGGCATTTTTTATACAATAAAACACTTAATCTGTTGCAATTATGGTGGCAGGAAAAGTCTTGTGTATATTACGAGCATAAATAGTCATTGCCGTTCTGTGTTTGTCCGCACTAAGCTGACGCTTCGTGCGGACATCTACAATTCTCAATGTGCAAATGACGTACTTTGCCCTCTTAATACACAAATAGATATTAATGCTTGTCAGTTGGTAGTACCAGGTTAACCGAGCCTTGCTCGTTGGTTTTAATTAAGTTTTGATATAGTGTCATGGTAATAAAGCTATTAAATTTCCACTAATAACCAACTACACCTCTTCACAGTTAATAGCTGTTTCAAAAAGTATGCTTAACATTAATGTTCTTTTATTTTTGTATACCTTTTGTTGTTATTTCATTACCAAAGTAGCAACCCATAAGACCAATGTTAAAAATTACAATTTTTAAACTAAAATTTAGACAAAATTCGATTTTACCTTGGATTGAAGCTGATTTTAAACGCATTTTTGGGCCAAAACATTCTTAAATGCAAAATCTATCCGCTAGATTTCGAGATCGTGGAACACACATCCCTTCAGGCAGTGCTCGTATTATAGTATAGAATTAGATTACTACCAAAATATTTATATGTGTTTTATTCTCTTGGTCACTGTGATATATGCCTGACCATAATGATTGTATTTTTTGAAATGTTGGCAACCAAGTAAAAAAATATTACCTAATGGACAATATTTACCAGAGCACTAAAGGGAGTATCGTACGTAGAATGAGGCTAATTAACAATTTCCATTACAGCAGTCAAAGCACCATTGCCATCAGCCTGTTTGTTAACGTGTTGTGCTTATGGAGCCGATCGCGTCAGGGTAATGCGCGATTGTGTATGTTATTTACACATTTTGCAACGTTTACAGCTATAGCTGTTTGGATAAAAGTTAAGATCATATACCTAAATTTTTAATGCTTGTCAGATAAAATTATCTATATATTAATACGCAAGCATGTTTCATTTCCTCCTTTTTTCTCAGCTTGTATGCATCGTAGGAGAAATCCTTGCATACCGTTAGAAAGGTGTTGTGCTGTAGATGAGCAGAATCACGTTTTAATTTACATCGGCCCACGGGGATACGCCCTACAGGCTTTCAAAGTTTCAATGTTAATCTTATGGGAGAAGGATAATTGATTGAATCATAAGACAGCTGTTATAATAACAAATGCTAACAAATTGGGAAAAACGGATGCTTCATTTATAAAACATTTTAACATTAATTGGCTCAAGATCAACTGAATTTTTGGTCGAATTTCGACCAGTGGGCGATATCTAGTCTATATATTAATACGAAAGCATGTTTCATTTCCTCCTTTTTCCTCAGCTCGTGTGGATCAAGGAATAAACCCGAGCATACCGTTAGAAAGGTATAGCCCTGTAGATAAGCAGAATCACATTCTAATTCACATCGGACTCCAGGGCTACGCCCCACAAGCTTTTAAAGTTCCAATGTTTATCTTATAGAGAAAGAAAAATGGAATGAATCATTAGACAGCTGTTGTAAAAACAACTGCTAGAAAATTAGGAAGAACAGATGTTTTATTTCTAAAATGTTTTTAAGCTTCTTAGGGCCAGATCAACTGAAACTTTGATCGAATTTCGATCATGAGGTGATCTCTAGTACATATAAATATTTATAACAATTAATTCACATTTTGTGTTTATTTTTATGCTTGGGTCTATTCAAACCGAATATTTTAAGAAATAGTTAATAAATCGTTTTGTGATAAACTCTATGAAATATTTATTTTGATTGACAACATTATTGGCAACATTGCTTGGGTAAAAAGGTTACAATTTTCATAAGCCTGACGACGTTTAAAAAAAAAAATCATTCCTAAAACTGATGAAATGTTAAAATAATAAATTAAGTTTGGGCTTTGAGGATTAGACAGGTATTTGTAAGGCTTTCAGGCTGGATCTGTCTGTAGTGTACAAGACCAATGTGCTTAGCTGAGAAAATATTTTTTGTTCAAATACACATAAAACAAATAATTTTATATTTAAATATACTAAGTTTGTTCAGTAAGCACTGTTGAAGTAAATAATTTTATTTGTATTTCTTGGAAATACGGAAAAATATATTACAATATAAGAAAGGCTTGAATTACTATCTTTAATATCATTGTTTTATAGATCAGTTACTGTAATTGTAATTATTGATACACTATTGAAATTATGCTATGTTTCTTTATTGCCATTTACAATTTTAAGCAATTTAGAAATGCTAGCAAACAGAAAGGACAGATGATTTAGCTAAAAACTTTTTTAACTTTAAACTATAAACACATTGGGATCAGATGAAGTGATTTTTTTTAAATTCCAAAGAGTGGGAGATCATTAGTTATTATTAATTTTGAAAACAATAATGTACTTTTAACATTAAGAAATGACTAATTAGCCAAATTCAGGTTTATGTCATGAAAAATAGTTTTTTTTATATAAAAAGGCAAAGGTTTGAGAGACACAAGTTTTCTCGTAAATGACAGTTACTTGATAGTATATACACCATTATCATATATATATATATATATATATATATATATATATATATATACATATATAAAATATCAACAAATATACATTGGATCAATATATTTTTACGATATAAAATAAAAGTATCAAAGTAACTTCTCAAAAGTTCTTTCGTGATTGAGAGTTTTAAATATTTTTATTGCATTTAGAAAGAAGTGACCCTTAACATTCTGTTATCTAAAGGTATAATCAAGTCAATTCTGTTATCTAAAGGTATAATCAAGTCAGTAAGGGTGGCAACAATTCGCCCCTGGCCTCAGTTAAGGGAAGTATTATACAAGTGACCTCAGTGAATCCCGTATTGGAAACCTATTGTTGGGCTAATGACTTTGCCCTTTTGCCCTTACAACAGCTAGTATCTTACAATATAAATATACCAATAAATAGTAAAAGTTTCTGATTTTAAGTTGCTTTACATACCTGCGCTATCTAATGCTATTGGTAGTTGTTTCAATCATTTCAAAATAATTGTTTGATGTTGAGAAAACTTAGTTTCGTATTTCTTTGGTACACTTCACAGTAGTTGTACACTTTATATTGAAAAGGTATAACGAATATGAACTTCGTAGAAAGCTTTTGTGTATTTAAACAAAATTTGGTACACGGGTGCATAACGGATTGTCAAATTTCTATCTCATAGGAAGAGAAACATAGAAAAACTTTGTGCATATTAATATGATTGTATTATACGTTTGTTGCCTAATTAGTAATCACGTTATGTGGTGTTACAGTAGTAGTGTGAAATTGAGGATGCTGGCCCAGTTCAAGGTCACCTGAGGGATGACGTCATCGAGGTCAATGACCTCACCGATGACGTCATCGATGACGTCATCGATGACGCAATCGATGACGTCATCACTAATGACGTCATTTCGATGACGTCACACCCATGACGTCACAGAAATGACGTGCTGATGACGTCATCACCCCTTACGTCATCAAAACGACGTCACCGACGCCACTAAGGTCAAGGTCACGCAGAAACTTAAAATTTTTTGGCACTTTTGCCGTTTCTCGCACTACGCTCCGAGTTTCAGTCCGAGTCCCCGTGACCTTGATCACTTGGAGCGAATATTACATGAGAAACGGCAAAAGTGCCAAGTTAAACCTGAGTTTCTGACATGACTCTGCCTAAAGGGGCAATCGGTAATCCCTCAGGTGACCTTGAGCTAGCACAACACCCCCAATTTCATATTACTGTGACCTTGAAAACTTAACAACGGAGCGCCGACACCGATGCGCACCCCACGACAGCCACCGAGTGACTGACTGTCAGGCTCTGTGTATGCTAGGTATATGGAGAAGTGGAGGGGGAAATCTCAAGGTCATCCAAATGGAGTTTTAAAAAAGTTGAAGAGTAGAAAGACTACTCTTGTGCTTCCTGGGCGACCTCATCAATTTCCAACGGATCTGTAAACCAATCCGATCTGTAGCGGCAGGAGTCCAGAAAACAGGTGCACCACCCATCAGGTTGTCCGTAGCATTTCCGACAATTGGTAAGATTGGAGAAGTGAAATTTAATACACCGCTGCGGACAACAAGTATAAAAGTATTTGGATTTGTAGATTTTGAAAGTTTGTAGTACCGGTGGTGGCAGCTGTTGGTTCTTGCATCTACACCTGCAACATCCGAAGCATTCACATTGCCGGCAGGCCAGCCCATCCACTTGCCACTTTGGTAAGAGGAAACACTTATCCTCACAGCAATAGGTTGTCCCCGTCTCTTCCTCCCAACGCTTCTTTGCACAATATGTGACGCCTTGTATCTCCAAACACCTATGCTCGCAACATGAGATGCGCTTACTTTCCATAGCTGATGTTGCTTTGACGAGGGAGCACGATGAAGTGATGCTGTGGTCAGTGGGAATGGGGTTTATATAAACTAAGGTGAGTGGAGGGGGAAAGGTCAAGGTCATCCAAATGGAGTTTTAAAAAAGAAAAGAGTAGAAAGACTACTCTTGTGTATTTATAGCGATTTCATTGATAGTGAGTGCTTCTGTATGCCAAGTTGATCTGTACTGACAGGCTCCTAAATAATGTTTGCAAAAACCTGCAAAATGATTGTTGCACAATTTGCAGCCAGTTAGCTGTTTTAGTGTGAATTCAATGCAACGTTCAGGGCAACAAGTGTACTTATGCCCTCTCATCTGGTACACATGGAATGTCTTCAACTCTGGTTTCGGCTTCTTCCAAGACTTGCACTTACACATGCATTGACCAAAAGCTTCACATTTTCTACACGCCAGGCCATCCGCAACATCAATGTCATTTGGCCATGAAAAACATTTCTGTTCGCAACAGTAGTTGAGTTGACTCTCCATGTTGCTGTGGTGAAGGTGCGCGATGAAATGATGCTGCAGTCATTGAGAGTGCACCTTAAATAAACTCAGTGGAGGGGGAAAGGTCAAGGCCATCCAAACGGAGTTTTAAAAAAGATAACTAGTCGTCCTCCTCCTCGTCCGTTGTACTTGGAGAGCTGTCAGACGAAGAGCCCCGTGCAGGTGCTCCCCAGATGAAAAACAAATCAATTTTAAAACGAAGACCAGGATCTTGCATCATCAAGTCCTTTAACTTGTCACATACTAAGTCGACCTTGTGTAAGGTGTCAACAACAAGCTTCCAATTCGTTGGCTCAATATAACTTGTAGTAGAGTCTGCCTCGCTGATAACCACATCCTCCGGCCGTATTGGAGTGTAAAGATGTGTAAAGTTCTTCGGCTGTAGCTGAGGTTCAGGCTGGCTGGAAGTGGAAGGTTGAGTGTGGACCCCTGTCGCATCGAAATCCATAGTCATTCTACACTCAATGTTGGGGTTTTCGTTTAATACATACACCAATTTCTCATGCAACATATCCACTTCTGCCGAGTCTTGCAGATGAACATTCCAGGAAAATGGCCATTCTTCATCCGTAGTGGAGTCAACTCGAGAAAGAGTGCTGTCCGCCATGATAGCTAAGCAAGGAATGATGTGAGCTACAGACTGTGGTAACAGTATTGAAAAGTAGAGGGGGTAAACCAAAAGTATGTGGAGGGGGTATTTTCAAGGTCATTTAATTTGGGTTTTAAAAAAAGGAAATAGTGGAGGGGGAATTCTCAAGGTCATCCAATTTGGGTTTAAAAAAAAAGGAATGAAGGTTACTCCTCTTCAGCCTCGTTGTCCCCCACATCCTCATTAGCCTCATCTTCATCGACGTCAGACTCGCCGTAAGGGTAGATCGGGGACATGGGCGAATATTGTGGAGATTGTTGACCGTTGTTATCGTCCCCTTGCATTCTAACTTGGGACCAATCATAATTTAAATTCATTTGTATTATGATCCCAGGGTTGTCCCGCAGTATTTCCTTCATCCGTTCGCAAATTGTTTCCAAATAGTGTACACTATCGATCGACAGTGTCCAACCCGTACTTGTACCAACATCAGTAGTGGAGTCAGCTTGGCTGATGGTGTTGTTGTCTGCCATGGTTGCTTGTCGGACAAGGAATGACGGTTGATGTGATGCTCATGCAGGAACATGGTGAAGTGGTGGGGGGTGTGGTGGAGTAGTGGGGGAATTTTCAAGGTCATCCAAACGGAGTTTTAAAAAAAGGAAAACCTACAAAGTAACATTGAAACTTTCCAATTGATGGTGGCGAGCGTTTTCTTCTGCAACCTTGCCGACACATGTGACTATGCCATACAGTATGAAAAGTACAACCATAATAAGGCCGAACAATAAAAGATAGCCGTTGACTATCATGATATTTTCTGAGTGTATCTGCTTTCTTCGTATCGCCCTCTCCTGCATCCTCTTCTCCAACTCGTGGACGAAGTCACAGCAAACGTGAGGACATGTTTTATCCGTTGGTAGGTTTGCCATTGTTGATGTTGTCGGTTTGGCTGTTGAAGATGGAATGAGGTTTCCAATTGTGATGTGCCATGTACATCAATAGTCAAGTGGTGGGGGTAGCAAAGCAGTGGAGGGGGAAGTTTCAAGGTCATCCAAATTGTGTTTTAAAAAACCTATCTTGTTACTGAGCTTATAAGTCAGTAACAAGATAGGTGTTTTTGTTCTTTTACTTCTTTAATATAATGAAAAAATATACATATTCTATTATTGTAAGAACAAGGAAGACAACTGCTAGTCAGCTGAAGTAGTCCAAGTTGTCTGGCTCGGTCTTCATCGACGCCGGTGAGGAAGCTGTCGAGGAGTGTCCAGGCTCTTCCTTTGGCTGCCGGGTGTTCCGTATATTGCAAGCGTAAACCTGCACGTTTATACGGTAGCCTCGTGCCACCATCAGCTGCAACTCCTTGTACAAGTCGTTTAGCTCCTGCTGAGTCTTGATGCTCACCTCCTCGTAACTTGCGCAACTAACGTTCAGAGACATCTTGATGTTGCTAGGTTGGCTGCTGGAGTAGAAATGAAGCCGAGGCACAGCGCTTGGAGGTACATGAAAAAGTGGTGGGGGTAATAGTGGTGGGGGTATAGAAGATCCAATTAAACAGTTCTAAACTTTTTCCATCGATACAATGGAATGGAACAAATAGCGCAGGTGTCCTTGTAATTTTCAAATCGAAACAGTGGCGCTAGAAATCCGAATTGTTTTATACCACCATCCTGTACGAATCGCCGAAGGTCTCTGACGGCGGCCTCGCCACAAGGCCTACAAAACTTTTCCCCATCGTGGAACTTATACCAGGAGTATTCCGAATACCCTGTATTTTCCCTCCTGTAGCGTTTGACATCTTCTTTTATTGTTAGTGGGATATTGTCTTGTAAACATGTTGGGAACAAGTCCTTGTGAGTTATAACTCGTTGTATGCAAAGCTCGTACAAGGTGCTCATCGTTTGCTAGTTGGCAACAGACTGACCGTTTTTCGCATCCAAGCAGGTTTGAATCCTAGTGCGGTAGTGGGGGTAATTGTGAAATGCAAAGGTCAAAGGTCAAGGTCACCCGCGAAGTTTTAAAAAAAATGCAACATATCAATACGTGAAGTCTGTCACATATTGATATGTTGCATTTTTTGTTTTTTTTTATTTTTTTTTTTGTCTTTTATGATTCGTTTATTTATAAAACATTACAACAACAACATATGTACAACATTAAAACTTAAATCTAACACTGCTGCTTGTCAGCGATGTGGATGGTCAACTCTGTAGAATTGCTACCCGTGCAGCCGTGGGACACCATGTATAGACACCCGGGTTGAATAGAGCGAAGATCCTCGTTTTGTAGAAGATGGACGAATCTCTTGGGCAGGTACACCTGGAACTTTGGTTCATCCCCCGGAGTAAACGGTGCCTCGCTGAGACTGCAGCAGATGGCCTCCCCAACTGTAGTCTCCATCTTCTTCATAGCATGGATTATGTAGTGCTTCTCGTCTTTTAGTTCCGAGCACTTCTTTACAGGTAATATTGTTGACTTGGAGTGAGCATTGAACTGCTCGACCAAAGTCTGAAGGAACTGGTGAGATGCCATGGTCAGGTTACAGATCGTCTTCTTGCTCGGAGATGTTGTCGTCTCGGAATCTCGAGTAATACTCATGCCAGGTCCCTGTCTGCTCCCCACTTATATACTCTCCGTTACCCCCACCACTCCCCAATTCCCCACTTTGAAGGTAAGAGGCGAGTTTATAGGCATTTTTCAAAGCGCAATGTCTATCTTTATCATGTTCTGGGCTTTTTGTACAAATACATATGGTTTCCAGCATGTATTGATAATTCTTATCCAATTCCACATCATTAACCGGAACATGAGTAAATCCTTCGATCCATCTTTTCTTTTCCAGCCCCTTTGTGTAAATATTGGTAAACTTGTCTGAAAAGTGATGCATAATGTGATACAAGTCCGTGTAACTTGTAAAACCATCATACCAATCGATATGATGGAAGTGTTTTGAAATCCATCTGTTGGTAGTAGCGGCTTTACTAGTTAAAGACGAATAAGAACATGGTGGTTTAAATAAAAACGAATAAGGAACACTTGTATTCATGTCCAAAAACACAAGTTCTTTTATAATGAATCTATCATCATTACCACGAAACGCTTGAAACTCAATAATACCAGGCTTGGACTTTACTTGTTCTTCTTCTCCCTTGTCCATTTTGAAGGTCACACGTCTGCTCATTACGAAGTCAGGAGGTCAACTGATTTCCACACCACGGTAGGTACTACTTTTATACCAGGCCGTACAGTTGTTGGCGCGTTGGTGTATATTTAACGTGGGCACCGTCCCCAATAGGCCTAACCCCACAAAATGTTGGTTATTGTTTTAAAAACTAACCATTGTCATTTAAGTTTCCATCTTTATATTTTCCTTATTTTCATTTTCATCACTAACACTTGATTCTTCTCCTCCATCTTCCTCTTCTTCCTGTTTTACTGATTTCTTATGTAGTTGAGCGTACTTTTCCAATTGTCTCCACATCTGTACTTCATGAGGAACTCTATTAAATATAGAAGTATCCACAGGTCCGTATAATATAGGTGCGTCCGGTTGTTTGTCCAAAGTGTCTTCCAGATAATCTTTAATAATCGAACTTGAAAACACCAGTTGTCTCAAGTATCTTGATATAGGTTCAGTAGCACAAGTTAAAATGAAAAACTCCTCTCGATTAAGTTGAATTTTGTTATCATGTCTTGTTGTGTCTCTAAACCGCAGCTGATGATCACCACGTTGTTTAATAATATCAATTTCCACATTTGAATCTAAAAGTCCTACTCTTGTCTTCCTTCCAAACATGTTACTACTTAAATAGCATTCTAGCAGATGCAAGTGTTTCATAAATGATTCCCAAGCACTGTCCGTAAACAAAATCATTTTGGGTCCATGAGTTAAAATTACAGTAGGGGAATAATCTGTAGATTTCATAACACCGATTAAAACACTTTTGTCCAAACTGGAAGAGATTGGGTAAAATATTCGCAAAAATACCTCACTCAATATGTTTGGAGAAATATTATCTTCAATATCCCTTTTTCTCTTTTGTATATTCTTTCTTCTTTTACCTTTTTCTTCAACATTATTACTGGCGTGAAGTTGTCCGCAAACGTTTTGTTCACCTCCTTCCTGGTGACCTTGAGGATCTAAAAACTCAGATATCTCCTTCTCAATATCTATCACATTTTCAGGTGTACCACTAGGAGAAGCCATATTGAATACGATGCTACCCATACAACAGTAGGCAACAAACTGATGAGGAGCGGTCTGTACGCTCTGCTTTTATACTCGCGGAATGAAACAAAACTGGTTTTTACAGTACATTCTTAACAATTCCAGTTAAAGGTGTGTATGTTACAATTTTATCATGTAGAATTAAACAGTATGCAGTTGTATTAGCCGGTATAGCAGCGTTGAATTCCATTTCTATTTTTATATCCACACTTGATGATTTTACTGATTCATTTTGTTTAGAACAATCAATTACAACTATTGGGTAGGCATCGTAATATTTTGAAGGTGATAATAAAGGTGTATTTGCTTTACCGTAATATGAACTTTGGAATCTCGCGTACATATCGTACAATATACTGTATTTCTTCTTAGTGAATGACACATTTAAATTGTCGTATGGAAAGAATTGTGAATTTAAATAAACTTTAATATTTTTCAAGTCACAATGATCAAATTGTCCTGCATGTTTAGTAATGGCGTCTCTTCTACCTGTTTGTAAACCAAATATAATATACCTGGCTCGTTCTACATAATTCGATGTTTTAACAGTCCAAGTGTGTCGATCCGTAGTAGGTAAACTGGGATGCTCATGAAATTCCCAACTTCTAAATGGAATAACAATATCACGATCGGCTTTTAATTTTCTTAAAAGTAGCATTCTATGCTCGTCAGCCAATTTAACATGTGGAACTCTCCATACAATTTTGTCTAATTTTAATTTCCATTCTAAAGTCGCATCTGTAGTAGCATCTGCAGCTTTAATAATGTCTTTATCGTTAGAAGATCTCAACAAAACTAATTCTTGTTTAACGTTTAATATTATTTTCCTATAATCTTCAGCAAAACCAAGCAGCAAACGTAATGGAATATGAAAATCAAAATATCCATTTGGATTTGGAGTGATCGTGTCAATCGTAGGTAATACCCATCCGGCAGGTTTAAGTAAATTGGTTTCATTGGGTGTTATAGATGTTAATCCTTTTAAAGTTGTCGTAATACCTACTTTTTTAGTGGAATCAACTGTTACACCTGATATTTCATATCTAATTTCATCAAATAGGAAAGCCATAGGATTATTTATAAATGGAACTGTTGTACCAACAGTAGTACCGTCCTTTTTAGTAACTTGTCCTTCAATATACAAGTAACTTTCACATGGTAGTGTGTAAATGTCTTGATTTTGTATGGGAATACGAATTTCATCGTTATTGTTTAATTTCGATGAAGTGTAAGGGTTGTGGGTGTGATATTCTTTTTCCCATAGGGTTTCGTCGAATGTTGGACCCTGCGCTATATCCAGTATATCCATACTCGGTTAATTTTAATCCAATTCTCTCTAAGAAACGAATGTTCTCGCGTGTTAACTCCTCCACAGCTGAAGAGCTACTAATGCGGTTTCCCGTAGGTTGTTCGCTTTTAAATGTTAAACCCATGGTTTTGTATTAAAGTGTCGATTTTAAATGTAATCTAATCGTAATAGGCTCTTCTCTGAAGTCTACCAAGTTACCGTCTTGATCCAATACGCTCAACACGATGTCTGAAATGAAAGTGGTGTTCAACGGTAGATATACCAGGTTTTGTGGCTTTTCAACAATTTTAAATCCAGGTGGTACACTTGGGTAAAAAGTATGTATGATGTGGGTGTTAGCCCCATCCCTGTAAGCACCTTGTATAATGTTACAAGTTATGTCTATACTATTGACTTTTAATATTGTTACTGTTTTCTTACCGGAATGTGTTACATCTGGTTCTAATACAGGCCCATCGTTGGAAAATCCTAATAAATCACCAATTGAGTTTGGTTGAGTGAAATCTATATAATATTTGGAAGTAATTTCAGCTTTCATCGTATTATTATTACCTTTTAATGTTATATTGTCTTTTCCCATTTTAGTTTGCAAAAATTCATTTATATGATCAATTTCATAAGAACCTGTGGGTAACCTGCACTCTTGTAAGTCTGTAAATTTTCCACTGGCATCCTTTCCCTTATAATAATGCAATATGTTATTTTTACCTTCCGTAACATTGGGAATAGAGTTGTACGTTGTAAAATCCAATAGTGCCGCCTCCCAAAACCTTCCTTTTTGCAAGCGTAACGCTGGAAAAAGGATACTTCGTAAATTGGACGATTTTCCTGTTAATGATACCGTATAGGAAGACATCTCAATAGTGACTGATACTTTTAGCTAGAAATTCCAAACATAAATGGCCGCATATTGAAGTATTATCAGGTTGTTCTCTTTTATAGTTATAATATATGTTTTTAGCAGATTTAAAGTAATTTTGAAGTTCTTTTGGTGGTGGCAAATTACCGAAACTATCAAAATAATATACATTGTTATTTAGTTTCTTATAACAAACCCAATGGGTGCCAGGCCCTTCAGTATTATCCAAATTTACAATTCCAGTCTCATTTTGCCACATTTTCTTTGGTAAACTGTCTTTCATAAACACACCGCGAAAAAATGGTATTTTTAAACAGGAAATATATTTAAATAATTCAATATTGGTTAATGCTTTATGTGGTATGACCAATTGATTTCTTTCATTTAATATGCACGATAAGGTCTTAGGTAAAGACCTGCCCCGTTTTTTACCATTGACCACACGGTGGGCTTCTTCCTGCCTTTTCTTGTAGATCGTCGTCTTCTTTTTATATTTCCTCCATGTTTTCTTGTGGTTGACCTCCTTTTTACTCTCTTTCTCCTCCTTCTTCCACCTCCTACTGCTGTTTTAGCCTTCATACCTGCTGTTACTGCTAAAGCTGCTGCTTTTTCTGCTATGCTAGCGTCACTTGATTTTACTCGTTGCCAAGCTATGTCCGCAAGCTTTTTGTCAGCTATTGATCTATTTTTTGAATCGGCAAACGTGGAATATGCGATATCGTGTTCTTTACAAGCCTGATCTAACTTGTTTATGCCAGGATCGCCTCTTTCCAGTCGTTTTTTCAATTTAGTTCCTGGTCCGCAATACTGATAACCTCCTGGTATATGAAATTCGTATGGTAATGCGTCTATTGCTCTATTTACTATGGATCCTACTGGAATTTGTTTTAAAGCTTTACTTAACAGAGAAACCGCTGTGGACGTGATCCCACCTCCTTTCCTTGCAGTGTCTCGATATGGACTGATGTACTTGAACGTCATTATTGTCCTTTTATAATCGCAATGTGCAACTCATGTGTTAACTCTATGACGAGTTGGAAATAAATGAAGTTGTTTATTGTGTTCTTTTATTAAATATCAATATCACCCCAATTTGATGATCTAAACTGTTGTGTATTAGGGTGAATAAAGTACTTTTTAAAAATTTCCCGTTTAATCCAACCACCTCTCGAGGCTTCATCCCAAATTTTATGACCTGGCCCTCCTCGAAGAACTTCCGGTGTGAAATGATTGTGTAAATCAAATATCGCATTACCTAAAACTTTTACAAGAAAACTAACAGTGACAGCATTATCTACATGTTCAGGGTCTTTAAGGTTTGTTATACGTTTATTATTACAATCATACACTTTACTATCCTTTAATGATGTTGTAATGGTCTGTCCTACAGTTGCAGCATCATTTGCTTCTCTTCCTTGTCCCAAGTCTCTTATCACTCTATTATTACATGTAAACCATCTAAAATATTTATCTGGATCTAGATGTACGGTTTGTGATAAAGCAGCTGCATCATGTTTTTCATAACCCCATCCCATATTTGATAACTTTTTATCCATGCAATCCCAAGCATCATTTTTGTATGTTAATAAATTAAATTTTTCATTACCTTGAACAAATTCATCCCCTTGCTTCGATACTACTTGATCTTGTTTTACAAAAGAGGTTGTTTCTTGTTTTAAGGTTTCCATCATTTGACCCACTGTTGCACCATCTGATGGCGCCGAACCATCTTTAACATTTGCTAAACAATTATTAAAACAATCTATAACCCCTACATCACGTATGATGCAATGATCTTTAATATATTTTAGATTTACAGCATCGTTTTCAGTTTTTGGATAGCCTATATCATTAATAACAAATTTATAAAAAGAAAATCCATCTTTTGTCTTTTCAGGTATCAAAGAATGTAAATAGCGTCTATTTACGCTGTCTTTTGCATCTTTAGGGTCATCTACGTTGGATATACGTTTATTGTTGGCACTATACGTTTTCCCATTGAATTTTAACGTATTTTTTAATTCAGATGACAAATAACCTTTGTTTATCGCATCACCATTTTCATTTGGTTTACCAACGTTGATAATTCTATGATCTTCCGCGTCATATGTGTTATTTTGTAGTTTTAATGTTGGCGATATCTTTTCCTTTAATATTTTTAAGTTTATTGCATCGTTTTCATCCGAAGGATCTTTTATGTTTTTTAACCTTTTATTACTCATATCATAATCTCCATCAGGTGTTTGTGGTAAACCAGCACTTCTTTTTAAATTATTCGCATAATATAACCCATCCGAGGAGTAACGTCCGAACTTGTCAACACTCATGGTGCAACTGAATAGTACTCTAAGGAGTAACGCATTTTTATGAGATTACCCCACGGTTTCGGAGTTCATCCACTAAAGCCACCCATTCGTTTTCCAATCCAGTATGACCCGCTTCTTTAGCTTCATGTATTAGTTTCATTCTATCCACCAATTTATTGATGTTATTATAATAAATCACATTTGTGTTATATAATTTCTTCATTAAACCTGTACCTGTAACGGACTTACTTCTTTTTCTTCGTTCCTGAGCACTTACATCCAAAGTGGATGCCATAAATCTTCGTTTTACAGGTTTTCTTTGTGTTAACGGCATTGTTTGTCTTCTAGTTGGTATTAACTTGGATACAAATTCTTTATATTTTAAAGACTTAGATCTAAAAGGAGGTTGGTCAGGTAAATACTTTCTCCTATATGCATTTGTCTGTTCCAAAATATTTTTATATGCTTCCATGTCTTTTTCTTTCACTAACGATACTGAAGGCTTATTTTCAAATAATAATTCAAATAATCCTTTTGTGCCCTTATATCTTTGATCACCAATGACAATATTATCATGTTCGTCAACGTTTAACGGGCTATTAAACCGTCTTCTGTTAATCTCGCTCCATAACTATGGTAATTCTTATTAGGAATTGTTCCGAGTAACATTTTTACCATGTATTTCCTTCCTAAAGGTCCTTTGTTATGAATGTTTTCACCCAACAAGCTTATGTTTGACGGACCTTCCCTTGTCTCTTCTTCTTTTTCCTCTTCACTAGCAGTTGATACAACTTCATGTCCTCTTTTGGCTTTTACTTCATATAATTCTTTTATTCCACTATAGTCCGGTGATTCTAGCTCTCTTTCGGGTTCTCCACCGGTAAAACCACTATACGTAGAGGATTCCAGGTCTTCATCACTAAACTCTTCTGATTTTACATTTTCTCTTTCAAACTTCGTAATAGGTGCAATCGCATCTCCTTCCAATACAGGTTTAGCAAATTTTTTGTTTAATTGTTTCAAGGGTTCAGTAATAGGTTTAAAAGTAGATTCAAGGAATTTCTCCCTCTCGCTAATACCTAGTTTCAATGCTCTGTTTTTAGCCCGAATAGAATCACTAAGTGATTTTATTTCTTTTACTAATTTTTCTTGGTTAACCATGTTTGTAGCAAGACGTGTTGTACAACAATGAATGTGTTATACCGCGTTTAATGTATTAATATAAATTTATCAAATCCTATCCTGTATCGACCATTGTTTAGCGGTTGTTCCTTCATAATTGTTAGGAACCCATACTTTTCAGCCCAAGCCTTTCCACACAACTCTTTAAATCGTTCAAATGTCATATCCGCATTTACATGATCAAAATATATATGTTTTAGGTTGGTTTCGTCCTGTTTAAATACAATTGACATGTTTGCATTGTCTCTAATGAGTTGTTTAGGTATTTTGCTGTAAGTTTGGCCAATATAAATGCTATCTATGTTGTTATGTCGACCCATAGCGAAGTAATTCCTTATTGTGTTTTGGTTTTCACAAGATACATCGTCGAATATAAACACGGAGAATGGTTTAGCTTCTTGTGGCTGCATGACACTCTCGCTTGCATTAAACTTTAAATATTTAACTTCAGGCACATTAGTCAGTATCTTTTCCAATAATTGATACTTTGGTTGTTGTAGTGATTTTGAAAATACATATAGATTGTTAAATCGTAATCCTTTAGGGTTTGTAATCAAATTGAATACTACATTAGTTTTTCCACAGTTGGAAGGTCCGGTAACCAGACAACGAACGGTGTTTGGTAACAAATTGCCATGTTTCCCACTATTGAATTCTGAATTATCCACTGTGAGTTCATCTATATTATTAATAGTAAAACTCTCTTTTTGTGGTACTATCTCCATCCTTTGTAATGGTTCAACCTAAAATGATTCTCTATCGTTATATCAAATCCTTTTTAGGTATCCAAGAATCTTCCGTCTCATTAAATCCTAACCATCGTACTTTGACCTTATCTTTTTTCCGTTGCAACACCTTTTCAACTAAATATACATCGCCTACTGTTGATTTTAACATTTCATGTCCATAAAACCCTCCTTCAAGCAATTGTCCTTTATTATCTTTTAAAATATATGTCTCAGGTACTGTAGGTTGTACTTTGAATACAGTAAAAACCTCATTGGTCCAATTTGGCAGGTATCTTTTACTGAATACACCTTTATATTTACTTATTCGCACTTTATCACCCACATTAAATTTTTTAGGCTTTAGTTTTTCAACTTTTGGTTTAGTATTCGTTTTTATACGTTTTAATACAAGGTTTTCATTTTTACTAGTTACTTGGTTTGGTTTCATCCCGATAGTCCTATGAAATTTGTTATTGTAATCGTTTATAAGTTTTGGTAACATATCAATCCATATGTGCGATCCTCTGTTGGAAAACATTTTATACATTGCACTTTTTAAAGTTCTGTTGAATCTTTCGATTATTGAAGCTTTTACCTCTGAATTGGTTGAGTAATGGTTTATATTGTGTTTTTTCATTAAATTTGCAAATTCCTTATTAAAATATTCTTTTCCATCATCTGTTTGTAAATGTTTAATAGTATGTTTATCTCTTTGTATAGCTGTTTCCATTGCTTTTGTAACACTTTTGCCACTTTTATCTTTTAGTGGTAAAGCATCTGCCATTTTTGAAAAACAGTTAATAACAGTCAATATGTATTTATATCCTTTATTTTGTTTGCTATAAGGAATCATTTCGATTAAATCCGCTTGATATAAATCATTAATTCCTTTTATCACCGTATTTCTTCGTGGAAACTTTCTTCTTGCAGGTTTATGAAGTTCGTTGACAATTTGTTGCTTCAAGTCCTTCATATTGCAGGTTTCAATGTTTGTTGTATCACATGTATAATCACAATGAATGTTGTTTTAAATATTCACATCATTTATATGGGTCAAGGTCATCCAAACTTGTGTAAAAAAATGGGGAACACGGCGTTGGACTTGCCGTGTTCCCCATTTTTTTACGGAAGGAGAAAGGAACAAGGTCGTAGTTGTAGAAGGACGAAGAATAGGTTACTAGTTGATAGGGTTTAGAGAGTAGTGGCCAAAAGGAAGAGTGTGGATTTTGTCGGGCATAATGTGTCTTTTATCATCCCGAGCTGACAACGCTTTTTTAATTTCGGTGACACTGTAGACTTGATGCTTGAAGCTTCGGATATTGTTGAATGTTGCTGATATCGTAGTATCTTCAAACAAACAAGTCTTGTAGTGGTCAAATGTCACGTGTTTTTTCAAATAAGATGTCTTCACTCCTTTTGCTTTCTTCACTATCGGTGTGTTGTTCTCGTGGTACATCTTAAATGAATACAATTTCGCCATCAGCGCCACTATTTCTTCTAAAGGCATTCCATTTGCTTCATCTTTGAATTTTCCAATTACTTTTTTATATTTTTCATTAAAATTTGGATGGTTCTTCGGATAGTCAGAAAAATCGAAATCTTCTTTGTATGGAAAAGTCCTTAGGTCTTCATACATGTCCAAAGTCTTTATCCAGTAGATAAACGCGTCCGTATCCATGTATGCGACTCCAATGTTTTCCCTTCCGTAATGTTTAACCATTTTGTTATAATGGAAATCATACATCAGGGTTTTACTTATATCCAAAATCGACATACCTATGTATAACGGACGGTCCATGACTATTGTTGTTTTCTTCATACTGACAGCGACTAGATTTTCGTTTATAATCATGGATGTTCCGAAATTTGGTTTTTGCACTAATTTTTCCAATTTTCTAGGATCACTCACTAATTTTACATTTTTATGTTTTCTTTTGTTCTCCAAGGTCTTCCCAAAGATGGCGTTGTTCATTAATTTATAGAAGTCCTTTTCAAATGCTGTTGTTGCTGCAGCTCTTCTTGTAGTGTTGGAATCAATGTATGGTTTCAACCAACAAGACTGGGTGAATTCAATTGCTCTATGAATTCTCACTATACGTAGACCCAATTCAAGAGCCTGTTGAACTACCCAGTAGTGAGCCACATAGCGATCTTTATTCTCCAAGGTCATCATCAATTTTGGCCATCTTCCTGTCGGCGAAACTTCAGTCTTGGCTAGGAGAGGCAAGTCGTAGTGATGGTCATGAAGGTGCTCCGGGTATTCAAAATCACAGTCCAAAATATAGCCTTTTGGACCATCCTTTGGAATCTGTGAGATGTCTCCGATGGTGGCCGGGTCGATCCACTTGAAGTCAGCGTAGGGAAGCGGATTTGACATTGCCCAACCATAAAGGTTGTTTGCATCAAAGTAGCCGAGGTAGACCGATGGTTGTTGCTCGTCGAAGCCGGGGATGTACTTGTTGTTGGCTTTGACATGACGTGTTACAGCTTGTGTCAAACCGCCCCGTACACCAGATTCCATCATGAGCACCATATCAATATCCGTTAGAAGTTCCAGTCGACAGTTGGTTGACTTTAGCATAGCTTGCCATGCTAATCCTGGAGATGTGTACGAATGTAGAGGGTCCAGTCCATAGGCGGAGAAGCAGGTGTTTCTGAATTCTTCCATCACATCGCACAGCAGAGTTACGTCCAATTTTATATAAAAGTCAGAATATTCCCCTAAGGTTTGAATGTTTAGTTGGTTCCAAACATTACATGCATAATTGTAGTCTTCAACGGAGATTTCACTTTCGTTTAATTTGCTGTTGAAGGCTTCAATCGGCGGTAGACTGGTTTCTTCAAATTTTTCTGTAGAAGTTATGTAATCGTAGGGGAACACTCCTTTACGTAATACTAAGTCCAATTTATCTTCAGGTACAATCTTGCTGGTTTCTTTTAGGTCTTCTCTTCGTAGATTCTCAGACAATCTGCTCAAACTAGAAGCCATAAATCTATAAGAGTCTACAAAGCGAAGTTTAATTTTACCTACTGTTTTTGAGAAACTGATATACTTTTCCAATGTTGTAGCAAGAACATCAATTCTACCATTATCTCTTCCTAACTCTGGAATAATGAAGTGGGAGTCGTAGCCGCTAAGATTGTGTAACACGACAGGGATAAAGTGGGGCAGTTTGTAATTTATATTGCATGAATTACAAGCAGCTCCTCTGTATAAACCTGTCAGGTGATCGTGATCTCTAACTTTTGGATTTTCTTCACTGAAGCTCTTCTCGCATAGATAACATCTTGATGTCAGATTATATTCTTCTTGTTGATTCTCATTCAAAGGTTCCATAGGTACAACATTGCCGTATAAGCGTTGCACCTTTTCAGCAATGTCATACAACAGGTCTACAAAATACTTAGCGGCTTCTTCCCCACGGTAGAGTATTGGAGTGGATGTTAAACCATAGTCTTGCAATTGGTTCTCAGACAAGGTTGATTTCACTAGTAGACAAAAACTGTTGGGTTGATGCAACTGATATTTTGTTCTTCTAGTCACTTCACCGTCCGGCAGCTCCTGTGGTACTAACGTAGATTCAAAATCTGCGTAGATGACCAGTGGAATACGATATTGGTGGATTGTTTTGTTGAATTGGATAAACGCTCGAGATGGTGGTGGCAGACTAACCTTCACTTCATAATTCTCGTTACAGAGTCTTTTATGTTCCGTCATCCATTCAGATCCTCCACGTCTTAGTTCTTTATATGTGAAACAGAAACATCTTTTACACACTGTTAACCTACGTTTATGTTTTGATAATTGATTCCATACCAAGGCTACAAAGTCCTTTATCCATACATAATGGGAAATTTCACCCTTAGTTATCAATAGCAAATCCGTGTGGTTTCTCTGTTCAACTTTTACTACCCGCAAAGGATAAACGTTGTTCGAATCATCCAGACCAAAAACATTGACTGAAACGCCAGGATTTTTCTTTTCAAATTTGCCAATGTCTTTCAAGGTAACTGGATAGGTGAGACCTTGAAAGTTGTAGCGGTGTTCATTTTCGTAATATTCTCTACCAACTCTTTCAGGATGATCTTTAACATACTTGGTTAACATTGCATACTTGAAACATTCATTACCTTCATTTTGCACATTCCTACACGATTTAGTGTTTTGGATTTTCTTTGGTAGAGGGATAAAACTACTACCCCTTAAACCATATCCATGCTTGTGAACCCTTACATCCATACCTTCAATTGATGACAAAGTCCATCCAGATCCTCTTCCTTTATGTTCTTGAAGTTTTGTTATAAGTTCTTCCAAGCATTCTTCAATAATATCATCGATGTTGGAGGTGAAGGTAAGGGTTCGGTTTTTGGCAATGAACGCTCTCAATGCTGTTTCACCATCAGTATTGTTAAACATAGCCTCTAACACCATTCCAAATTTAATAAAATTTAATCTTTGTAGTTCTTCCCTCAAGGTTTGACCAACAAGTTCCTTAGCCTGGGTTATAAATGTTTCCAATTCCAATTGAACATTATTAATTTTGAAATGTGTTACAACTCGTCCTGGCAAGGCCGTGGTGCGCAGTTGTTTCACATCTTCCAGTTCTTCTTCAGTGTCCTCTTCTTCAGTGTCTTCTTCTTCAAAAGGTCTTCTAGCAGTAGATGGTCCAGCACCAGCAAATTGGATCACACTAGGTCTTTTTCTTTGCATTTGCTGTAGATAGCTGTCCCAGTAGTCCGTCTGCTTCTGGTGCTCTTCCAAAAACCGGTCAATTGAGTCTAAGTCTATTTCATCCATGGTAATATCTTCTTTTCTATCTTCGTCTTCATGTAATTCTCTGTGTATGGTGAAAAGATCTTCGTCTTGAAAGATTTCCCCACAAATGTCGCAAAGAGCCATTTCAAACAGTTTGGCTTTGAATGTACACTCTGTGAATGTCCACGCAATAATGAGCAGCGCACTCCACAGGGACCCTTTATATCCGAGGCAGATAGGTGGGGACAGTGACGTCATATGGAAACAGGTTATCACTCATGTGCTAAATTTAGCCTTTACACAACCGTTTGTAATACATTTATCAGTAGGCTTGATAAATTGATGATATTTGGTCTAGATTCAATAATTTGTACAAGTTTTTTCAAAGACGTCTGTTTGAGCAAGTTTATGTAGGTCAAGGTCATTTGGAATTATTATTTTGAGCGGGGGATAGAGCACTAAGCAGCATCATTTACTACAAAGTGCTCTATCCCCCGCTCACATTCTTTTTTTAACTTTTTGTTTAAACTTTTTACAAGGGTGAAACATCACCATCAGAGTCGGAATCATCCTCATCACGGAATAGGCAGCGATGACAATACATAATTCTTCTGGCAACTAACATCCTATCCATTGGACGATGGGGAGTGTCTTGTTCTTGTTCTTCTTCTTCGATTTCCAATTGGAATTCCATTTCCGACTCAGATGACGACTCTAATGTTTCGTAGGCGTGCAAGTCCACTTCATTGTCCGTTGAACCAGCTTCGTCAGAGTCCGTTTCAATATCCATTATCTCTTCCTCCTCCTCTTCTTGATCAACCGCAGGTAGTTGGTCCTCTACTTCTATAATTTCTAGAGGTATTACCTCCAGAATAGAGACAATTCTGTTGCGATGGAACACGGTGTTGTCAAGTGGAGCCATGGTATGGAAGTGTTGTATCCATCCAATTTGCTTACCCTTTTTATACCCCCACCAACTATACAATTTATGTGGGTCAAGGTCACGTAAAGATACCCTTTGAGCGGGGGATAGACCACTAAGCAGCATGCTAGTCCATTGCCGCAAAGTGATCTATCCCCCGCTCTGTTCTACAAAACCTCAATCAAGTCCAAGTCCAAGTCCTGTTTAACACATTTTATTCTAATTCCATATCCAATTTAAAAATTTCAATTTCACATGGTTTACATTCCTGATGTATCAAACACTCCAGCTCCCTAAACATATCGTCCAGTTCGTCCAAATTATGATGTCCTACTTTTAACACATGAAGGTGGTTCATGCTTTGCATTGTAGCATGACCATCAACAAACAAGTTTCTTTTCCACGCTAACATAAATTGGCAGTTTTCTTGAAAGATTTTTCTCACCAAACAATCATACACAGCCGTCAACATGTCTCTACAATCTTCATAGTGTACCATCACAGAATACCTGTCCAAGTTAGCACCAAGCAGCGATCCACTCATTGTTTCTAGCGTTCCACTGGAAGGTCCAAAGCAGAATGAAGTCGAGATGTATAGACCCCCTCTTTTATACCAGTTAACCGGTTGTCCTTGCTGTAAAGTGGGTCAAGGTCATCCAATGCTACCCTTTGAGCGGGGGATAGACCACTAAGCAGCATGCTAGTCCATTGCCGCAAAGTAGTCTATCCCCCGCTCTGTATTCTACACACACACACACACACACACACACACACACACACACACACACACACACACACACACACACACACACACATGTCCATGTCCAAGTCTTTCATTACATACCCAATATATATTCAGTTCCTTCATCATCACTATCACTCATCACTGCTTCCACAAACTCCACAGGATTAAAGTTAAATTGTTTCAATTCTTTTAAGTTTTCAATTTGTTGGTCCTTTACTTCTAAAACACTGTGAAGATGTGATATGTAGTCCGCTGCCTCGATGATGCTTGCTACTCTCGGATCGCCTAACTTCAAGCTGGGAACTACACCCTGCAGCCTGAAGTACGCCATTCGCCTTTCTTGCTCCTGCCGTTGACCAGGACTGAGCAAGCCTTGTCCGTCTTGGCTTACCTCCAGCAAGGTCCGTAGCATCGGAGCTTTGCAGGCGTTTGCCCGAGCAACAGTTATGCTGTGGAATGGTCGAGCAGGTCCACGAGTAGCAGGCAGAACGTTGGCAGCACGCCTTCTTGAAGAAGAAGAGGAAGCCTGAGAAGTTTTGGAGTTGAAAGCCATGTTACAGTGCTATATTCAGCTAAGCGGTACAAAGCAGAATAACCAAACTGCACGTTAATACCCGTATATATACACTTATCAGTGGTGGGGGTACTAGCTAGCCTTGGTAAAGTGGGTCAAGGCCATCCAAAAACATTACCAGAACGGGGGATAGATCACTAAGTGGCATGTTAGTCCATTGCCACAGAGTGATCTATCCCCCGCTCTGTATTCCGCATTCACACACACATTCATACAAACACGCAAGTCCCAGTCCGAGTCTTTACCCACACCTATCCACTCTCATCCTCACTATCATCACTATCATCTAACAATCTGTCACACTTCATAATTAGTTTTTCCCATTCTTTCCGGATCAAAAGTATTTCACTGTGTGCACTCTCCAACAACCTCTTCTTTTCCTCTAACAACCTGTCCTTTTCCTCTATCAATACGTTACAACCTTTAATATATCTTATAGCAGCTCTAACAGTGTCTTCCTGTGAAGATGCACCAACCACTACACCTGGCACTACCTGCTGGAGTTCTTCATACAAGCTAGACTCTCTTCTGGAGGCTCCACTGCTGCACAACTCCGTCTTGCTCGGAGTGAATCCGAAGAACCGAACGCGACTCTTTGACAGGCGGCCCCGCCGGATCGGTCCAGAGCTTGAGCCAGAGTTGGATGCGGTCGGGCCAGAGGTAGAGGCTGGAATGTTCATGGCTGACATGGTAGTATTCAGCTAAACAGTGTAAAGCAGAATGAGAAGACGGTTGATCACCACTCCTATATATACCCATTTTTAGTGGTGGGGGTAACCCCGGGGTGAGGGAGGGGGTGTGGGTGGGGCTGGGTGTGGGGGGGGGATAGCTTAAGGACTTCCACTAACTTTCCCTTAGTCCTCGCGGTCATCGGTTTTACATACCTTTAGCACACCCATCATTTTGGTTTCTTCAATAACTTTACACACCTCAAAAACCCAAGCAAACAGCTCATCTATGTTGTTATAATTAATTTTTGTCCAGTGTTCATACTTGTGGGTTTGTTTGTTTATAATACATAGATAAAATGTAGACCCATCTCGTCTTATACAACACTCAACTTCCATTCTATGCCGGTTTAGCACTTCCCAAGCATTGTGTTCATTTATCAAGAAGTCTCCACCTTTGTTATTGTACTGTGACATGTTTACCACAGAGCATAGGAACGGACTGAAGCAAATGAACGGCTCATACAAGCTTATTAAAAGCGTTAGAGTGGGGGGTATCACGTGATACACGACATAAGTTGTAAGGTTAGCAGTTTACTTTAAACAGTAATTTATGTGGGTCAAGGTCATTCAAACTTTAAAAAATTTTTACCTCCAAACACTTGTAGCAAGCTACAAGCGTTTGGAGGTAAGTTTTTTATTTGTTAAAGATTTTTGTAACTTAGTCTTCACCCTCAAGGACACGGTTTGAGATTGTCCCAGTGACTTTACATCACCGCCAGGTTAAAGTATTATACAAGTCAAGTGTTTTTTTTTTATTACTTGACTTGTATAATACCCCTCTCCCTTACTTTAAGAGGGTTAAGACTAAATTTGGAAAAATAATTTGGAAAAAGACTTTTAAATATTGTCCAACACAACCTAACAATTTTGATTTTTTGGTGAGCCCATGTCCTAGTCCATTTCCCAAACAGATAGGCATCCTTTTCTTCGAATTAAATAAGCCCCGGGGACAAAAAATTCTCTTTGTACCATCGCAGGTGGTACTTTCATTCTATGAAGGCGGCCATCACCTTTTAGAATGATTTGCACATTTATGTTAAATGCTCCATAAGCTTGAACAATGAAATAATATTTTTTGTCCCTCTTGAGCCTATTAATTTTCAGCTTCTGCGGACTGTTGGGGTGTTTGAACTTGGACTTTTCAGGCATAATATTAAGGCTATAGGGCTTTGGTGTCGGAATTTTGATTTTCTTATTCAAGTGTCGTTGGCAACGATCTTTTTCTGGAAGAGCAAAACTCGGACAACAAAGAACCACAGCCTCTCTGCTAAACCAAACATAATCGCATTTATCACGCTTGCCAGCAGGGCATTTAACACGATTACGTTACTTTTGTGTTGGACTCTTAGTGTTTTGGAGCTTCTCCGAATTAGGCTGGCTAGAAGAAATAGGGGTGGAAGGGGGTGGAAGAGGCAAAGATTGGTCAAAAGGAATGGAGCAAACAATTTTGGGTGGGGTAGGAGAGCGTGTTAGGTCTATGGAGGGAAGTTCAGGGGAAAAGATGGATTTACGGGGTGCTTTGGTTGGTGTGGATGGCATGGGGGATATGGGTGAGGGACATTGTGATTTGGTGTAGGATAGGATTTTCTTTGTGCGGCTATAGGGGGTTATCCTCGACCTTGACGCCTCTTGAAACACCGCAGACTCCGATCCCGAGTCTGATAGCAGCGAGAGTGCAGGAGAGGCTATCAGGACTCGTCCGCTGGGGTTTTTTGATGATGCCGCAGGTGCGCCAACCTCTTCCGAAGCTGCAGGTGCGCCAGTCTCTTCCGATGCTGCAGGTGTGCCAACCTCTTGCAATGTTGGTGGCAATGGTGAGAGGCTGGGCATCGAGGCAGGCTGCGGTGGCGGCGGCGGCGGCGGCATCGTCAGGCAGCTCAGAATCTGCGCTGTCATGAGGTATTCTAGGATCGGAGCGGAGGACGATGAGGGCTGAGGCGTGTTGGCCGAGGTTGAAGAAGCTGGTGGGTAATTCTTGAGCTTAAGACCCATCTTGATGAAGCGAATAAATGAAGAGTAAATATGAAAAGAGTAAGTATGAAAAGAAGATTGAAATAACTAAACAAAATCTCAGGAGCGAGAGAGGACCGTCAGGTACGGGAACCTGGACAGGAATGAGAAGTGCATGCCACCCGGCCGCCTTATATCCCCACCGGGGCCGCCACGCCCAGGATATCAGGGGTGGGGGAGGGGGTGGGGGTGGAGGGGGGGGTTCGCACTTTTTGTCGGGGGGGGGGGGCTCGCACTTTTTCAAAAAAATAAGCCCCACTTGGGACATTTATGTTGCCATCGCTGAAGCCTCCCAAGAGACCCAACTATAAACAATTCCAAACTTGTGCGTTACTAATACCTAACTGTTAACTTTTAAAAGACCTCTATATATATAAACTGTGTTAATAAGATCTGACTGTTAAAGATTTTGAAAACTTTTATATTTAGGTCAAGGTCACGAAAAAACTTTAAAAAAATTAAGCCCCACACCCCCCTATGGGGGTGTGGGGCACTTGGGTTGTCATCGCTGTAGCCTCCGAAGAGACCCATCTATGACAACAAGGCAACATCCAATGTCGTGTACCCTTCGCCACGCGAGACTTGTAAACATTTACTGCATTTCCAACTAATAACTTTTCCAATAGCTAACGAAATGTCATTTACATAATTTTGAAAGAAACTGAGGACGCCCTAGTGGCTTACGTCCTCGGTCCGAGTGCAGAGGCCATCGGCTCATTACCCCCGTATAAGCGTACAAACGGACCACCTCCTATTTCTCAGCCGCATTGAAGCATGCATGAGAGGAGCCTAACAATTATAAAAAAAAGTGGCTTTACACGGGGGCCTACTCCCGTAACCCTATCTTTAATATTTTTAATTTAGCAATGCAGTAAATTTTTACAAGTCCTATGTGGGTCAAGGCCACACGGACATTAAAAAATTTCGGCCCCCGTACATCCATGGCGAACCACGAATGTTCGGGGGCCTTGGGGACAAAAAAAACACAAATAGCTAACAAAGTTTCATTTTACATAATTTTGAGTTTCCAGAAGGGAAACTAACTGAGGACACCCTAGTGGCTTACGTCCTCGGTCCGAGTGCAGAGGCCATCGGCTTATTACCCCCATATAGGCGTACAAACGGACGCTCCTATTTCTCAGCCGCATTAAAGCATGCATGAGAGGAGCCTAACAATTATACAAAAGTAACTTTACACGGGGGCCTACTCCCGTTCCCTGTCTTTACGATTTACTTTGAGCATTGCAAAAGCTCAAGGGGGAAATGCTACAACAAGCGTATACAATTTAGAAAAATATAACACACTTACAACACACAATTGAGCTCAACGTAGTCAATGCTGGAACAAACACATACACGTTAAACACATATAACAAACAAGACACAAAGGATAAAAGACACACAGGAGACATAAGGTACAAGTAAAACACTCTCATATAAAACAATTCGCAATACCCAAACGCAAGCGCAATATCTTACAACTAATACATGTCTTAAAGTTAGAGTAGACTTCGCTAAACACTGAAGGCGCCATTCAATGTTTAGTGATGCCTATGGCGGTCCGTCCCGATCGTTCACGTTCAACGCGCGGGAGCGGACTGCGAGCCGGCTCTGGCTGGGCCCCCTTATATCCCCACCGGGGCTGCCACGCCCAGGATATCAGGGGTGGGGGAGGGGGTGGGGGTGGGGGTGGGGGTGGGGGTGGGGGGGGGGGGTTTCCACTTTTTGTCGGGGGGGGGGGGGGGTTCCACTTTTTGTCGGGGGGGGGGGGGTCGAGGTAAGTTAAGTGGGTCAAGGTCACCCACAACACTTGTACTCTAAGTGTTGGCTATACCCCCACCACAACTGGGTCCCTAGGCTGCACAACACCGCTTCGCCAGTATGTCTCCGGCTTCCATGCGGTGCGCCTCGCTGTTCTCTAGCTCTCTATATGTAAGTAATTTTACAAGTTCTGAATGTAGGTCACTACACTTTGACTCTGGGACGATATCGACTTGTAGTATTTCAGTGTTTTGACTCAAAGTCATCACACTTTAACTCTAGCACATCGGTTATCGTACCAGAGGTGCTCAATAACCTAACTTGTAATGTTTAGGGTGGCGTTTGCACGCCACGTGGTATCGCCATGAGTGTCCAGTCCAAGTTTTAAGTTAAATTAATTTTACTGTAATCTTTTCCATTTCTGCTTCGTTTTGCCAAAGTATAAGGTGTCGCTTAATAAAGTGGTATTTCTCTAAAGTTATAGGAGATTGCAAGGATACAATTAGTTTATTTAGGAGACTCTTCATCTTGGAGTTTAACACAATTTCCACTTTGACTTTGCTTCCTCGGCTCTCACAGCCTAAGCTGTACAGAAATGTTTCTTCTAGTGCCAACTCGGGCCAAGAGAACAGTGTGTTGACTGTAGGACAGCTCATGGTGAAGTGATGCGAAACTCCAGCGTACCACCTCACCTTCCCCCGCCACTGTGACCTTCCCCCACTCCTGCTGTTTCCCCCACCTCTTTTCCCTTGACTCATGCGCTACAAGCAGTCTCTCAGTATTGTGCGGACTTTTGTGAGGGGAAGCCATGTCGCGGGACGCTTTAGGTAAGAAACTTAGCCGTGTTAAGACTTTATTAGTTGCTCACTGTCCACCACTGAAAGTTAAGAGAGTTTCAACTTTAGCTAAGTGGCGCAAACTGTTGCGCGGACACCCTAAGTTTTATACAAAACAGACTAATGTCAGTTTTACTGATGAGGATTTGTTTAAAATATTGGATGAAATGACTTTTCCTTGCAAAATTCAGTTAGTTACTCCCATTCCTGACAGTTTAGAGTCTTAGTCTCTCAAGCCGATATACCTAGCATACACAGAGCCTGACAGTCAGTCACTCGGTGGCTGTCGTGGGGTGCGCATCGGTGTCGGCGCTCCGTTGTTAAGTTTTCAAGGTCACAGTAATATGAAATTGGGGGTGTTGTGCTAGTTCAAGGTCACCTGAGGGATTACCGATTGCCCATTAAGGCAGAGTCATGTCAGAAACTCAGGTTTAACTTGGCACTTTTGCCGTTTCTCATGTAATATTCGCTCCAAGTGATCAAGGTCACGGGGACTCGGACTGAAACTCGGAGCGTAGTGCGAGAAACGGCAAAAGTGCCAAAAAATTTTAAGTTTCTGCGTGACCTTGACCTTAGTGGCGTCGGTGACGTCGTTTTGATGACGTAAGGGGTGATGACGTCATCAGCACGTCATTTCTGTGACGTCATGGGTGTGACGTCATCGAAATGACGTCATTAGTGATGACGTCATCGATTGCGTCATCGATGACGTCATCGATGACGTCATCGGTGAGGTCATTGACCTCGATGACGTCATCCCTCAGGTGACCTTGAACTGGGCCAGCATCCTCAATTTCACACTACTTACAGTTGTGTTGTTTAAATTTGATTTTACAGTTAGAATAGAGAATTTATCATTTTCATATTATCACATGAAGATATGAGTAAGTAGTATTGATTTCATAAATGATTAGACTAATAATTAACGAAGACTAATTTAAGATTAATTTACTACCACTAGGTAAAGGCTTTTCATAGTTATCTGTTTATTTATATAAAAGATGTATGTACAAAACACAATATGTTTTGTGTCAAATTGTAAGCGTGTAGGTAAAAAAAAATCCAAACACTCTGCCCACTCCGAGTTTAGTCCTATAATCAGCACAAAATGTAAACAAACTAGCTAATGTTGCTGTGCAACAGCGCTTTGGCTGGCTTAATGGAAATTGCTAACTGACCACTTTTTCTGTATTCACTTATTACTTTGTCACAACAAAAATTCAATTACTTTTCTTTTTCTTTTTACTTAATTACATATTTACTTTAAACGCCAGAGCTTTAAAGTGAACCTTATTTGCGTGTAGGTATATATTTATTATTTTTAAGTCAATGACAAAATATGAATAAATACAAAATTAGTATATTTTGTAGCGTTTTAACTAAATTTAATTCTACACGTACTGAAATACGAGTGAAATATAGTTTAATACAGTAACAATATTATAAATTTTTGTAATAAATTACTGGACTCATCAATAAAATTGAATTTCTATATATTCGTACTTTATTATTCAGTTTACAGATAAAACTTATCATGTATATAATAGATGTTTCTTTAAACTCACAGTTCATGAATCACATGAAATATTGGGTCCTCACTAGTTTAGACCCTGGAAAACATTCTCAAGAAATAACAATTAGAAAATTTATCAATTAGTAATGAGTTTTAAGGTAGACTAATTGCATTTTAATCAGTTTCATTAACTTAAACACAGTACATTGTTGATAAACGTGCCTTAGTTTAATAATATGATTGTTCATAAATTATTTGATTAAATATGTTTTAGTGGCTATGTAATTAATTTTATTTTATTTGTATACAATAATCGAATAAAAATGAAAATTTTTGTTCAATATAGTTTTTTTATATTAATGTATATATTTTTTAATATTTTTTTATGACAGTAGTTAGTTGTTTCATTCATAACTAGGTAAAGATTTTATTGTGGTTGTCGTTCTTGAACTTACAGTTTTACCGCCTGCAGAAACGTGCTCTGGTTAGAATATTCATTATCGTTGCATATTGGCATGTGGATTTTACAAACAACAAGTTTTCTAATACTTACTTATTTATTTCTCGTATCAGTAAATTAAATAAACATTAAACTTGATTGTTCTTGGAATTTAAAATTAATTTTGGAACATTTGAGTACATTCTGGATAACAAGAGATCATCCAAAACATTTATTCATTCAATACATTTAGATTTTTTTACATCCATATTTAATGTTAATGGCAGTAGTGTGTTTTTGGGAAGGCTGGGACGTGACGTCATCACGATGACGTCAGCAGTGATGACGTCATCAATGACGTCACTAATGACGGCACCAATGACGTCATATGACGTCACATGACGTCACATAAATGACGTCATGGTGACGTCATTATCGCTGACGTCATCATGATGACGTCACTGACATTAATTAGGTCAAGGTCACGCAAGAATACAAAAAAATTTTTTTTGCACTTTTGCGATTCCTCGAATTTTGGTGAGAAATTGAAATTTCTCGAGGAATCACAAAAGTGCAAAAAATATTTTTTTTTATTTCCTAGCGATCAGACTCTCGACCTAATATATCCGTCAGGGGTCATTGACACGTCCCAGCAGCCCCACTTGAAAAAAAAAAAATTATATTTTACTTACCCACCGAGAGACTGAGAGCCGAAGAATAATTTCTTCAAACACCCGACAGTGCGACAAACGACACGCGATCCGAACAGCACCGCGTCTGAAGGCATACTGACTTGGGCGCAGGCGGTTCCCCAGGTACCCAGGCTCAGTGGTGGGGATAAGGAGGTGGTGGGGGTAAAGTGGTCAGAAGGAAGAAAAATTAAAATTTTTGCAACAACTCATCCGAGTCTGTCCTTTACCGTAACTCGCATTGGAAATATTTCCTGAGAAATATTTATTTTTATTCTTTCTCAGGTGATGTTGGAAATTGTGAAATTTCAATCAAACCAAAAGTGAAAAAAATTTTTTTTGTTATTTGAAACTTTGCTGAAAAATTAAGAAATGTTTGATATTTTGCTAAATATTTAAATTTAAACTCAATATAAGTAAATTGAGTGCAAAAAGTGAGATGTGCACACCACAAGAGTTGAACAGCAACTGAGCAAGTCTCTCCGTGTATCTGAGGTACTCGGCAGGGTGGTGGGGATAAGGAGATGGTGGGGGTAAAGTGGTCGGATGAAATGAAAAAAATTTTTTTTTTGCAAACTATACAACTGAGTTTGTTATTCAGCAATAGGCATAAGAAAAAAAATATTTTTTTATCCACAATGCTCAACATGTTCAAACGTGTTCAAGGTCAACCATTTGAAGTTAAAAAAAAAAATATTTTTTTTATTTTATTTACAAATTAAAAAAATCCTCCTTCATCCTCATATGTGCTGTCCGGACTTGTGCTTGATGTTGTCGAAGAATTTTCTTCACAGCAACATGTTCCTTGTGTATTTTGGACTACCCCTTCTGCTTCATCCATACTGTTGTCGATGAGTGGACAGTCGTATTCCAAGTTCATTTTTATTATCATCCCTGGATTTTGAAGAAGCCGCATGTGCAATTTTTCATAGATTTCTTTTAGGTATTGAATACTGTCAACAAGTAATTCCCACTTCATTGTGTGTAGTGTAACCTTTAGCGTAGCTGAGTTGGAAATGAAGCCAGACTTGCATGTAGGATTGGTCTTTTGGAATCGTGGTGGTGGGGGTAATTGATACAACTAGACAGGTTGAAACATGTTCAAGGTCAACCATTTGGAGTTTTAAAAAAGAAAATTTTATTTACAGAGTAGTGTTGAAAACCGGCAATTTGGCTGCTTTATCTGTACACTCGATGCATCTTAGACAGTATACAACCGCGTAGACCAAGTAGAAGAAGATTGCAATCAATAAGGCCAAGATTATGAAGAGATCTAATTTTAAAATTTTCTGAATTAGCATATGGTCCTTCCTGATCCGTCTTTCTTCCATCCTTCTTTCCATCATCTCCACTAGATCCACATGCTGGCATCTCCTCCTCCCCAGGCTTTCCGCTTCATCGGCCTCATATATTGGTGGTGGAACATCCATGATTGCAGCTTGAAAGATGAAGATGTAATGAAACACATTGGTGCTGCCTCTCAGGTATTCAATAGGAAAAGTGGTGGGGGAAAACCTGAACATGTTAGAACATGTTCAAGGTCATCCAATTTGTGTTTTAAAAAAATTCTATCTTGCTACAATAGTGTAGCAAGATAGGTTTTTTTTTATTTTGTTTTTATTTTATCATTCCTTTATTACAATACAAAAATATGCATATTGAAGTACAATGAGGATACAAAATATAAATATTAGTCAGGAGAAATATTCCAAGTTTGGACTGGCTTGAGTCTTCATGGATGATCTGGAGGAGTAGGCTGAAAAAGTTGATGATGGTGACCTAGGCGGCTCGTCATCCCTGGGGACATGAGGGCATTTTGTGTTGCAAGCAAAAATTTGCATGTTCAATCGGTATCCCTGTTCGATTAGTGATTTAAATTCTTGAACAATTTCGTTTAATTCTTGCAGATTTCTTACAAATACTTCTTCATAATTTGCACATTTTACAGTCAGAGCCATCTTGATGTTTTCCGTATGATGTCCAAAGGCGGAATGAATATTAGCATGGTCGTTTTAAGGTAGTATGAAATAGTGGTGGGGGGAAGTTGTTTACACGCTGTCTGATGAGAGGTGGTTAAATTTTTGCCAAGTAAACATATTGACTGAACAAATGGCGCAAAGTTCTTTAGGTGTATGGTAACTTAAAACTGGAGCGACATGACCATATTGTAAACATCCATCATCTTGTAGGAATTGTGCCGGGTTGGATACAGCGGCCCTTCCACAACTTCGACAAAATTTTGTGCCATCACCAAACTTGTACCAACCAAAAGTGTTGTAACCTCTGTTGTCTAGCTTGTACTGTTTGATAAAAATTTGAATTTGTTGAGGAGCGTTGGATTGTAAAGTATGGCTAAATAGCTGTTGATCTTCAATAATTTTTCTTACACAAAGCTCAAATAGGGTGCTCATCGTTTGACAGTTGCAATCAAACTGTACTTCTTTACAGTCTGTATGCTGGTAACCTGAAATGGTGGGGGAAAACACACATACACACACACACACACACACACACACACACACACACACACACACACACACACACACACACACACACACACACACACACACACATATTGCTGTTTGAAAAAAAGTTTATGTTTAATTTTTGCAAAGGTCAAAGGTCAAGGTCACCCCAGAGCTTTAAAAAAAAGGCAACATATCAATATGTGAAAAATTTTTTGTTTCACATATTGATATGTTGCCTTTTTGTGTTTTTTTTTCTTTTTTTTTTTTTGGTTTTTTATCTTTATTTAAAACAGTACAAACAAGATTACATGACAAAAATATATATAGTTAAAAAATACAAACAGATACAAGAAAGAAAAAAATTATTTTTTTTTAACACTGCTGCTTGTCTGCGATGTGGATGGTAAGCTCGGTGGAGTTGCTGCCGCTGCATCCGTGTGACACCAAGTAGAGACATCCTGGTTGTATGGAGCGGAGATCTTCGTTCTGGAGTAGGTGTACAAATCTTTTGGGCAGGTAAATTTGGAATTTCGGCTCATCTCCCGGAGTGTATGGGGCTTCGCTCAAGCTGCAGCAGATTGCCTCGCCGACTGTAGTTTCCATCTTCTTCATGGTATGTATAATATAATGTTTTTCATCCTTCAGCTCTGAACATTTTTTTACCGGCAAAATTGTAGACTTGGAGTGGGCGTTGAACTGTTCCACCAAAGTCTGCAGAAACTGGTTGGATGCCATGGTTGTTCTAGAGGTCCTCGCTGTCTTCTTGCTCTGAGATGTTGTCGTCTCGGAATCTCGAGTAATACTCGTGCCAGGTCTCGGTCTGCTCCTCGCTTTTATAATCGCTGTTACCCCCACCACCATCACCGATTTCTCCATCTTGCAGGTAAGTTGCTAATTTTAAAGCGTTTTTTAACGCACAGTGCCTGTCCCTTTCATGTTCCACACTTTGTGTGCAAATACAAATGTTTTCAGCAATAAATTTGAAATTTTTATTAATTTGCACATCTTTAACTGGAGTAGAAGTAAATTGTTCTATCCATCTTTTCTTTTCAAGTCCTTTTGTGTAAATATTAGTAAATCTGTTTGAAAATTGATGCATAATATGATACAAGTCTGAATAACTGGTAAAACCGTCATACCAATCGATGTGATGAAAATATTTCCAAGTCCATCGGTTTGTTGTTGCGGCTTTGCTGGTTAGTGAAGAAAAAGAGCATGGTGGTTTGAATAAAAATGTGTAAGGAATATTTTTATCTATATCGTAAAATACAAGTTCTTTAATTATGAACCGATCATCGTTACCACGAAAAGCTTGAAATTCAATAATACCCGGCTTGGACTTGATTTCTTCTTCCATGTCCATTTGAAAGGTCACCCGTCTATCCATCACGGTGTCAGAAGGTCAACTGTTTTCCACACCACGGTAGGCATTTATTTATGCCAGGCCGTACAGTTGAAGGCGCGTTGGTGTATATTTAACGTGGGCACCATCCCCGGTAGGCCTACACCCACAAAATTTTGAATTTTTTATTGAAAATTTGCCAATTCAAGTGTAAAGTGTTGTGAAAAATTTTAAACTTTTATTTAACTTTCCATCTGGTCATTTTTGTTGTTGTCATTGTCATCACTTTGATCCTTTTCATCACTGAAATGTGTTTCTTCATCCGATTTTACAAAATTATTTTTTTCTTGCACATATTGTTCTAATTGTCTCCACATTTGAACTTCATGAGGAATTCTGTTGAATATTGAAGTGTCCACAGGTCCATACAAAATTGGTGCATCCGGTTGTTTGTCCAAAGTATCTGTTAAATAATCTTTAATAATTGAACTGGAGAACACTAGCTGTCTTAAATATCTTGTTATTGGTTCAGTTGCACATGTTAAAATAAAAAATTCTTCTCTGTTCAGTTGAATTTTTATGTCATGTTTGGTCGTATCTCTGAATCTCATTTGATGTTCACCTCTGTGTTTAATAATATCAATTTCCAAGTCTGAATCCAATAGTCCTACTTTTGTTTTCCTGCCAAACATGTTGCTATTAAAGTAACATTCTAACAAATGGAGGTGTTTCATAAAAGATTCCCAAGCATTGGCTGTAAACAAAATCATTTTTGTTCCGTGAGTTAAAATTACTGTAGGTGAATAGTCGGTTGATTTCATAACTCCAATTAAAACACTTTTATCCAAACTTGAAGAGATTGGATAAAAAATCCTTAAAAATACTTCCATCAAAATATTTGGTGAAATATTTTCTTCCACATTTCTTTTCCTCTTGGACAAATATTTTTCTTTTTACCTTTTTCTTCTTCTTCTTGATTTGTGACGTGTTGCTGTTCATTCATGTCCAAAAATTCTGAAATTTCTTTTTCAATATCGCATTCCGTTGTACCACTTGTAGAAGCCATATTGAAGATGATGCTACCCATACGACGTCAGGCAACAAACTGATCAGGAGCGGCCTGCACGCTCCGCTTTTATACTCGCGGAATGTAACAAAACCGGTTTTTTATAATACATTTTTAACAATTCCAGTTAGAGGTGTGTATGTTACAATTTTATCATGTAGAATTAAACAGTATGCAGTTGTATTTGCAGGTATAGCTGCATTAAACTCCATTTCAATCTTTATGTCAACACTTGATGATTTTACTGATTCATTTTGTTTAGAACAATCAATTACAACTATTGTGTAACCATCTAAGTATTCTTCTGGTGATAGTAAAGGTGTATTTGTTTTACCGTATTATGAATTTTGGAATCTCGCATACATATCGTATAATATACTCTACTTTTTATTAGCGAATGACACATTTAAATTGTCATAGGGGAAAAATTGTGAATTCAAATAAACTTTAATATTTTTTAAGTTGCAATGATCAAATTTGCCTGCATGTTTTGTGATGCTGTCTCTCCTATCTGTTTGTAAACCAAATATAATATACCTGGCTCGTTCTACGTAATTAGATGTTTTAACAGTCCAAGTGTGACGATCTGTAGTTGGCAAGCTTGGATGTTCATGGAATTCCCAACTTCTAAAAGGAATTACAATATCACGATCAGCCTTTAACTTCCTTAATAGTAGCATTCTATGTTCGTCAGCTAATTTAACATGTGGAACTCTCCATACAATTTTGTCTAATGTTAATTTCCATTCTAGGTTTGCATCCGTTGTACCATCTGGAGCTTTAATAATGTCTTTATCGTTAGAAGATCTCAACAAAACTAATTCTTGTTTAACATTTAATATTATTTTTCTATAATCTTCAGCAAATCCAAGCAACAAACGTAATGGAATATGAAAACCAAAATATCCCTTTGTATTAGGAGTGATTGTGTCATGCTCAGGTAAAACACATCCGGCCGGTTGAAGTAAATTGGTTTCATTAGGTGATATAGATGTTACCCCCTTTAAAGTTGTTGCAATACCTACTTTTTTAGTGGAATCAACTGTTACACCTGATATTTTATATCTAATTTCATCAAACAGGAAAGCCATAGGGTTATTTATAAATGGAACTGTTGTACCTACACTATTGTCCTTTTTTGTTACTTTTCCTTCGATATACAAGTAACTTTCACATGGTAGTGTGTAAATGTCTTGATGTTGTATAGGAATACGAATTTCATCGTTATTGTTCAATTTTGATGAAGTGTAAGGGTTGTGGGTGTGATATTCTTTTTCCCATAGTGTTTCGTCGAATGTCGGACCCTGCGCTATATCCAGTATATCCATAATCGGTTAATTTTAAACCAATCTTTTCTAAGAAACGAATGTTCTCGCGTGTTAACTCCTCCACAGCTGAAGAGCTACTAATGCGGTTTCCCGTAGGCTGTCCACTTTTAAATGATAAACCCATGATTTTTGTATTAAAGTGTCGATTTTAAATGTAATCTAACTGTAATTGGCTCTTCTCGGAAATCTATCAAGTTACCGTCTTGATCCAATACGTTCAACACGATGTCTGAAATGAAAGTGGTGTTCAACGGCAGATATACTAGGTTTTGTGGCTTTTCAACAATTTTAAATCCTGGAGGTACACTTGGGTAAAAAGTATGTATTATATGAGTATTCGCTCCATCTCTGTAAGCTCCCTGTATAATGTTACAAGTTATATCTATACTATTAACTTTTAGTATAGTTACAGTTTGTTTACCAGAATGTGTTTGATTTGGTTCTAAAATTGGGCTATCTTTGGGAAATCCTAACAATTCACCGATTGATTGTTCCTGAGTAAAATCTATATAATAATTGGAGTTTATTTCAGCTTTCATAGTATTGTTATTACCTTTTAATGTTATATTGTCTTTTCCCATTTTATTTTGCAAAAATTCATTAATATGATCAATTTCATAAGAACCTGTGGGTAAACTGCAAACTTCTAAGTCTGTAAACTTTCCACTGGCATCTTTTCCTTTATAATAATGCAACAAGTTATTTTTATCTTCCGTAACATTGGGAATAGAGTTGTAAGTTGTAAAATCTAACAGTGCCGCCTCCCAAAATCTTCCTTTTTGCAAGCGTAACGCTGGGAAAAGGATACTTCGTAAAGTGGACGATTTTCCTGTTAATGATACCGTATAGGAAGACATCTCAATTGTGACTGATACTTTTAGCTAGGAATTCCAAACATAAATGGCCGCATATTAAAGTGTTATCAGGTTGTTCTCTTTTATAGTTGTAATATATGTTTTTAGCAGATTTAAAGTAACTAGGGGTACCTGTGCAGCGCAATGCGCTGCATATTTCAGAGTGTTGTTTTACACCAACAACCGTCACTTTTTATAGTTCAGACCTGTTTAAAAAGTCATGCACAAATTTAGACTTTTGCTTTAATTTTTGTGGGCTATACTTTTTATTGTTGTTTTGATACCAATATGGCAACCAATAAGAGCTAATTTTAGTATTCAAATGTGGTTTTTTGTACATGAGAGGGATTTTTTTCTGGGGTTGAGGCTGTTACTCAATTTATTTTTGTGTCAAAATATACATAAATCCAAAGTTCGAGCTACATCCATCCGCTACATGTGCAATGTAATATCGCAGTAGACACTCCTCATATAATCTTGTGGAATTGTGTTGACATTTCAGACATTTTTTGTATTCGTCTTTTAACGTGTGTGCTTTACTATCAGCAGCTGTTTCATTTAGAAATTCAATGAAAATTATTTATTCCCCATTTCAATTTTATCGACTAAAACCAACTTTAAGGGTTTCTCGTACCCTTCAGAATAAAATATAAAAAATCTTAAACCTTTTTGAAAACTAAGAACTGAGGCGAATTTATTGACCCCTTAAACGTTAAATTTGGTCCAGAAATCAGGGAGGATTTGTGTTAACCTTGCTCCAAGGTAATTTACCTTAAGTTGCTTTGAATAAAAATTAAATTAGAGTGAAAATCAGATTACACTTTATTGGTATTTCTTCAATCGATCTTCATCACTAATTCTCCAACTTCCCAATGTGATAGTGTTGAGATTTGGTAATTGTTATTTCAGGTCTAAATTAGCTAGGATTACGTGATGGTTCTTATGCCGATTTGTCGAACTTCTGCCTAAAAGTCCTATAAAATTTGAAATAAATTCACAGATGTTGGATCTAGATAGATCATCACACAAAAAAGGTAAATTACAACAAAAGGAAAATCAATATTTATTTACAACTCTCTGGTGCTGTATGAGCTATGCAGCACTAACAGCGACTGTTTTAGTAGTTTAGTACAGTATGAGTTAGTAGTCGACATAGTGAATAAGTCCACACTATTACTATTAATAACATCTATAACCTCTTTAACTTAACTTTCCATGGCATTACAGAATTTAAATAAAGAAATCACAAAATTAAGAAAATCTACATCTTTGATGGTGTGGTCCATTTTTGTTTCATGTGGCATTTATATTTTTGTTAAAATTTCTCTTTATACAAACAGTTTTTGCAATAAGCTTGTTATCTATACTGGAAGTAAAATACTTTTAAATGTTGTCTCATGTGTTTTAATATGTTCTGCATACATTATGCATTAAATTTGTAATAGCATCACAGTAAACAGGTTATTATTAAATTTAGACCAACAACCAACTATCCCTATTCCTAGTTAACAGCATTTTGAAAGCCGATGTACAAAGATTTAGCGTTTTAATTTTTTTTACTTTCGTTGTTGTTTCAATACTAATCTGATAACCCATAAGAACCACATCAAAAATTTAGTTTCCAAACTTGTTTTTGTACAGGAAAATGTATTTTTCTGGGGTTTACTAAACTTATTATTTAAACTTTTAAAAAATATAAACTTATATTTTTGTGTCCAAATACACATAATTACAAAGTTCAAGCAAAATCTACCTGCTACATTTTAGGGAAAAGGTAAAACACACAATTTTTTCCATACAATAGACACTCCTTGTATTAAAGTATGTAATTGTTTTGATATTTCAGTACCAGTGGTTCGACTGCTTCTATTCAGCTAGTCTTACTTTCTCCCTCTATACCATAGTATATGGAGAAAATATTGTTTTCGTCAAAATTTTTAATTTGAGTTGTTGGTGGATTTATCCATTTTGGTTCCCCCTGAGTCCAAAAAAGTGGTTTTCGGAGTGATGTCTGTCTGTGTGTGTGTGTGTGTGTGTGTGTGTGTGTGTGTGTGTGTGTGTGTGTGTGTGTGTGTGTGTGTGTGTGTGTGTGTGTGTGTGTCAGGATGTAAACAGAGCTAGAGAATGCCCTAATGGTCCGATTTTAATGAAATTCGGTACATAGGTCCAAATCCACGATAATTCCAGGCGGTTTTTTCTTTTTTTTTGAATTTTTGATTTTTAAGGGTATTTTACCCCCAAAAACCCTCAAAAATCGTAAAAAATCAAAATTTATCAAAAACGGCTCTAACGAACTAATTTTGTGGTTTATTAAGCTTAAAATGGCGAATAAAATGACACCACCCGCATCTCCGAGAAAATTCGCGTTCAAAAGTTATAGAGTAAAAAGTGTTTAAAAATCAATTTTTTTATTTTCAAAATAGCTGTTGTCTTGAAATAAATTTTACTTATAACCATTAAATCAAGCTCAAAAAACTAAATAATCCAGTATTTTAAATTATTGCTCTACGTCAAGTGGTTGCGGAGAATATTCAATTTTTCGTTTTGCGGTAAACGCAGTACGTTGTTAAAAGTCACAGACGCGCGTAGGGTCAAACGAGCGCTGCTCAGCCGGTAGCTATCCGACTGAGTCATCAAGACATTAATGTTTGAAGCTTTTAACATCTTTTTTATATTGTTGGGAGAAAGTATGTGTCAGTTAACTGATACCATTTATTTAACATGTGTTTGTTTGTCTTATTATCAACAGCTGTTTTATTTAGCAATTCAATATAAATTGTTCCCCATGTTAATCTTATGGACAAAAAATGAACTTTGAGGGCTTCCCGTGAGCTTCAGAATACAAATATCAAAAATCTAAAACCTTATTGCAAAACTACGAACTGATACCATTCTTTTGACACCTCAAACTTTAAAATTGGTCAAGAAATAAGGGAGGAGTAGTGTTAACAAAAAAAGGGCATCACGTATTATATATATAGATGCTCAAGCTCTTTAGGTGGTGGTAAATTGCCAAAACTATCAAAGTAATATATATTATCACCTAATTTCTTATAACAAACCCAATGAGTGCCAGGACCTTCAGAATTGTCTAAATTTACAATACCGGTTTCGTTTTTCCACATTTTAACTGGTAAAGCATCTTTCATAAAGACACCGCGAAAAAAAGGTATTTTTAAACATGAAATGTATTTAAATAATTCGATATTTGTTAACGCTTTATGTGGTATTACTAATTGATTTCTTTTATTTAATATGCACGATACGGTCTTAGGTATAGACCTGCCCCGTTTTTTACCATTGACCATACTGTTGGTTTTTTGCTACCCTTTCTGGTGGAACGTCGTTTTCTTCTAATATTCCCCCCATGTTTTGTCTTTGCCGATCTCCTCTTTACTTTTCTCCTCCTTTTTCCACCTCCTACCGCTGTTTTAGCCTTCATACCTGCTGTTACCGCTAAAGCTGCTGCTTTTTCTGCAATACTAGCGTCACTAGACTTTACTCGTTGCCAAGCTATATCCGCGAGCTTTTTATCAGCTATCGATCTATTTTTTGTATCGCTAAATGTGGAATATGCTATATCGTGTTCTTTACAAGCTTGATCTAACTTATTTATGCCTGGATCGCCTCTTTCCAGTCGTTTTTTCAATTTAGTTCCTGGTCCGCAATACTGATAACCTCCCGGTATGTGAAATTCGTATGGTAAAGCGTCTATTGCTCTATTTACGACAGATCCTACTGGAATTCGATTTAAGGCTTTACTTAACAGAGAAACCGCTGTGGATGTGATCCCACCTCCTTTCCTCACAGTGTCTCGATATGGACTGATGTACTGGAACGCCATTATTGTCCTTTTATAATCGCAATGTTCAACTTATGTGTTACCTCTATGACGAGTTGGACATAAATGAAGTCATTTTTTGTGATCTTATATTAAATATCAATATCACCCCAATCTGATGATCTAAACTTTTGCGTATTAGGGTTAATAAAGTATTTATTAAAAATTTCCCTTTTAATCCAATTACCTCTCTCGGATTCAGACACCCAATTACCCCAACGTGTACGGGTTGCAATAATATTGAACATATCAAATAATGCATTTCCTAAAACTTTAATAAGAAAATTAACAGTAACAGCATTATCCACATGTTGAGGGTCTTTAAGTTCTGTAATACGTTTATTATTACAAGTATATACTTTATTGTCCTTTAATGAAGTTGTTATAGCCTGTCCTACAGTTGCAGCATCATTTGGATCACTTCCTTGTTTTAAATTACCTATTTTCTTATCATCCGCATTAAAAATATCACCAGTTGGTTTATCTAATATCAAAGATTGACTAACTACAACACAATCGAAATCGTTGATACCAGGAGATACGTTACGTATTTTTTTAAACCTACATATGTAAGGTTCATCATTATATGGATTAGAACATATAGTTTGTGCTACAACTGGAACATCAAAGAATTCTGTACCCATACCTATATATGATAATTTCTTTCCTTTACCATCCCAAGCATTATTCTTTTCTTCAAGTAATGTAAACTTTTCATTTCCCTGCACAAATACATCCCCTTTCCGCGATACTACTTGGTTTTGTTTAACAATTCCAGATGTTTCTTGTTTTACGGTTTCCATCATTTGACCCACTGTTGCACCATCTGATGGCGCCGAACCATCTTTAACATTTGCTAAACAATTATTAAAACAATCTATAACCCCTACATCACGTATGATACAATGATCTTTAATATATTTTAGATTTACAGCATCGTTTTCAGTTTTTGGATAACCTATATCATTAATAACAAATTTATAAAAAGAAAATCCATCTTTTGTCTTTTCAGGTATCAAGGAATGTAAATAGCGTCTATTCACGCTGTATTTTGCATCTTTAGGGTCATCTACGTTGGATATACGTTTATTGTTAGCACTATACGTTTTTCCATTGAAGTTTAACGTATTTTTTAATTCAGATGACAAATAACCTTTGTTTATCGCATCACCGTTTTCATTTGGTTTACCAACGTTGATAATTCTATGATTTTCTGCATCATATGTGTTATTGTGTAGTCTTAATGTTGGTGATATCTTTTCCTTTACTATTTTTAAATTTACGGCATCGTTTTCGTCCGTGGGATCTTTTATGTTTTTTAACCTTTTATTACTAATATCATAATCTCCTTCAGGTGTTTGTGGTAAACCAGCACCTCTTTTTAAGTTATTCGCGTAATATAATCCATCCGAGGAATACCGTCCGAACTTGTCGACACTCATGGTGCAACTGAATAGCATTTTAGGGAGTAACGCATTTTTATGAGATTACCTCTCGGTTTCTAAGTTCATCCACTAAAGCCACCCATTCGTTTTCCAATCCAGTATGACCCGCCTCTTTGGCTTCATGTATTAGTTTCATTCTATCCACCAATTTATTGATATTATTGTAATAAATTACGTTTGTATTGTATAGTTTCTTCATCAATCCTTTACCGGTGACTGATTTGCTTCTTTTTCTCGGTTCTGGAGAACTTAAATCTAAAGTGGATGCTACTAATCTTCTTTTTACAGGTTTTCTTCTTATAATCGGTATTAATTTGGAAACAAAATCTTTATATTTTACAGATTTATTTCTATATATGGGTGCTTCAGGTAAATAATTTCTTTTATATGCATTAGTTTGATCCAAAATTTTGCTATACACTTCCAAATCATCATTTTTTACCAATGCTTTTAAAGGTTTATTTTCAAATAATAATTCAAATAGCCCCCTTGTTCCCTTATATATTTGATCACCTATGTGAATATTATCATGTTCATCAACATCTAATTTGCTATTACCAATCATTACACCTTCTTTGGACATTCTTGCTCCATAACTGTGGTATTTTTTAGTAGAATCAGTTCCAATAAACAGTTTTAACAAGTATTTCCTTCCTAACGGTCCTTTTGTATGAATAGTTTCACCCAATAAGCTTATGTTTGATGGTTCTCCTTCTGTTTTTTCTTCTTCACTCGCTATAGATACCACTTCCTCTTCACTACCAGCATATACATCTTCTCTTTCTGCCGTTGTATCACTAAATATGGAGGCTTCCGGGTCCTCATCGCTAATATCTTCTGATATTACACTTTCCCTTTCATATTCTGTTATCGGAGCAATAATATCACCTTGAAAAGAAGGTTTAGCCAATTTTTTGTTCAATTGTTTCAAAGGTTCTGTAATAGGTTTAAAAGTAGATTCAAGAAATTTCTCCCTTTCGCTGATACCTAACTTTAACGCTCGGTTTTTAGCCCGAATAGAATCACTAAGTGATTTAATTTCCTTTACTAACTTTTCCTCGTTAACCATGTTTGTAGCAAGACGTGCTGTACAAGAATGATTGTATGATATAGTGGTTAGTGAATTAATATAAATTTATCAAAACCTATCCTGTATCTGCCATTATTTAGTGGTTGTTCTTTCATAATTGTCAAAAATCCATAATTTTCAGCCCAAGCCTTACCACATATGTCTTTAAACCGTTCATATGACATATCCGCATTGACATGATCGTAATATATGTGTTTTAAGTTGGTTTCATCCTGTTTGAATACAATTAACACATTTGTGTTGTCTCTTATCAATTGTTTTGGTATTTTACTATAAGTCTGGCCTATGTAAATGCTATCTATATTGTTATGTCTTCCCACAGCGAAATAACTCCTGATAGTGTTTTGGTTTTCACAGGATACATCATCAAATATAAAAACTGAAAATGGTTTAGCTTCATTCGGTTGCATTACGCTTTCACTTGCATCAAACTTGTAATATTTCACTTCTGGCACATTATTGAATATTTTTTCTAATAATTGGTATTTGGGTTGTTGTAATGATTTGGAAAAGACATACAAGTTATTGAAACGCAATCCTTTTGGGTTTGTAATCAAATTGAATACTACATTTGTTTTACCACAATTGGATGGACCAGTTACAAGACAACGCATCGTGTTTGGTAACAGAACACCATGTTTGCCGCTGTTTAATTCCGAATTGTCCACCGTGAGTTCATCAATATTATTAATAGGAAAACTATCCTTTTGCGGTATTATCTCCATCCTTTGTAAAGGTTCAACCTAAAATGATGCTCCATCATTATATCAGATCCTTTTTAGGTATCCAAGAATCTTCACTCTTATTAAATCCTAACCATCGCACTTTTACTTTATCTTTTTTCCGTTGCAACACCTTTTCAACGAGATACACATCACCTACTGTGGATTTTAACATTTCATGTCCATAAAACCCTCCTTCGAGCAATTGTCCTTTATTATCTTTTAAAATGTAAGTTTCTGGTACTGTAGGTTGCACCTTAAATACGGTAAAAACCTCATTTGTCCAATTTGGTAGATATCTTTTACTGAACACACCTTTGTATTTGCTTATTCGCACTTTATCACCAACATTAAACACTTTAGGCTTTAGTTTTTCAACTTTTGGTTTAGTATTCATTTTTATACGTTTTAATACAAGTTTTTCATTTTTGCTAGTCACTTGGCTTGGTTTCATACCAATTGTTCTATGGAACTTGTTATTGTAATCTTTTATTAGTTTTGGTAACATATCAATCCATACGTGCGATCCTCTGTTTGAAAACATCTTGTACATCGCACCTTTTAAAGTTCGATTGAATCTTTCTATGATTGATGCTTTTACCTCTGAATTAGTCGAATAATGGTTTATGTCGTGTTTTTTCATTAAATTTGAAAATTCTTTATTGAAATATTCTTTACCATCATCGGTTTGTAAATGTTTTATGGTATTTTTGTCTCTATGTATCGCAGTTTCCATGGCTTTTGTTACACTCTTGCCGGTTTTATCTTTTAGCGGTAAAGCATCTGCCATTTTTGTAAAACAATTGATAATAGTCAATATATATTTAAATCCTTTATTTGGTTTACTATAAGGAATCATTTCTATTAAGTCCGCTTGATATAAGTCGTTCATTCCTTTTATAACGGTATTTCTACGGGGAAATTTTCTTCTAGCAGGTTTATGAAGTTCATTAACAATTTTTTGTTTTAAATCCATTTTTAATCCTTCCGTTATTACGGTCAAAATAGAAATGAACTTTATGTATGTATTAAACCCTATTTAAGTCTGTTAAGGTATTCTAAATTGGTAAGAAATACTATTTAAATATATTTCCTTAACCCTCAAGGACATGGTTTGGGAAATGTCCGAGTAATGGTTTTTTATTACATTACCCCCAGGTTAAGGTATTATATAAATGAATGATATTTAAAAAATATAGTTCATTTATATGATACCCCCCTCCCTTATTTTAAGAGGGTTAAGAAAATAATTTTATAAACAATTTATTAATTATGTTTAGGTTGTTATATTACCAACTCGCCTACGGCTCGATGGGGGCTCCGCCCCCATGCCCCCTTAGAGGTTGCCCTAAATTTGTAGAATAATTAAAAGTGAAGTATGTAATAGGTTAGTTCCACTGAAGAGCTAGACATTAAAGTCAGCAACAAAACGGTTTAATACACAAAATTCGCAATCAAAAGTAAAGAAGCTTTGAAAATCTCCTATGAATACGTTTAAATACCCATTCGTAAAAGTTGAAATTGAAATTTTGAAATTACACCCCTTTTTAAGGGTGAAGGGGATGAGATGTTACAAATTCTCATAGGGCCGAGCTTGTTGAGCATCTAAAAATAATATAATCCAGACAAAACATATATCGGTATGGCAGTACTTTTACCGGATCAAACAAAATCATAAAAAACTATATATAAAAATTTATATAATTTCGTATTTTCACAGTTTTTTAACAACTACTATACTGAAATTGGCCAATGGCTGCACCTATAGTAAGACCTAGATATGGTCATGGTATAATCTATATTTGTGGCTTCTATGTGCCATAACAGTAAACGAAAAATGTTGAAATAGAGCAATTGTTGTGAAAGAATTTCGATATCGTGAAAGTACGCTCCTTTTTAAGGGTGAAAGGGGTGAGATACTGCCAAATTGCAAAGGACCGAACTTGTAGAGCGTCTAAAATAGAACAAATTCTGGTGAAATATAAATCAATATGGCAGTATATTTTTCAGTATAAAGTAATTTACAAAAACTTTACACGAAAAAATGTCAATAAATTTGTGTTTTTTCAATTGTTTTGGTCTTTACTTTGATTAAAATTGACCAATGGCTGCTAAAATAGTAAGAACTAAATGGATCTATAATATTTACTAAGTTTGAGGCATCTGTGCACCATAATAGTAAATAAAAAATTTAAAAAAAGGAATTGTTTGTGGATGAATGTATAACGTTTGAAATTACGCCCCTTTTTAAGGGTGAAGGGGGTGAGATACGCTAAAACGTCACAGACTCAAACTTGTAGAGCGTCTATAATAGAATATAGTAATGGCAAAACATATATCAATATAGCAGTATATTTACCAAGTTAAAGTGAATTACGAACACTTTACATGAACAAATGTTAAGAATTTTGTGTTTTTACAATTTTTTTGAACTAAAAATCGATTGAAATTGGCAAAATGCTACTACTATAGAAAGAACCTGTTGAGGTTATAATATAAATAGAAATTCATGCATATATATTACATATAGTACCTAAAAATAACAAAATAGCGCAATTTTTGGAAAAAGTTTTTGAAATTCTGAGAGTACTCCCCTTTTTAACAGTGAAGAGTGTGAGATACGGCAAAATTGCATAGGACCAAACTTGAAGAGCGTCTAAAATAAAATATAATAGTTGCAAAACATATATAAATTTTGCAGTACATTTGCAAGAACAAAGTAATTTACAAACTCTTTACACGAAACAATGTTAAGAATTTAGTGTTTTTTGTCAATTTTTTAGCCTTAATTTTGATTAAAACTGATGAATGGCTACCACTATGGTAAGATCTAGTCAAGGCCATAATATATACTAGATTTCAGGCATCTGTGTGAAATATTAGTAAATAGAAAATATTAAAATAGCGAAATTTTTGTAAAGAAATTCATGAATTTTGAAAGTACGCCCCTTTTTAAGGGTGAAGGGGATGAGATACAGTAAAATGTCATAGGACCTAACTTGTAGAGCGTTTGATTCCCAACTAACGATTTTTCCTCAGATTTGAGGTGGGACCTCTCCGTCAAAAGTTAAAGCCAAAATAGAAAACCCTTTCATATTCAGTTTACCGATGTCCTACCTTTTTATTTTTTGAGGGGGTTAAAATTTGAAAATTCAATGTTTTGGGATTTTCCCTTTCAATTGACCATACAAACTACGTGTGTACAAAATTTCAAGTTTCTAGCTCATCCGGAAGTCCAAAATACTTTGTATACATGATCAGTCAGTCAGTTTCACATCGGGTTGTATAGTTATTAGATAAAGTGGAAATAAAAATTTGTTTCTAATTAAAAACTGATTTTAAATGTGTCAAGGTCATTCAAATTAATGTAAAAAAATGGGGAACAAGGCGTTGGACTTGCCGTGTTCCCCATTTTTTTACGGAAGGAAAAGGAATTTAGGTCGAAGAAGGACGAAGAGGGACGAAGAATAGGTTAATTGTTGATAGGGTTAAGAGGGTAGTGGCCGAAAAAGGAATTTAGGTCAAAAAAAGGACGAAGAGAACGAAGAATAGGTTAATTGTTGACGGGGTTAAGGGAGTAGTGGCCAAAAGGAAGAGTGTTGATTTTGTCATCCATAATGTGTCTTTTGTCATCCTTGTTCGAGAGTGCTTTCTTAACTTCTGTAACACTGTACACTTTGTGTTTTTCACTCCTTATGGTGTTGAATTTAGCAGTCAAGGTGGTGTCGTTAAATAAACAGTTTTTATATTGTTCAAAGTTTACATTTTTCTTCAAATAACTTGTCTTCACACCTTTTGCTTTTTTGGTGATAGATGTTTCTTCTTGATGTCCTTTATATACTTTAAAAGAATATAATTTGGACATTAGTGCGACAATTTCTTCCATGCTTGCTCCATTGCATTCATCTTTGAATTTGCCTAAAACTTTCTTATTATTTTCATTAAAATTTGGGTGATTTCTTGGGTAGTCTGAAAAATCAAAATCATTTTTGTGTATGAACGTCCGAAGATCTTCATACATGTCTTGTGTCTTAATCCAATAAATTAGTGCATCCGTGTCCATGTAGGCTACTCCAATATTTTCTCTTCCATAATGTTGAACCATTTTGTTGTAATGAAAGTCATACATGTGCGTTTTACTTAAATCCAATATAGACATTCCTATGTACAACGGTCGATCCATTACTATCTTGGTTTTCTTCATGCTAACTGCTACCAAGTTTTCATTAATTATCATACTTGTTCCAAAATTCGGTTTCTGTACAAGTTTCTGCATCTGTCTGGGGTTTGTTACTAATTTTACAATTTTGTGTTTCCTTTTGTTTTCTAAAGTTTTTCCAAATATTGCATTGTTCATGAGCTTGTAAAAATCTTTTTCAAAAGCTGATGTTGCTGCTGCTCTCCTTGCAGTGTTTGAATCAATGTATGGTTTTAAATAACAAGATTGTGAAAATTTTAAAACTTTATGAATTTTGGTAATAATCAATCCTAATTCTAAGGCTTGCTGAACAACTAAATAATGTGCTACATATCGGTTTTTGTTGTTTAATGTCATCATTAATTTGGGCCATTTTCCTGTCGGTGATACTTCAGTTTTAGCCAACAGTGGCAAGTCGTAATGATGATCGTGTAGGTGGTCTGGATACTCAAAGTTGCAATCTAAGATGTAGCCGGTGTCACCTTCTTTGGGAATATCAATAATATTTCCAAGTGAATCAGGGTCTACCCATTCAAAGTTGCCATACGGAAGGGGTTTGGACATCGCCCAACCGTACAAATTATTCGCATCAAAATAGCCAAGAAAAATCGAATCTTTAGTTTCATCATAGTTTGGTAGAAATTTATTATTAGCTTTGACATGTCTTGTAACGGCCTGAGTTAATCCACCGCGTACACCTGATTCGATCATCAAAACCATATCGATGTCGGTTAACAGCTCCAACTTGCACTCGGTGGATTTTAGCATGGCCTGCCATGCTAAGCCGGGAGATTTAAACGAATGAAGGGGGTCCAGTCCGTAAGCAGTGAAACAGGTGTTCCTAAATTGTTCCATTATGTCACACAATAATGTTACATCTAGTTTTACATAAAAGTCAGAATAATCACCCAAGGTATTCATTCCTAATTCATTCCAGACTTTCTGAGCATGATTATAATCTTCAATTGAAATTTCGGTTTCAGTTAATTTACTTTTAAACGCTTCGATTGGTGGCAAACATGTTTCATCAAATTTTTCTAGTCCAGTAATGTAATCATATGGAAACACACCTTTCCTTAGCACCAAGTCCATTTTATCTTCTGGCACAATTTTTCTGGTTTCTTTTAAATCCTGTCGTCTTAAATTTTTAGTTAGGTTGGCAAGGCTAGATGACATGAATCGAAAAGAGTCCACGAATCGAAGCTTCATCTTGCCAACAGTCTTGGAAAAACTAATGTAATTTTCTGTGCTGTTGGCCAAAACATCAATTTTCCCATCATCCCTGCCCAATTCCGGAATAATAAAATGTGAATCATAACCACTAAGGTTATGCAAAACAACTGGAATGAATTTCGGAAGTTTATAATTAATATTACAAGCATTGCAAGCAGCCCCTCTGTAATAACCAGTAAGGTGATCGTGATCATGGACTTTATGGTTGTCAAGAGTAAATTCTTTTTTACACAAGTAACAATTAGTGGCATTGATATATTGAATTTCCTCCTCTTCATCAAGAGGTAACATTGCAATAATATTACTGTACACTTCTTCAACCTTACCAGCTATATAATACAAGTTATCTACAAAATTTTTAGCAGCATCCTCACCTCTGTACAAAATTGGGGTTGAACTTAAACCAAAATTTTTCAAATGTTCTTCTGACAGTGTGGATTTAACAAGCAAACAAAAACTGTTAGGTTTATGCAGCTGATATTTCGTCCTACTGGTAATTTCCCCTTCTGGATGTTCTTGGCGTACCAGTGTGGACTCAAAGTCTGCATAAATTACAAATGGTACCCTATATTGATGGCTAATCTTTTCAAATTTTACAATAGAGCGAGTAGGTGCAGGCAAACTAATTTTGCATTCAAAATTTTCATTACAGAGTCTTTGGTGTTCTTGTAGCCATTCCGCACCTCCTCTCCTTACTTCTTTTGACACAAAACAAAAACATCGCTTACAAATCGTTATATGACCATGATGCTTAGTAACTTGACTTCTGACAAGTTGTTCAAAATTCTTTATATATACATAGTGTGAAATTTCACCTTTAGTTATTAATAACAAATCAGTATGGTTCCTAAGTTCAGTTTTACTCACCCTTAAGGGGTACACATTATTTGCATCATCCAAACCAAAAATATTTACACTAACACCAGGATTCTTCTTTTCAAATTTACAAATGTCTTTAACACTTACAGGGTAAGACAGTCCTACAAAATTATACCTATTATTTACATTTACATAGTGTCTACTTACTCTAGAAGGGCGCTGCTCTGGCAAAATATGTTTACACAACATAGCATACTTAAAACACTCATTATCTTCATTCTGTACATTTATACATGCTTTCGTTTTCTCAATGGCTTTTGGTAGAGGGACGTAGCTGCTTCCTCTCATACCAAATCCGTGCTTATGCACTCTTAAATCTAAACCCTCTACAGATGTAAACATCCAACCTGACCCTCTACCCTCATGCTCCTGCATTTTTGTCAACAATTCTTCAATACATTCATCTACAATTTTATTTACATCCGAGGCAAACATCAAAGTACGGTTTTTTGTTATGAAACCTCGAAGTGTGGTTTCACCATCAGATTTACTAAATTTTGCGTCCAACACTAAACCAAATTTAATAATATTTAATCTTGCCAATTCTTTAGTTAAAGTTTCACAGATCAATGATTTTGCCTCGGTTACAAAATTTTCTAAATCTAGTTGCACATTATTTATTTTGTTACGTATTACCGTGCGTCCAGGAAAAGCAGTTGTGCGTAAGTGTCTGGTTCCTCCTTGTTCTGTTTCTATATCCAAATCCATGTCCGTGTCTAAATCTGTATCAGTGTCCGTTTCTTCTTCTTCTGGTTCCGCAACAGTTCCTCTTCTAAGTCCTGACGGTCCAGCACCTCCAAATTGGATCACGCTGGGTCGTCCCTGCTGCATTTGTTGCAAATAACTCTCCCAGTTGTCGAGCCGTTGATTAAATTCATCCAAAATGTCATCAATCCAGTCCATGTCCATTTCGTTAGCCGTTTCACTCGCCGGGTCTTCCATATGTAATTCTTGATGGATTTGAAGAATCACTTCATCTGGGAAAAATTCCCCACAAATATGGCAAAGAAGCATTTTAACACTTTTTACCACTAGCGTCTTTAGATGTTAACTCCACAAAAGTTTACCAAAGAATGAGAGACGCTCTTGACCGACCTCCTTTTATAGCGGGTGGTGGGGGGTGATCTTTGGAAAAGACCCGTTCTGCGCATGCGCAGAACAAATCTGCACATGCGCAGAACAAAATGTATTATATTTATTTAAAATTTGCTATTTAGGACAAATATATAGGTCAAGGCCACCTTAAATCTGGTAAAAAAGAGGGAACACTGGATAAGAGATGGTAGTAAGATCAACTTTCTAACAAATACTTTCAATAATATGTCAACTGGTTCAAAAGTTAAATATTTTTATTATTTACTGCTCAACTTGTTCAAAATTAAAACTTTTAAATATATTTGTTTGAGCAAATGCTTTTGGCACACTTACCACACGCCAAAACTCAAAAAATGTACAGAATTAAGACTGATCTCGCGGGGAAATACTGATGTGCTACCTAACATTGGTTATCTGACTCGAATAAGAATTGGTGATATATAACATATTGAAAAAAAATTTTATGTTGTATAAATCACCAATACTATGCGATTCAGATAACCAGTGTGAGGTGGCTACATAGTATTTCCCCGAGAGATCAGCTTAAATCCTGTACTTTATATGAGTCTTAGCGTGTAGGAAGTGTGGCAAAAGCATTTGACCAAAATAAAATATATTTAAAATTTTAACCTTAAACAAACTAGGTAGTATAAAAATATAAGATATTTCCTAACCATTGACAACCTGTTAACATATTGCAGTGTTAAAGTATTTGCTATTGAGTCAATCTTACCATCACCTCCGATCCAGCGTTCCCTCTTTCTTACCAAATGAGACTGAGGCTTGACTACCCGTATATATGACGTTTCCCCCTCCACTAATGCTTTCCCCTACCACAATCAATTCTCAAAAGTGGGTCAAGACCATCTAAAATTATTATTTTGAGCGGGGGATAGAGCATCTGCTGCTCTATCCCCCGCTCATATTTTTTTTCTTTTTTTACAGTTTTATAATTTTTTTAATTTTTGTAAAATGCAAAACAAAAAAAAAATATTTACAAAGGTGAAAATTCATCACTGCTATCCTCGTCATCACTAGTGTCCAAAAATAATCTTCTACTACAAAATATAAGTCTTTTACACAGCAACATTCTGTCCAATATTGCTCCAACTTGAGGGGTGTTCTGATCTTTATTTCAAGAGGGTGAAGGAATAATTTTTTTCCCTCTCTGTTCTGCAAAACCTCAATCAAGTCAAAGTTCAAGTCCTACTTTAACACTTGGTTGGGAGAATTACATTAGTTTAATACTTATTTCTACCGTTACACTTGCTCCATTCTCAAAAAGATATAAATAATATAATCCTGGATACTGTTTTTTTTCATGTCCTGCATGTTCCTTAATAAAGTCAAAAGCCAATCTTTTTGAATATTCATTATGAAACACTTCTCTCACACAAACAAGAATTTTTTCTTCCAGAAACTTCAATTGAATTGATGATAGTTTGCTTACATCATCCTTGTCTATCAGGGGTAGCTTGTAGGTGAAGGTATTTGGCGGTAGTTTTTGCTTTCTATCAAGTAAACAACAAAATTTTTTATACAATTTCCGCTCATTGTCTGTAATACTATTAATACCAAGCAGATTATAGTACAAAGGATCATAAGGTATACGACAAGACATTTTTAGAACCAGTCGGCACGAGAGCTGGAGCTAAAATGAGAAGTGCATGCAACCCGGCCGCCTTACATCCCCACCGGGTGACCACGCCCAAGGTGCCCTAAAATATATATGTATATTTAAGGTAGCACTAAAACGGTGCTACCAATATTTTAAATAGTTAATTACAAATATTTTTTCCATCCTTAAAATTTCACAGTTTAAAACTTGTCAGAGACCAACAAACTGAAACAAATTTAATACTTTTAAATATATTTGTTTCATCACATGCTTTTTGACACACTTACTACATGGTAACACTCAAAAAATGTACAGAATTAAGACTATTTCCACGGAAAAAATACTAAAGTGTTACCTGCATATTCAATTTAGCTTAAAAACAATATAGAATTAATACCAGCATAAAAAATTTCAAAATTCAGATCTTTAAAAATTTTATATTTAAGGTAGCACTAAAACGGTGCTACCTATATTATAAATAATTACAAATATTTTTTTTCAATCCTTACAATTTCACAGTTTAAAACTTGTCAGAGACCAACAAACTGAAAAACAAAATTTTATTTTGTAACATAATTATTACTAAAATACATACATGATACCACTGTGCTAAATATTACCTTTATACTTATGCTACATCTGAAGCGGTGGAACATCCATGTCAACCCATTGGCAGCCCAAGAGAGAATGAGATGAGTCAAACATGCTTCAGCGGCACCTCAATGGTAGACTGGTGGGGGGAACAGTAGGCCACTACTATTTTAACTTGTCATAGGAGTAACAATTTCATACTACTAGCTTGGCACCTCCCCCCCCGGCGCAGTTTTCGTCCGGAGCAAAAAAATTTTGGTCAAGGTCAAAATCCAAAAAAAAAACAATTCGGGGGGGGGCAGTTTTCGTCCGGAGCAAAAAAATTTTGGTCAAGGTCAAAATCCAAAAAAAAAAAAAATTAGAGGGGGGGGGCGCAGTTTTCGTCCGGACCACTGTGCTAAATATTACCTTTATACTTATGCTACATCTGAAGCGGTGGAACATCCATGTCAACCCATTGGCAGCCCAAGAGAGAATGAGATGAGTCAAACATGCTTCAGCGGCACCTCAATGGTAGACTGGTGGGGGGAACAGTATGCCACTACTATTTTAACTTGTCATAGGAGTAACAATTTCATACTACTAGCTTGGCACCTCCCCCCCCCGGCGCAGTTTTCGTCCGGAGCAAAAAAATTTTGGTCAAGGTCAAAATCCAAAAAAAAAAATTTGGGGGGGCGCAGTTTTCGTCCGGAGCAAAAAATTTTTAGTCAAGGTCAAAATCCAAAAAAAAAATTTCGGGGGGGGGGCTCACTTGCCGTCTGGGGCTCGGGGGGGGGGGTCACCTACCCCTAGGACTTTAACTCTTGGATACCTGCTACCCTTACTCATGGTCAACATCAAATAATATTTTGTTCCACCACAGTGTGGACAGCCAACACTTAGTCGCATCTCGCTCTAAGTCCTGAGGAGTTCTCAGAACTCAGGCAAAAATCCGCCTAAGTCATGGCTGACCTACATATCGTGTGGAAAAAAATATTATTTTATTCACACACAAATATGGGTCAAGGTCATCCAAAAGTTAAAAAGAAATCCCCCCGATGCCTAAGACCGCCGGCGGTCAGAGGCATCGGGGGGATCTCAACATTTAGGGGGAGGTGATTTAATAAAAAATTATTTATTTAATTTTGAGTTTCCTTATGGGAAACATGCTACAATAATTTGGAAGAGGCCATGCTAACCATGACCGAGGATCCCGTCTTAACCCGTAGGTACTGACTTTTGCCTAGCACACCGGTCAGTGTCAGGATCCGACGCCTCGTGCTAAAGGATGCCAACCACCCATCTAGAGTGATGAGGTCCAGTAGCGCCCCTGACCGAAAGAGGCCTAAGGGTGGATCCCCAGGGGCCTACCCCCGGGCTCGTTAGGCGCCATGCTATTGTTGGTAACAAATAATTCTTGAGGTTCTGAACCTCGAAAAATTTTTATTTTACATAGACTGTTAAGTCTCAAAAGCCTAACACTTTAACTGCCAATCCACAGAGGAGTACCTCCAAAATACGAATTTTGAAATATTTCTACTTGGGGACAACCTGTGAAGATTAGTACAAAGAAATATTTTTCAACACACAAGACTTAGACTAAATATATCCAACACCAATACCTAGCAGAAGCAGCAAGCGCAAAATAAAATATTTCTTAACACTACACATGCCATGCCTTAGACTAAAAGAATTCCCAATATAATGCGGCGCCAACATTACATTGCGAATCCTGTATGGGCAGAGCTTCAACCACTCAGCTGAAGTGTTTGAAACCAACTGCAAGGAAGCAAAGCCTCAGAGAACCGAAGCTGAGCCGGTCAGGAGTGGGGGGAACCGGACCTGGTTACGTAAACAGCCAGACCTCGACACATACTTGTTTGCAACATTGGACAATCTCCAAGAGCCACACCTGAATACATTACTAACCGGATCTCATTATACAAAACGTGTCAAGGTATGGCAACGCCTCGGGCTATGCCACCTCCTCCTCCTTCTCCCCCGGGGGGGGGGGGGTCTCACTTCTCGTCCGGAGCCGAGGGGGGGGAGGAGTCTTGGGACTTAGAATAGTTTCAGTCCAAGTCAGGTGTACTATAGAATAATATTTTAGCTTGCTGGATTCAGCACAGCCAGCAGAGACGGTTACGTAATGCTTATATAACAGACTGGTTTCTTGGCCAGCTTGCCAACTGTAGCTCAACAGAAGGTAAGTCAGTTTATTGGAAGCCAACAAACACGCCACACCTCGCTACCGCTGGACTTTTCTGTGAGTAAATTTTTATTTTTCCTTCTTATTAAACTTAGCAAAACAGAACCTACCCTGTTTTGCACAAAATTAATTTTTGTTACACTGCTACACTTACGTTTACTTAACAAATTATTTTCCACTCCTTATTTAATATTTTATTCCTTACTTGTTAAGACTTACAAACTGAAATACTGGAAGACTGTTTGATACAAAATTAATTTTTATTTAGCTATACAGGTCTCATAATATTTTCCTACACTTGTATTTTGCAGGTGTGGCTAAATATTTTTCGCTCACAATTTAATTTTATTCCACACAAGTGGATTTTGAACTTTACTACAAAACTGATCCATGCCCATCTCCTATAGAATTATTTTTCATTTGACTCTACCTCTTTTAGTCTTACATTAAATATTTCTTGGAGTTAAATTTTACACAAGTCTCTCGGTTAATTTTTCTGCACAGTACGTGTTACTCCTTGGACAGTTCCCGGCAAACTGTTTCTACACTTCACAACAACAGTCCGCATTACCCCCTCCACTACTCATTCCCCCACTATAGCCCTGTTCCCCCACTACTTCCAGCTAAGGTGCAACACTTCACTGAGTGTTTCAGTTTTATCCAAACCTTACTGTAGGATACATCTATGGCTGAAACTTTGCGAGAAAAATTATTAAGAGTAAAATTTTTGCTGGCCAAGCAAAATAATTCTGTTAAGGTGTCCAAGACTTCCACTTTAACAAAAAATGAAACGTTGCTTCAAAAATAATCCAAAATTTTACTCAAGGGACACAAATATCACTATGGATGATAAAATGTTTCAGAAACTTTTAGACGAGCTAACTTTTGCCAGTAAGGTTACGTTGGTGACTCCAATTCCCGACCAAGTTCCAAGATCACCTGAGAAAGAATAAAAAATAAATATTTCTCAGGAAATATTTCCAATCCGAGTTACGGTAAAGGACAGACTCGGATAAGTTGTTGCAAAATTTTTAATTTTTCTTCCTTCTGACCACTTTACCCCCACCACCTCCTTATCCCCACCACTGAGCCGGGTACCTCGGTAACCGCCTGCGCCCAAGTCAGTACGTCTTCGGACGCGGTGCTGTTCAGGTCGCGTGTCGTTTGTCGCACTGTCGGGTGTTTGAAGAAATTATTCTTCGGCTCTCAGTCTCTCGGTGGGTAAGTAAAATAAAAAAATTATTTTTTTTTTCAAGTGGGGGTGCTGGGACGGGTCAATGACCCCTGACGGATATATTAGGTCTAGAGTCTGATCGCTAGGGAATAAAAAAATATTCTTTTGCACTTTTGTGATTCCTCGAGAAATTTCAATTTCTCAGCAAAATTTGAGGAATCGCAAAAGTGCAAAAAAAAATTTTTTTTGTATTCTTGCGTGACCTTGACCTAATTAACGTCAGTGACGTCATCATGATGACGTCAGCTGTAATGACGTCACCATGACGTCATAGGTGTGACGTCATGTGACGTCATATGACATCATTAATGACGTCATTCGTGACGTCATTGATAACATCATCACTGCTGACGTCATCGTGATGACGTCACGTCCCAGCCTTCCCAAGAACACACTACTAATGGCATTTTAGCATATTTGATAGCATTCTGAACAATAAAGGGCGAACTTTTTTTAAAAATGATTTAAATATAATTATTTACACTTGAAATATTCTGCATGCTATATAGATAATTCCTTATGTGTTAAAAAGAACAGAAATAATATCCACCTCTACCATCAAACATCCCAACTCACATCAGGAGACCAAGGGAGTCTACCCCTACAATCGAGAGTAGATAGAAGTCTTAATCTAAACACATTTATAGCATTTTTATGATTTATTTTGTTGTATTCATAATTATAATTATAATTATAAGCAATTGAAGTTCATCCAGCTTCTACTGCACTTTGCTAGCCGCCAACCCTTCGAAATATTCTCTCCGAGAGGATTAATGCAATATGTGATCCAAACATAAGACTCCAACTGGGTGACTCTTTAAAATTTACTTGAATAAAATCTGTTTACACTTTGTCCACTCTCAAAAAGGAAGTAGAAAAGTGCTTTGTACATTAGGAATGTTTAGGGAAAGGCGTGACTTCTGAAAGGTTAAAATATCGAGTTGTAACTAGTGTAATATATAAAAACTCACTCCAATTATAGAAGGTAACAATATAAAAACTAACAATACTTTTTAATTAGAAAAAAATCACGAGGGCCTGACGTACAGGCATACCTCAGATTTTATCATCCAACTGATATAAAAAAAATCACGATAAATTTCGATAGGTAAAACATGAAAGTAAAAACAAAATAAATAAAAATAATAAAACCACTTTTGAGGGCAAGGTCCTACAGTCCAGGCATGCCGCAAATTCCATTATCCATTAGTGCCATTACTGACCATTACACTGACTGCTCTGTTACCTTTGATATCCTGTACTATAATCCGAGTTAGGTATATTTCCATATATAAACGCAAGGAGCTCGTAAACGATTCCAATGACTAATTTTGCAAATAACTTACCTGTGGGATCAAAATAATACTTTGAAATAACTGTTTCAACGATGTAAATTTTCTTATATCGTTGAAGACATTTTTCAGAATATAAAATCTATCTAATAGTTCCTTCCGAGTATGAAAATTAATATGAATACTGAACCGATCCGCTTTATGCCAACTTTGGACTTTAGAATCACACTAAGAATCATAGAATTTTTAAAATACAACTTGAAATATTGCTGCTCTGATGTTAGTTTCATTTTTAAGTACATCTTTGAGTCGTCTTAAAAATCAAATTTACTATTTTACACTATAGTATTTTTATTAATTTGTTTAAAAACATTTCTTTTCCTTTTACATTCAAATTTAATTTGCCATTATTCCTACACAGATATTTATTTGATAAAAAATGTTGATACTTTATGACACTTCTAAAATATGTTCTTTAGGATATGATACTTCTATCGAAGACTCAATAACATATATTATTATATTTAATCACTGCTGGTAGAGTCTGTAATGCAATAAGCATTATCTTAAGTACTGTATTTATTAATAATCCATTTATATTCGAACTCGAACAACAAAATCACTAAGTAACTTTCTGAGTCCGATCAATTGGGGCTTAATGTTATTTCAAAGCTGGTCCGGGCTTTCGCAGAAAGCACTTATTTACAGAAAATCCCTCAAGGCTGTTACGTAATCAGTTACATCAACTCAATTCCTGAACACCAATTCATTACTTTGTGCAGACCTCTTGGAGTTTTGATAAAGTTATCAAATTGATAACTTGTTGAGTCATTATTATGAACAAAAGCCCAAGTAAAAGCCATGAAAGTAGTGGTTACTAAAATTTCTAATCGTATATTTCTAAAAAATACATTAATGAGCTTAAAAATTAAAAGCTGTTGATAGCATGGAATAGACACGAGTTCGGTAACTGAACAAAAATAACATTTAATAATATCTTAATACATAATACCTAAACTTAATCGAAATTTAAGAATATGTCACGATTGAAAAGCAATATGCATATTTAACTTATAATATACTTTAACTTTAACAATATACTCATAGCATGACTTTTCTGATTGAATTAATGGTCGAGATTGACTACGTTTACTATTAGTACCAGGGGACCGAGCACTTAAAAAAAAATAATTATTATCATAAGTATAACATGGGAACTTTGAAGTTCTGTTGGGCGAAATATTTAATTATTTTAAAATGAACTAATTAAGATAGAGATTGACTATTAACTTCTTCTAAAAGTAGAAAGACGAATTTATTTTTTGTGGTTGTAGAATTTTTAAATAATATTTTTAATTTTAGTTATAACTGTCTAAAATTATTTGGTCTTCCCGATTTTTAACACAAGCTATAAAATTATGATCAAAAATAGTTTTGTTGAAGTATTTAAAAAGGTGTAACTAAGAAAAGTGAGTACTGTTTTTCTCCTTTAATAGTTCACCTTATTTATAGCTTTACGTTGAATGTAGCTGGAGATAGCAGCTTAAAAACCCTTGCATCTTAGCCAGGGGTAAACCGAAGCCATAAGGCATATATTATACTAGGACCAAAGCCGTAGCCCAAAAACAATTTCAAGGGGGGGGGGGGTTGGGCTTATAGTTTTGCAGTTACAGAAAGTAACTACCAAACTTTAATTTTATTGCAATTCTAAGTATAATGTTAAGGCTCCGGTCTACTCCTGGCGCGCCACCAAAATGAAAGGTTTTTTTAGATTCCTTTTATCTCCTGCTACATTCAGCGTAGGGCGACAAATAAGGTGTCATAAAACTAATTGAAAACTTCAGTTAAAAATCTTGAAAACAGATGATTTTAGACAGTTAAAACTAAAATTAGAAATTTTACCAACAAAATCTATGAGCAAAAAAGATCCATTTTTTTACTTTGACAAGAAGTTAAGAGTCAATCAATATGTTAGTAGATTTTAAAACAAGATTCTCGGAAACCTCTGCAGCTATAAAACTCGCCTAACAATAAGGCTCCGAGACGGCATTTTGGGCTAAGGTAGAGGATTTGAGCAACCAGAAGTTGTAATACCGGAGCCTCAACAATAGATATTAACTTCCTTAAGAAATGCGAAAGCAGATATATGAGGTGGATGATGCATCCAGGGGGAGGAGTAGGCAGGAATTTATCCAAGCGCGTCACCATATCACGTATGACCTTGGCGATAAGCATTATCTTACCGGTAACACTCTTGCTTTTGTACGGAGTTGGGTTTTCAAAGAACGGACGGAATCAATAAATCTAATTTTTAAACCTCGGTTAATTGGGTGAAATTTTAAATGTTTGATTTGCAATTTACAGGAAAATGAGGACGTAATTAACTTTGTAGCAAGATGTCCTATACCTCATATTTGGAAATGGTTTTTCCCAACTGTATTGAATAGTGAGGAGTTAATTGAATATTTTACTGGGAGGGATTGGCATTGTCTGGCCAATTACTTCGCCAAAAAAAGAGATGCTTGAAGGTATAGTTGGGTATAGTTTTAAATAACTTAAATGAGAGTAAAATCACAAAAGTTAGTCTATCAAGTTTCATTTATTTTTTATATTTAATTTGAGCAAGGCTCTGAAATATTCTGTATGTAGGGTTTGTCTTCCTGATATTAAACATGCCAAGTCTTCTGGAGCTAGCTATGGTTTAATTATTTCATTTTATACTCTATATACTTATTTGTAATCTTTTTATCAATTTGTTATTCCATTGTTGTTTGTTTTACTTTGTGCAATGTCTAAATTCCTATTTTTGGAAATTGTTTATATTAGCAAATTTTCCTGTAGGGTATACGCTATTACGGTAGTAACCATGGTAATACCTAAGCCCGGGAAACACCAAAAAAATAAAAATTTTGTAATGGACGTGAATAATATATTACAGACTATCAATATTATAATTGATTGATATCTAGAAAATGTAGGGAAACTCCAATATTACTCAATTACGGAATCGTTATTGATTTGTTTTAAGTTACTTGTAACAAAGTTTTATTACATCAAGTAGTATTATGCAAAGCCCCCCACATAATTGGCCTAGTCATTAGTTTTAAAGAGTATGTTGTATGCGCTTCGATTCGTCAAGATATTCGACAAAAATCCCTTTTTATTTTGTAAGCTCAGCAACCGTGGGCGAGCTTTTAAGCCTTTGTTTTGCTTGGTATTTCTTCTAAAGGTGAAAGATATAATCCAAAGTGATTTCAAAGAAATAAGTGGCATAAGAAGTTTTTTTGAAAACGGCGTGGTAGTAAAAAACGTTTTGGAAGTGGGAACAGAGTCATGGTACTTGTTCGTTGCTCAAGAGAAGATTGTTTACTTTGAGGACATTCAACAATTAAAACTCCACGGATGCACTGAAGACACAGTCGGATCTCAGATCATTTTTATGCTCTGCATTCAATTGCTGTATTTAATTTTCATGTTGGTGCAGTCCGTTATTACTGGATGGATTACCCCTGTTTTCCACTGCATCATAATCTCTTCATTCTACCGAATCGCTACTATGAAATGTATGATAAACCGGAAGATTCATAGTCTACAGGAAGTAGTAGATGAAACTATGAGCTGCTTGGATGTGCTGCCTTGTGTACGAGAGATTATCAAGCTGGCCAACAAATCTGACGAGCATAACAGTATTAGGGCCTTGTTCGAATTGACAACGGAAATCTGGTTATTCGTTTACTCAGTGGAGAGTTTCTGGGAGGTGTTCGGTGCTAAAAAAGACATTTTTGCAATGGAGGCTCGTGCTCCAATTACCTTAATTTTTTATCATTCTTTTGGCATGCTACTCGTCCTTGTTTTGAGCTTTTCGTCAACAAATTTCAACTTCCAGGTAAGATTAGAAACTGGTACATTCTATTTTTATGAACAGTATAACAAGTATTCATATAAAAGACTTTTTTGGATGAGGTAAATTTATTTAATTTACCTTTTGTTCTTTCACCTTTAGAAAACGCAGCTTTTTAGAGTGTTTGTGTTCTTTTATTGTTTGTTTTTGCCTTTGTGTCTTTGTCTTATTATTTTTTGTTTTTACTCATGAGAGTGGAAATCACCGCAATAAAACGTACGTCTCCATCTTTTACTTTGATGGGTGGAGGGGGGAGGGAGTGTTCAAAAATGTACAACAAGTATATTAAATTTCATAAAAAAACTTTTTATTAATTTATTTTTTTAGAATGAATACTGTATTGGTATGACATGTTTTTTCTAATTGGTCAAAAACAATGAACGGCTTCTTCACTATACTGTATGCAGAAGACCAGTTTTCTTCCCGGTAAGTAGACAGCAAAATTGGCGTTTTCTGAAGCCTTCTATAAGTGCATCGAAAAAAACCAGCTGTAAATTTTATCTTGTGTGATAACCTCAAAGATCTTTTTCAATTAAAACCATTAAGGATAATGTAATAAAAAAAGAGAAAGAGTTTCTCAGACTCAAATTTATTTTATGCCATATTTTGAAATAACATTCAATCCACTTACATATTACCTTTTGAAAAGAAATATTTTGATTAAGATGTAAGTCAGCCATTACAAATGAACAGATTCTGGATTCATAAATTTTAAATTTGCCATACGTTCTATATTTTTTCGTCATATTACACGTAGATTAGCCGTTTTCTGTCCAGTTATTAGTCCACAATGTTGGAGTTTTCTGTAGCCTTTTAAAAGTGCACAGAAAAACATCTGTTAATTTTTTTCGCTCGTTAACCTCAAAAGTTTTTTTTACTAAGAAAAAATAATAGTAATTTAAAACAAATAAGGCAAATGTAAACAAAAAATACTGGAAGACAACAATTTTAATGCAAGATAATGACATTTCTCTAATTCAACGTATATATAAGCTGATTATAAGGAATATTTAAATTAAGAGGGAAGTCAAGTAATGAACGTAAACAGATAATGAAGTTTTAATTATTTCACTTTAAATTATTTATTCAACATTTTTGCAGTATGATGAAAAAAATGTTCATTACTAGTACGGGATGTGATTTCCTGTACTTAATCGCTATTTCTAAGCTCGGCTTCGCCTCGCTCGTAAAACGCGATTGTGCACATAAAAAAGCCACTTTCCGCCCTTGTGATAGAAACTACTATTGCAGTAAGATGAAGAACGTTGTTCATCATCACTCGGATGGAAAGGGTTTTTCTGTGCTTTATCTCAATTTGCTAGATCGCCCCCGCTTTGTTCATAAAACAGGTATCTTTTGAGTAAAAAAGCTCTTTCCGCCCTAGTGATAAAAACTACTCTTAGTAGTAAGGAGGGGCCGATACGACGCCATGAGGGGGTATGAGGGGTATGAATTTCTTAACAGTCCTGTGGACCTATTTTTAACCGGTTTTCAGTGATTTTTGCCTACTTTTTGGCAATTTTATAGCACTTTTCAGGAATTCCGAGGCATAAAAACCTGATAGAGGAGGGTGACTGCGCCATGAGATGGTACGAATTTCCTAACAGTTCTACGTAAGGACTAGTCCCGTGTAAGGACTATTGTATTTAGATAGCCCCGCGCAAGGACTAGTCCCGCTTGCTATTGTATTTAAATGGTCCTACACAAGGACTAGTCCGTTTGCTATCGTATTTAGATGGCCCTGCGTGGGGACTAGTCCCGCGTGCTATTGTATTTAGGTGGTCCCGCATGAGAACTAGTCCTGTGCAAGGACTGTTGAATTTAAATAGTCCGGCGTGGGCACTATTATTTAAGTAGTCCGGCATGGGGGCTAATGTATTTAAATGGCCTAGCGTGGGGAATATTGTATTTTAATGGTCCGGGGACTATTGTATTTAAATGGTCCTGCAAAGCCCTAATACCTAGCAGCTAAGGCTTTGAAATGTGAAAAGAGCCTATAAGCCACCAGCTTAGACCTAATGTGTTGGACCTAAGGTCAAAACCTAAGGCATTGCACCAGAGTAGAGAGCCCTAAAACGAAGCAGCTAAGGCTTTGACCTGTCAATAGGGCCTATTAGCTACCAGCTTAGACCTAATGTGTTGCACCCAAGTAAATAGTCCGTCGTGGGGATTGTTGTATTTTAATGGTCCGGGGACTATTGTATTTAAATGGTCATGCAAAGCCCTAATACGTAGCAGCTAAGGCTTTGACCTGTGAATAGAGCCTATAAGCCACCAGCTTAGACCTAATGTGTTGGACCTAAGGTCTAAACCTAAGGCATTGCACCAGAGTAGAGAGCCCTAAAACGAAGCAGCTAAGGCTTTGACCTGTGAATAGAGCCTATTAGCCACCAGCTTAGACCAGATGTGATGGACCTAAGGTCTAAACCTAAGGCATTACACCTGAGTAGAAAGCCCTATAACCTAGCAGCTAAGGCTTTGACCTGTGAATAGGGCCTATTAGCCACCTGCTTAGACCTAATGTGTTGCACCTAAGATTTAAACCTAAGGCCTTACACCTAAGTGTAAAGCCCTAAAACCTAGCAGCTAAGGCTTTGACCTGTGAATAGGGCCTATTAGCCACCAGATTGGACCTAATGTGTTGTACCTAAGGTATAAACCTAAGGCCTTACACCTGAGTCTAAAGCCCTAAAACCTGGCAGCTAAGGCTTTTAACCTGAGAATAGAGGCTATTAACTACCAGCTTAGACCTAATCTGTTGCACCTAAGATCTAAACCCAAGGCCTTATACCTGAGTCCAAAACCATAAAACCTATCAGCTAAGGCTTTGACCTGTGAATAGGGCCTATCAGCCACCAGCTTACACCTAGTGTGTTGCACCTAAGATTTAAACCTAGGGCCTTATGCCTGAATCAAAAACCATAAAACCTATTAGCTAAGGCTTTGACCCGTGAATAGGCCCTATTAGCCAACATCCTAGACCTAATGTGTTGGACCCAAGATCCAAACCTAAGGCCTTACACCTGAGTCTGAAGACCTAAAACTTAGCAGCTAAGGCTTTGACATGTGAATAGTGCCTATTAGCCACCGGCTTACACCTAGTGTGTTGCACCTAAGATTTAAACCTAAGACCTTATGCCTGAATCCAAAACCATAAAACCTATCAGCTAAAGCTTTGACCTGTGAATGGGCCCTATTAGTCATTAGCAAGACCTAATGTGTTGGACCTAAGATCCAAACCTTACATCTGAGTCCAAAGTCCTAAGAATTAGCAGCTAAGGCTTTGACCTTTGAATAGGACCAATTAGCCAACAGCCTAGAATTAATTTGTTTGACCTAAAGCCTTACACCTGGTTTCTAAGATCAAATTCCTTAGACAAGACTAAATCCTTAGACTAAAGATCTAATTCCTTACACCTGAGGCCTTAGACTTAGGACTTAAAACAAGGTAGCTAAGGCTTTGATCTGTGAATAGGGCCAATTAGCCAACTGCCTAGACCTAATGTATTGGACCTAAGATGTAAACCCAAGGCCTTACACCTGGTTCCTAAAGCCCAGTTACCTTAGACTAGACTAAATCCTTAGACCAAAGATCTAATTCCCTAGATCAGAGGCCTTTGACTTAGGCCCTAAAACTTAGCAGCTAAGGCTTTGGCCTGTGAATAACACCTATTAACCATTCGCATAGACCTAATGTGTTGGACCATTAGGTCCAAAGCCTAAACCTAAGGTCTGACACCTGAGTCCAAAGCTCTAAAACCTAGCAGCTAATCCTTTAACCTGTGAATTGGGTCTATTATCCATCAGCTTAGGCCTAATTTCTTAGACCTAAGATCTAAACATAAGGCCTTACACATGGTTCCTAAGACCAAATGCCTTGACCAAATCAAATCCTTAGACCAACGATCTAATTCCATAGACCCAAGTCTTAGGTCCTAAAACCAAGCAGCTAAGGATTTGACCTGTGAATAGGGCCTATTAGCAAACAGCCCAAAACCTAATGTGTTGGGACTAAGATGTAAACCTAAGGCCTTGCACCTGAGTCCAAAGCCCTAAAACCTAGCTGCTAAGGATTTGACCTGTGAATGAGGCCTATTAGCCAACAGCCTAGACCTAATGTGTTAAACCTAAGATCTAAACATAAGGCCTTACACCTAAGTCTAAAGCCCTAAAACCTATCAGCTAAGGCTTTGACCGGAGACTAGGCCCTATTAGCCAACAGCCTAGACCTAATGTGTTGGGACTAAGATGTAAACCTGAGGCCTTGCACCTAAGTCCAAAGCCCTAAAACCTGGCAGCTAAGGATTTGACCTGTGAATAGGGCCTAGTAGCCAACAGCCTAAACCTAATGTGTTGGGACTAAGATGTAAACCTAAGGTCTGACACCTGAGTACAAAGTCTAAAAACCTAACAGCTAAGGCTTTGACCTGTGAATAGGACCTATTAGCCACGAGCCAGGATCTAATGTGTTGCACCTAAGTTCTAAACCTAAGGCCATACACCTGAGTCCAAACCCCTAAAACTTAGCAGCTAGACCTGTGAATATGGCCTTTTATCTATCAGATTAGGCCTAATGTGTTGGACCTAAAACCTAAACCTAAGGCCTTACATATGGTTCCTAAGATCAAATGCATTGGACCAAAATTAATCCTTAGACCAACGATCTAATTCCATAGACCCAAGGCCTTAGACTTAGGTCCTAAAACCTAGCAGCTAAGGATTTGACCTGTGAATAGTGCCTATTAGCCAACAGCCTAAACCTAATGTGTTGGGAGTAAGATGTAAACCTAAGGCCTTGCAACTGAGTCCAAAGCCCTAAAACCTAGCAAATAAGGATTTGACCTGTGAATAGGGCCTATTTGCCAACAGCCTAAACCTAATTTGTTGGGACTAAGATGTAAACCTAAGGCCTTGCAACTGAGTCCAAAGCCCTAAAACCTAGCATCTAAGGATTTGACCTGTGAATGGGACCTATTAGCCAACAGCCTAAACCTAATGTGTTGGGACTAAGATGTAAACCTAAGGCCTTGCAACTCAGCCCAAAGCCCTAAAACCTAGCAGCTAAGGATTCGACCTGTGAATAGGGCCTACAAGCCAACAGCCTAGACCTAATGTGTTGGACCCATGATCTAAACCTAAGGCCTTACACCCGAGTCCAAAGCCCTACAACCTATCAGCTATGGATTTGACCTGTGAATAAGGCCTATTAGACAACAGCCTAGACCTAATGTGTTGGGACTAAGATGTAAGCCTAAGACCTTGCACCTGAGTCCAAAGCCCTAAAACCTAGCAGCTAAGGCTTTGACCTGTGAAAAGGACCAGGAGGCCTTAGACTTAAGACCTAAGACCTAGCAGCTGAAGTGACCTATGAGCCATTAGCCTAGAACTAAAATCTGATCTAATTAGACCTAAGATCCAAACCTAAGGCCTTACATTGCACCTGAGTCCAAACTCCGAACACCTTAGACTAGACTAATTCCTTAAACCTAAGATCTAATTCCTAAGACCCAAGGCCTTAGACTTAAAACCTAAAAATCTACAATTGGCCGCGATTCACAGCCCCTCTTGTATTGAGCAAACATTAGGCAACGAGGTCTTATTTCTTTGATTTTAAAATCATGATCAGCTATGGTTGTCAGATTCAGATTGGGGTGTTTGAAGAACAACCTCCATCTATCTTACCCAACACCTAAGACCCTACCGCATGGACCAGACCCAAGACATAAAGCTAGACACCATAGTCTTGGCTTTTAAGTTCTTAGACCCAAGACCTAAGGCCCTACACTAGGGTCTAGAACCAACACCAAAGATCCTTAGTCTAGGATATTAGGTTCTTATTCCCAAGACCTAAGACCCTACACCAGAGTCTAGGACCAATGCAAGGTCTAAGGTCTGTGGTCTAGACTTTTAGGTTCTTATACCCAAGGACTAAGGCCCTACACCAGGGTCTAGAACCAAGAACAAAAGTCCGTGGTCTAGGCTTTTAAGTTCTTATACCCAAGACCTTACACCAGGGTCTAGAACCAAGATCTAAGACCCTACACCAGGGTCTAGAACCAAGATCTAAGGTCCGTGGTCCAGGCTTTTAGGTTCTTATACCCAAGTCCTAAGGCCCTACACCAGGGTCTAGAACCAAGATCTAAGGTCCGTGGTCCAGGCTTTTAGGTTCTTTTTTCAAGTCCTAAGGCCTACACCAGGGTCTAGAACCAAGATCTAAGGTCCTTGGTCTAGGCTTTTAGGTTTCTTATACCCAAGTCCTAAGGCCCTACACCATGGTCTAAAACAAAGACCTAAGGTCCGTGGTCTAGGCTTTTAGGTTTCTTATACCCAAGTCCTAAGGCCCTACACCAGGGTCTAGAACCAAGATCTAAGGTCCGTGGTCTAGGCTTTTAGGTTTCTTATACCCAAGTCCTAAGGCCCTACACCAGGGTCTAGAACCAAGATCTAAGGTCCGTGGTCTAGGCTTTTAGGTTCTTATACCCAAGTCCTAAGGCCCTACACCAGGGTCTAGAACCAAGATCTAAGGTCCGTGGTCCAGGCTTTTAGGTTCTTATAAACAAGTCCTAAGGCCCTACACCAGGGTCTAGAACCAAGATCTAAGGTCCGTGGTCCAGGCTTTTAGGTTCTTATACCCAAGTCCTAAGGCCTACACCAGGGTCTAGAACCAAGATCTAAGGTCCGTGGTCTAGGCTTTTAGGTTCTTATACCCAAGTCCTAAGGCCCTACACCAGGGTCTATAACCAAGATCTAAGTTCCGTGGTCTAGGCTTAGGGTTTTAAGCTCTGAGACACAAGACTTAGGGCCATACCCCACGGTCTAGGCTTTTAAGCTCTTAGACCCAAGACCTAAGGCCATACACCCTGGTCTAGGCTTTTAGGTTCTTAGACCCAAGACCTAAGGCCATACACCCTGGTCTAGGCTTTTAGGTTCTTATACCCAAGACTTAAGGCCCTACACCCTGGTCTAGGCTTTTAGGTTCTTATACCCAAGACCTAAGGCCCTACACCCTGGTCTAGGCTTTTAAGTACTTAGACCCAAGACCTAAGGCCATAAAGTAAAGACCTGAAAACGTACAAGGGAGTCGCGATTCACGACCCCTGAACAGACACTGTGGACCCAACACCTAAGGCCCTAGACCGTGGTCTAGGCTTTTAAGCTCTTATACCCAAGACCTAAGGCCATAAACCCTGGTCTATGCTTTTAAGCTCTTAGACTCAAGACCCAAGGGCATACACACTGGTCTAGGCTTTAAGTACTTAGGCCAAGACCTAAAGTCATAAACCGTGGGCTAGGCTTTTAAGCACTTAAACTCAATGCCAAAGGCGGTCCGCAAGGGCTAGACTTAAGACCTAAGGCCATAAACCATTTTCTAGGCTTTTAAGCTCTCAGACTCAAGACCTAAGGCCATACACCGTGGTCTAGGCTTTTAAGTACTTAGACCCAATACCTAAGGCCATACACCGTGGTCTAGGCTTTTAGGTTCTTACACCCAAGACCTAAGGCCCTACACCGTGGGCTAGGCTTTAAAGCTCTTAGACCCAAGACCTAAAACCATAGGGTTAAGACTTAAAAACTTACAAGTTAGTCGCAATTTACGACCCCCCCGAACAAACACCGTGTCCTAGACCCAATACCTAAGGCCCTACACCTAGACCCAAGATCTAAGGTCCTTCACCATGATCTAGACCCTAAGAGCAAACGCCTTACACCATGTTCTAGTACTCGGCATAAACCGTTTGCAGTTGTGGTTGTTTCATCTATTTCTAGAGGTAAGTCGGCCTCTAAGTTCTTAGACCCTAAGACCAAAGGCCTTATACCACGGTCTAGTACTCGGCATAAGCCATGTGCAGTTGTGGTTGTTTCATCTATAGCTAGAGGAAAGTCGGCCTCTAGGTTCTTAGACTCTAAGACCAAAGGCCTTACATCATGGTCTAGTATTCTTCTTAAGCCGTGTGCAGTGGTTAATTTGTCTATACTTAGAAGAAAGTCGGCCTTTAAGTTCTTAGACCCTAGACATAGGACCCTACACCCATGGACTACAACCTGGACCTAAGGCCACATCCCGAGGTTTTGTACTCGTTTAAAACCGTGTGCAGTTGTGGTTGTTTCATCTATAGCTGGGCGAAGATTGGCCTTTAATAACTGCGTGCAGCTATTACTGTTTCGTCTCGAAAAAGAGAATGTTTATGCTTTTACACCATAACTTAGAACGAAAACCCATGGTCTTATTCCTAAAACCTAGGACCTTAGACCGGTACCCTAGGACATAAGGGCTTAGACTTATTGCTTTAGATCTAGGGCATAAGGAATTTAAATGAGGACCTAAGGCCTCATAATTTAGACCAACCCCAATCCCAAGCATTTAAGGCATTATACCATGGACCTGTAAGTATATTACCTTAAACTTTTGACCTAAGACCAAAGACTTTAACATAAGTCTTAAGCCCTAAGACCCTACCCCATGGGCTAGTACTGGTCCTACACCATGTGGGACCGTGTAAAATGGCGTGCATAAAGCCAATCACATGGATTATTTGAAAGCCCAGGGCACATGAACACCTGTGTTTGCTGTTGGGCGTTTTTGATTTGCGCTTTTGGGCGTTCTGCAAACTCGACGCGGAAATTACGATCGCAGACGTAAATTATTAAAAACATCGTCTACACATCGATTTTAAAAAACGATCGTAGACGTCGATTATTTTAAACAGCGTCTGGGCGTCGATTTGGAAAAACGTTCGCAGACGTTATTTATTAAAAAACATCGTCTACACATCGATTTTTAAAAACGATGTGTACACGTTAATTTTTAAAAACATCGTTTACACATCGATTTTTATAAACGTCGCGACGATTTTTAAAATCGATGTGTAAACGATGTTTTTAAAAATTAACGTGTACACATCGTTTTTTAAAATCGATCCGTAGACGATGTTTTTAAAAATTAACGTGTACACATCGTTTTTAAAAATCGATGTGTAGACGATGTTTTTTAATAAATAACGTCTGCGAACGTTTTTCCAAATCGACGCCCAGACGCTGTTTAAAATAATCGACGTCTACGATCGTTTTTTAAAATCGATGTGTAGACGATGTTTTTAATAATTTACGTCTGCGATCGTAATTTCCGCGTCGAGTTTGCAGAACGCCCAAAAGCGCAAATCAAAAACGCCCAACAGCAAACACAGGTGTTCATGTGCCCTGGGCTTTCAAATAATCCATGTGATTGGCTTTATGCACGCCATTTTACACGGTCCCACATGGTGTAGGACCAGTACTAGCCCATGGGGTAGGGTCTTAGGGCTTAAGACTTATGTTAAAGTCTTTGGTCTTAGGTCAAAAGTTTAAGGTAATATACTTACAGGTCCATGGTATAATGCCTTAAATGCTTGGGATTGGGGTTGGTCTAAATTATGAGGCCTTAGGTCCTCATTTAAATTCCTTATGCCCTAGATCTAAAGCAATAAGTCTAAGCCCTTATGTCCTAGGGTACCGGTCTAAGGTCCTAGGTTTTAGGAATAAGACCATGGGTTTTCGTTCTAAGTTATGGTGTAAAAGCATAAACATTCTCTTTTTCGAGACGAAACAGTAATAGCTGCACGCAGTTATTAAAGGCCAATCTTCGCCCAGCTATAGATGAAACAACCACAACTGCACACGGTTTTAAACGAGTACAAAACCTCGGGATGTGGCCTTAGGTCCAGGTTGTAGTCCATGGGTGTAGGGTCTTATGTCTAGGGTCTAAGAACTTAAAGGCCGACTTTCTTCTAAGTATAGACAAATTAACCACTGCACACGGCTTAAGAAGAATACTAGACCATGATGTAAGGCCTTTGGTCTTAGAGTCTAAGAACCTAGAGGCCGACTTTCCTCTAGCTATAGATGAAACAACCACAACTGCACATGGCTTATGCCGAGTACTAGACCGTGGTATAAGGCCTTTGGTCTTAGGGTCTAAGAACTTAGAGGCCGACTTACCTCTAGAAATAGATGAAACAACCACAACTGCAAACGGTTTATGCCGAGTACTAGAACATGGTGTAAGGCGTTTGCTCTTAGGGTCTAGATCATGGTGAAGGACCTTAGATCTTGGGTCTAGATGTAGGGCCTTAGGTATTGGGTCTAGGACACGGTGTCTGTTCGGGGGGGTCGTAAATTGCGACTAACTTGTAAGTTTTCAAGTCTTAACCCTATGGTTTTAGGTCTTGGGTCTAAGAGCTTTAAAGCCTAGCCCACGGTGTAGGGCCTTAGGTCTTGGGTGTAAGAACCTAAAAGCCTAGACCACGGTGTATGGCCTTAGGTATTGGGTCTAAGTACTTAAAAGCCTAGACCACGGTGTATGGCCTTAGGTCTTGAGTCTGAGAGCTTAAAAGCCTAGAAAATGGTTTATGGCCTTAGGTCTTAAGTCTAGCCCTTGCGGACCGCCTTTGGCATTGAGTTTAAGTGCTTAAAAGCCTAGCCCACGGTTTATGACTTTAGGTCTTGGCCTAAGTACTTAAAGCCTAGACCAGTGTGTATGCCCTTGGGTCTTGAGTCTAAGAGCTTAAAAGCATAGACCAGGGTTTATGGCCTTAGGTCTTGGGTATAAGCGCTTAAAAGCCTAGACCACGGTCTAGGGCCTTAGGTGTTGGGTCCACAGTGTCTGTTCAGGGGTCGTGAATCGCGACTCCCTTGTACGTTTTCAGGTCTTTACTTTATGGCCTTAGGTCTTGGGTCTAAGTACTTAAAAGCCTAGACCAGGGTGTAGGGCCTTAGGTCTTGGGTATAAGAACCTAAAAGCCTAGACCAGGGTGTAGGGCCTTAAGTCTTGGGTATAAGAACCTAAAAGCCTAGACCAGGGTGTATGGCCTTAGGTCTTGGGTCTAAGAACCTAAAAGCCTAGACCAGGGTGTATGGCCTTAGGTCTTGGGTCTAAGAGCTTAAAAGCCTAGACCGTGGGGTATGGCCCTAAGTCTTGTGTCTCAGAGCTTAAAACCCTAAGCCTAGACCACGGAACTTAGATCTTGGTTATAGACCCTGGTGTAGGGCCTTAGGACTTGGGTATAAGAACCTAAAAGCCTAGACCACGGACCTTAGATCTTGGTTCTAGACCCTGGTGTAGGCCTTAGGACTTGGGTATAAGAACCTAAAAGCCTGGACCACGGAAGTAGTGGTGTTTTACCGTTTCTAATTCAGGCCCACCTAGCCCTCTTGACCTAGCACGGGGGTGTCTAACTCGCCCTCTTGGCCTAGCACGGGGGTGTTTTAGCGAGCTTTCTTGACCTAGCACGGGGGTGGCGAGGGGCGAGGGTCAGGGGCGAGGGTCAGGGGCGAGTGGCGAGGGGCGAGCTAACTCTCTTGACCTAGCACGGGGGTGGCGAGGGGCGAGGGTCAGGGGCGAGGGTCAGGGGCGAGTGGCGAGGGGCGAGCTAACTCTCTTGACCTAGCACGGGGGTGGCGAGGGGCAAGGGGCGAGGGGCGAGCTAGCTCTGTTGATCTAGCACGGGGGTGGCGAGGGGTGAGGGGCGAGCTTGCTTTCTTGACCTAGCATGGGGTGGCAGTGGCGAGGGGTGAGAGGCGAGGGGCGAGTGGCGAGGGGCGAGTTAGCTTTCTTGACCTACTATGGGGGTGGTCAGGGCCAGCTAGCTTTCTTGGTCGAGCATGGGTAAAAAAATATATATTTAGTTTGAATTTTTAGTGTTTTATTGTTTTCTATTTTTTATGTAACATTTTATTTAGAATGCAACCACCGGCATAGACTACAACAGTTTGATAATATTTCTTGAAATGTCATAACTAAATGCCGTCTCAGAAACCACAATTACATATGCTGTGGTACCGGAATCGGCTTGAGGTGTTGCGATTGCGTTGGTAAAGTCTAACTCTATTTGAATATCGCTCCGTGACCGGTCTGTATTTATAGGATGAAGATGGGTGTCGATAACCATTAGTGGGTAGGTGTCTTTGAACTCATTTGGGGTTACGATCATGCTCGTGTCTCCATAGTTGACTAGACGGTATCTGATAAACTGATCGTACAACACCCTCCATTTACCTTCACTGATATGCATGTTTTGCATTTCTTGCGGATAGCGATCTCCATTGATTTTGACGCCTACGTTTTTAATATTGGATGTGTCAAACTGAGATGGAATTTTTGTCTGATCGTTCCATCGATTAGTCTGTAGACATACAATGATAAACTTTGGATTGTATATGTTTCGATAAACGTTTGTAATATCGAAATTGTAAGTTGTACCGAATATTCCTTTCTTTTCAATGCATTGCCATTGGTTATAGTTGTAAATTAGCTTGTCATGTTCGCTCAAACGTGTTAACCCGTCGATTAGTTGTATTTTACTGGTCGCTGTATATTCTACTAATGGAACTCTCAGTACGAAAGACTTTATTGAAACTTTTCCTTCGGCCGGTAAGGATTCTGTTGGGGCTACTTTCCAACGGTATAGAGCGTCATTGTCTTCTGCCCTTGTGAACACTATTTCAAATCCACCTTTGTACATAGGATGCCGTAGATGGTCGAAAAACCCAAATCCCAGATGAGAAAGAGTACCGATAGCTTCAAAAGCACCTCCACCTGAGAAGGTAGATGTAAATCCACAATTGTGTAAAGCGCCTTTGTCCGGCTCGGTATAATTGAGAATTCCTTTTACTGTGCTGGTTATTCCAGGATAATCAACAGTATCTATTGTAGTGTTGTGTTTCTTTAATTCAATACGCGTAAACAAGAATGGTATGAAATTGTCAACAAGTTTTATTTTTGTATCAGCTCCATAAGCTGCACCATCAGATTTTTTTACCACTTCCCCACTTATGTGAAATTGAATAGCTGAATCATAAAACATATCACCATGATCGAGTTTAAATACAGTATAGTTATTTGGAGTGTTAAAGTTGAGTTCGGACACCGGCATCACAGAGCGGTATTCACTCTTTACTATACCCGTGGAAAATTGATTGTATAATGCATCCATTCTTTTTGATAGTACTACTCAGTGGTATTACTTAGTAATAAACCGTCGGACCGAAAAAATAATTGTTTTTTTAATTTTATTTTTTATGTAATATTTTCTATATACCCTTATATACATACACGTTTGGTGTACATGCATGGCTTCACAGAAGTTCCTAGACCAAGACCAAGTTTGCGTTTTAACCACATTGCCCCAGAGGTTCCAAGAGCGACGGCACGTTCATTTAGATTGGCATCAGAAGATGCAACTCTATTCCATGCGGCCTGCTGCAATTCCTTATCGGCTACCCATCTATCTTCAGCTCGTCTATGATCCCGATACCATATGTCGTGTTTCTTACAAGCTTCATCTAATGGGTTTATACCTTTGTCACCGCGTTGTAATCGCTCTGAAAGTTTTGTACCTGGTCCACAGAAATTGTAGGTTTCAAGTTTCCAGTTTCTAGGTGCATGAAGTTCAAAGGGTAATTTATTAATCATGGTGTTTAGCAACCCCGATCCTTCTATCACATGTTCTGGCAATGCTGATAGACATCGTATGAGATATTTTAATCCATTAGGTTGTTGTATGAGTTCTTGCATACGATCATATATAAATTTTACAACTGATAATTTTTCATTATGAAAACTATTATTTCCAGCTACTTCTTCGGCATGAATGAAATGGAGTCTTCCAATTAGTTCGTTTAGATCTTTTATGTATCGGTACTCAATGGGTGTCTTGCTGTCATATTTTCTTAGACCGGATCCTGATGTTGTGGCTATTACATCGTCTACAGGGTTGGAAGCGAATGTTGTCGTTTGTGGTGATTTTGAAAGTTCATCCCAAATAGGTTTAATCATCAGCCTCCACTTTCGACCTTGGCTAGATTTCGGACGTCGTGTTAAAGGATCATTCTTCTGATATAATGAATTTGAAGTTAGTAACATGTCCTTATATGTATGCCAATCATTTGTTGTATATTCTTCTGGTTTAATATATCCTTTGTATGTTAACAATTTCCAAAGTCCTTCGGTGCCATGAAAATGTTTATCTGCTAACACAATATCATCGTAATCAAATGTAATAGGCATTGACCCAATTTTCAAATGTTCGCCAGACTCATCATAATATATACCAAATTGAGCGTCGTTTGCACGGGGTAAATATTTTGCACCAATAATACCAAGATTTATTACTTTGGTATCCACCAGTTCTTTGATGGATTGGTTTTGCTGAATCCCTTCATCTACTTTAATGTCTTTATCGTCGCTTACAATATCTTCCATGTCTACACCTTCATTATAACCAAGTTGTTTACGTTCTGGTGTACTTGATACAGATGGCCTAAAGCGTTTCATTAGTTGATTGTATTTTACCTTTTTAAACCATTCTTTAGCTTTCTGTTCGTTCTCAAAAATTTCGTCTTTTTTCTCCTTGATAGCTTTGGTGATTGATTCATATTTCTTTTCACGACCCCGTTGTTCCTCAATCTCTTTAGCATGTACATCAGCAAATTGATGTTGCAGTTTGATTTTTATATTTTCTACTTGCTTAGCTTTAGCTACAGATATTGGGTGTTCTTTAACTGGTGTTGTTGGTTGCGTTATTAGTGATTGTTTTTTAGCTGGTGGTGATACAACTATTTCATTATGTATTTTTTCACGTTCCCTGCGCTCCTCTTGCTCAGCTTTCCGAAACTTTGTAACTAAGTTCTTTTCAATGGCCTCAAGCCGCTTTGCAGCTTTCGCATCCATGTCTTATAATAATGTATGCTTACTTAAACTATATTGGTAACAAAAAAAAAAATGTAAAAACGTTATTTTGACTAATAAACGATATAATTGTGTAAATGTCGTTTCTTGCAGTAGATTCATTATTTGAATGTAAAAACGAGATTTCAATATAAAAACGACATTTAGGTATAAATATCGTTTCTGGTAGGAAAAACGACATTTTAAATTTATCGCGTTAATAGCGTTTTATTAAACATACATTTATATTTTCCCATATGGGGTTTTCTTGTTGTATCGATTGATAAAAATCCATATGGTTTTTTCCAGCATTGACGACAGTGCTTCTCAAACTCACATAACGTCATGTCTAAACCAACAAAATCTTCATGTATGCATCTGGTGTAGTGTTTGTTTTGTTGAAATACACAAAGTAAATTAATGTTATTGCGGATTACCTGCATGTCAACACGACCATAATTCTGACTTAAGTATACACATGATATATTTTTATGGCGACCCCTTATGTAGTACTCTTTTATTTTTGATTGGTCATCTAGAAGACAGTCGTCAAATACAACCAAGGAACTTGGCTCGCATTCATCCAGTGATATTAGATTTTCACAGTTTGAGAAAAAGTGAGCTATTTTATTTCCCTTTCCGAGGGTATTTTCTACATTTTTATAGTGTTTTTGTAGTTCCATGTATGCTGGCTGCTCTATTGATCGACTGAATACATACAGATGCTTAAAGGAAACTCCATTATTGTTATATATGAAGTTCAATAGCAAATTAGTTTTACCACACCCAGATGGACCAACTATCAAACAACGAAGTGGTTTTGGGAAAATACCATCCAACACTGTTTTGTCATCTTTACAGTAGACATTAATTTCCATTTTGGTTACTTATAAAACATATGTCTGAAGTAACGCTGGATTAAATATCAGCTGTAGTTGCTCTGGACTTACCACTTTTACTCTCCAACTTACTTACCCTTTTTGTTAACTCCATTAATTCAACCCCATTTATGGCATCATATGCGCTGTTGCTGCGACTTATTCCACAAATCTTCCTACCATTTTTTATTTTGATACAGTCTTTAGTAACTTCAAGACCTTTTAATATTCCATCTATCTTGGAGTTTACTCGGTCAAGCTCTTCTTTAATAACAGCATCAGTATTATTAATTGCTTTTGCCATGTTTACTATTCTCTTTTTCTTAATATCAATATAATTTTTCTCAAACCCAACATGCATATCGATTCTACCTGTCAGCTCTTTTTCCACTTTACTAAATAGTTGTTCTACTTTGTTTTTAAAGTCACTTTTCAACGTATCAATTTTGATGTCTATAGTTTCTTTAAAATTGTTTTCTAATAACATGACCTTTTCATTTGTTTTTATGTCTGTAGCCACACCATCAATAATTTCTACTTCCTCTCCAAACCGGTTGAATTTAAATAGCATATGATTGCTAGCCATTACTATTATGATGAATAGATACTTATATACATACTTCCTACATTGTTGTCAAGTCTAAATACAATATATTTTCAACATTATTGTTAATAATAGGATTATTATCTTGATCAAGGATATTAACCGTTATAGTACGTATAGTGCGTAATCCAGGTTTCAAGTTAACGTATAACCTTTCTTTGGGCTCTTCAGATATTTTATAACCACGCGGAACTTGTGGAAAGAACATATACAAGAGTTCGGTCTCAGCATGTTTATGAAAGTGGGTTTCATGATTGACAAGACTGTTTTGTACTATGTTGCAATGTATCTCAATAGCGTCTATTGCTCTAAGTTTAGGGGGACTTTTACCTAATACTTCCTCATTAGCATTATAATATGAATCTTTTTCATTTGTCTTTTGTTTCTCTATTTTTGGAATGTCAAAACCAAATACTTTGCAAGCAGACTGATCCATATAAAACTTTAAAGGGCAGTATATAGATAGATAATTTTCATTTTTACTTATTTTAAATTTAGTGTGGTCAACGTTTAGTTTTAATGATTTAATATAATCTCTTGCTTTTGTTTCCATCTTTTCAATTGTCCAATAACCACAGGTAAATGTGAGTGGGTATGGAATAAAACCAATATCTTCATCCCAGAAATATATGCTAGCGTTGTTTTTAATGTTAGGAAAATTGTTGTCGGAATAGAACGCCACAAGTGCCAAACGATGTTTGAGGTTTTCTTCCAGATGTAATGGATGCTCCAAATGAAGGATGAGCCTTGAGGTCGTACCTTTTAGTTTTAACAACGGCATGATATTATTTTAGTATCCACCACGACCGCCACTTATATATATCGTCCTGAAGAGTATTGATTATTGAGTTCCAATCTTTATCGGTTGAACACTGTCTCAATACTTCTAGACAAAGGTGGCCACAAATTGGCGGGTCATTAAACTCCTGCACTCTTATATCATTATAAAATAGATTGTTTTCACCCAAGTAATTTACAAGTTCCAATGGAGGTGGTGCACTTCCAAACGAATCAAAATATAGTTTCTTACCATTTGGCGTTTTTGCATAACAGGTCCAATGCGTACCATCCGAATTTAAATCGCCCAAATTCAAAACACCACATTCTAGTTTCCATGGTGGTGATGAAGGTAATAGCTGCCGCATAAAAACTCCCCGAAATCCTTTTAGTTTTAATTTTTTAGCCCAATGTTGTATATCACCAAGTGTTAGAGGCTGTATTAATTCTTTTTAAAAAGCAATGTATCTAATTTACTATTAATGCGTTTCTTCAATCCAGCACCTTGAGGATCTTTCTCAATTATGGTATCCAACTCCTTATCGATCAAATCTTTCAACCATGGTATAAATTTTTCCTTTAACATCGGGGCTAAGTACTTTCTCACTGCAGGAGATATGATCCGTTTTCCTCCCGGTATATTTTCCACCAATTCCATTACCTCTTTAAGGAGACCACCTTGTTTATTTTTCAACAGTTGGTCATAGCTGAGGTTTAGGCGGAGACCGGTTTTATTTTTTTTCGCTTTTTCAATTGCTCTATGTTGAGCATCATTTAGCAGGATGTAATCCTTTCCACCCCGACTAATGTTATCATTTGCTAATCCAATTACTGCATTCCGTCGTTTCTTATAGGCGATGCGGAGTTTCCGTTTTTGCCCTTCCGACAGATGTATGCTATGTTTATGCGAATCACTCATATTGTACTTCTCTAACTTACAACGTAGATAAGTACTTATAATAAGCTTACCATGGCAGATGTATTTTACTGTTTGAAATGCAGAACGAAAACCTCTTCAACCAGTTTGGAACGCACACAGACAGCAAATAAAAAATGGCGCTTAAAAGGACGGTGCACCATATGTAAATATATGAAGAGCACATTTATAAAGACTCCTACAGCAAAGGAAATTTTGAAACCAGCAAATAATGAAAGTAGATTGGAAGAGGCACAAGAATTACATCGACGGGTGATAAAGAAATTTCCTAAGCGTAAAATTATTACTTTAGCTATCGATGAGTTATGGGCTGCTGATTTAGTTATAATGGATAGGTTTGCAAGTGAAAATGATGGATACAAATACATGTTAAACGTAATTGATACATTTTCCAAATTTGCCTGGTCACAACCTCTATTAAGAAAAAATGGTGCTGAAGTGGCAGGTGCATTTGAAACTATTTTACAACGAGCAGCTAAATATGACGGCCATAAAGCACCCAATCTATTGCATACTGATAAGGGTAGAGAGTTTATTAATAAAGAATTCAAAAGTGTTTTAAATAAATATAACATTAAAATGTATCATACAGAAAACGAGGAAAAGAGTGCTATAGTTGAACGGTTTAATCGGACGCTTAATGAAAGAATGAAAGTGCAGTTTGAAATAAAACGTTCGTTTCGATGGGTAGACATACTACAAAGTTTATTAAAAGCATATAATGAGAGTGTACACAGAACAATCCGCATGAGACCGGTTGATGTTAATTTAGACTGTGAATCTCATCTCCGTAGGTTATTTCTAAACGAATTAAGTACAGTAAAACGTCAACCCCCTAAATTAAGTGTTGGTGATCGCGTAAGAATAGTTTCCAAAAAGGATATGTTTTCTAATAAATATGCTCGCAATTGGAATAGAGAAATATTTACTGTTTCTCATATACAACCCACAGCACCTGTAACGTATAGAATTACTGATGCTAATAATGAGGAAATTCTAGGCTCCTTTTATGAGAAAGAGTTGCAAAAGAGTAAATTCTAAGTATGTTTTTCATTAATGGAGTAATGCCCCCAAGGAAGAGATGTAATTCCATCTTTTAAAATGTATCGTTTATCGTCATTGTTCGATAGGACTTTTTTGTCCATTGTGACCGAATAGAGTTGGTGATTGAAGCTTCTAATCATATTAATTGTTTTGTGCAGTTCCTCTTTTTTAAATAGACAATTCTTATAGTCATCAAAAGTTATTTCATTTTCAATCACCGATTTCTTTACTCCTTTGGATTTTTTACATGGTTTACTGTCTTCAACCTCGTGGGCATACATCTTAGCTCTAAGGGCAACATGTTCCCTCATTATTTTGCCATTAAGTTCATCTTTCATTTTGCCCAAGACTTTCTTATTTACCCTTGGCATTCCATATGGGTTATTTTCAGGGTAGTCACTTGTGTCAAAAAAGTCGATCATACTTTTCATGTCTTGATAAACATCTGGAGTGGTTATTGCGTACTTCAGTGAGTCGGTATCAGTGTACTGTAAACGAGCTTTTGGTCCGTACTTTGCTTTCATTACGTTGTAATGGAAATCATACATTAATGTCTTTGAGATATCGAGGACAGACATTCCCACATAGATAGGTTTATTAAAAACCAATTTTATTTTTCTCATATGGATAGCTGATAAGTTTTCTGTAAATATTGTTCGATCTTTGAAGCTTGGTTGAGCAACCCATTTTATTACTTGTTTTTCTTTTGTTGCCAGTCTAATGTCAACTCTATTCCGGATATTCTCCATTGTCTTTCCAAAAACTCCATTATTCAATAACTTATAGAAATCTTTTTCAAAATCATTCTTTGCCTTTGTACGCATCTTTGTGTTGAGTTCTATGTATGGAGCTAGCCAATTACTTTGAGTGAATGAAATAACCCTATGAATTTTTGTAAGTTTCATCCCCAGTTTCAAGTAGAGTTTTAAATTTCTATAATGCACTACATACTTTTCCTTGTTATACAGAGTTGTCAATAGCTTAGGCACTTTCCCACCAGGTGGAACTAATCGCTCCGGCGCAAGAGGTAAGTCTGAATGCAAGTCATGGATTTCCTTTGGATACTCTAAGTCAACTTCCAAGATATAGCCTGTATTGGCATCATCCTTTATTTTGGTTACATCTATATCTGTGTTACACCATTTGAAATCTTTGTAGGGCATGTTTTGACCTAAGGCCCAACCATATAAGTTGTTGGCATCCAGATATAGGAGATATTCATGTGGTTTGTTTATATCATAATCTTTCATATAGGGATTGTTGGCTTTTGCGTAGCGATTAGAACATTGGGAAATGCCACCACGAATTCCTTTCTCGATCATTAACAACATATCATAGTCGGTGAGTAGCTCAAGTTGAATGTCTGTAGTTTTCAGCATAGCACTCCAAGCTAAACCTGGAGTTGTGAAAAACCATGCGGGATCTAATTTATATGTTGACAAGCAAACACTTCGAAAATTTTCCATAACATCTGCTAACAATAGGACATCCGTTTTGTTGTAGAGTAAAGTATACTCTTTCATGTCGCGTATTTTAAAGAATTCCCAAACCTTTTTAGCATGATCATAATCTTCGAGCGCAATATTTTTCTTATTTAGTTTATTATAAAATTTGTCATATTCGGGGAGGTGTGTTAGTTCATACTTTTCTGCACCATCCATGAAGTCATAAGGATAGACACCTTTTCTTACAACCATATCTAACTCAGAGTCATTGAAGTATTTAGCAGTATGTTTAAACTGATCTTTTGTAAGATTCTTAGTAAGCGCATCAAGACTTGTGCTCATAAACCTGAAAGAATCAAAAAATCTGAGTTCAATCATATTAGGTCGTTTTACAGTGTAGGATATGTACCGCTCTTCGTTGTTTGGAATTACACTAATTTCTTCGTCATTCAAACCTATCATTTTTATGAAACAGTGAGTATCATATCCCGAAAGGTTATGAATAAATACTGGAATAAACTTCGGTTTCCTAAATAGCATATTACATTTGTTATGAGCCAACCCCCTAAATTTTCCAGTCAGGTGATCATGGTCATACACTCTGTCGTCATTCAACTGCTTTCTACATATATGACATAATTTTGTGTCAGCAATTTTTTCTTTGTCTTCTTCAGTTAACTCCATAGGTTTAATTGCTTCCTTGGAGTACAGTAATTGGATTTCCATTGCCTCAGTTTCAAGCATTTCAATAAACTTCTTACCAGCATCAGCACCGAAGTAAGTTACAGGGGGTTTGTAATCTCCATCCTTATAAGCAATGTAATATGAGAAACTCCAAGCTTCATGTTTTTGATAACTGTTGGTTTTCTCAGTAGTGTAAGATTGATCGGGCATTAGGAGACTTTCAAAATCTGCATAGAATACAAATGGTACCTTCATGGATTTATTAAAATCTGTAAATTTAACAACTGTTCCAGCCTCTGGCATTTTAATTTTCACAGCATCATGACCACGACAATCTTCTGTGTGTTTCTGAAGCCTCTCTTCTGACGGGAAATGTAAAAGACAGCGTTTGCACAACCATGTCTTATGCCCGTACTTGGATATCTGTGAGCTTACTAGTCGGGAAAGATTTTTAATGTAACAATAATGGCTGGTGTTCTCATTCTTTAAATAAAGTAAATCTATGTGTTTTTCCATTTCTTCCTTTGTAATTCTGAGTGGAGCCACAACGGAATCTTTACCAATAAGGGTATACACATTAATAGATATATTTGCACATTTTTCAAACTTTGTAATGTCATCCAACTTCACTGGGAATTCAATGCCTGCAAAAACATCGTCTAGATCATGTTCGTAAGCTTTATATTTATTTACTCTCCATGCATTGTCTTCTACAGGGTGTAGCGCGGAAAGAATGGCCCATAGAAAACATTTCTGGTCATTATTTTGTACATTTATTACTGCTCTTTTGGTCTGTATTTTTTTAGGCAGGTCAATATAGCTAGATCCCCTAAGTGGTGTGTACTTATTTACACGTAGTTCCAAGTCAACAATTTTTCTCAAAGTCCAGTTGGAACCAGCTGCTTGAAAACTTTCCATTTCTGCGAGTAATTTTGCTTTTGCATTATCATAATATTCGGAGATATCCGTCGTTGGGTATATTATTTGATTAGTAGTCTTGAAATTCATTATTTGATTGATTTCTTTCTCATGAGCTATTCTTTGAAACTCGGCATGAAAAACCAGGTTTACTTTGAGATTACTTTCACTAACAGCTTCTTCTATTTTTTGTCGGACAAGAAGTTTACAAATAGACAAAAACATTTCAGGATCTTTGACATTCAAGATGTTTTCAATGGCATAAGTCCTTAGTCGGTTTTTAAATGAAGATATTTTCTGTTTAATTTCCATTCGTTCATTACATGCTGATTCATTACTGATATTACTTTGTTGTCTTTCACTGTGGACACTACCAACCTCTGTGTTAGAGCTTTGATTTATTTCATTTGAGTTTAAACCGCCAGTTGACTTGTCATCATCGTCGTCATTATTAGAATTTTGATTTTGGGTAGAATCTTTATCATTGGTCTCATCTTCATTCTCTTCCTCATCTTCATCTTCTGCTTCCTTTTCCTCCTTAGCGCCCAGTATAGGTTCAACATTATATGCATTTAAACACCTTTTAGTTTTCCTATGACGTGCGAGATGTGACTTGGTAACCACCAAACCACAATGGGGGCAAGCAACGTGTTTTTTATCTTGAATATCAACAGGCATCATTTCATTTGATTCTATTGTATGTGCTACATTTGTTGGTGGTGGCTCAATCACCGTACAATCAGATAACTGTAGTGGAGAGTAGGAAACTGGATTATTTGATATATCAACCGGGGGATTAAACAGTAGTGGTGAGTGGTAAACATGTTCTGTTGATGACTTTTTCTGACATAAGTTTTCTTCAAAGGGGTTTGATCCAAGTATTGATTTAATTCTCTCATGATCTAAATGTATTTTCCTTTGAGGTGGTTCAAATGATACACCTTCAAAAGCACTTTGGCCAATTGTAGGATTTATTTGTTCTGATTCCACTATCATAGAAATTTCCTTTACATTAGATTCATCACTTGATTCCCTTGACTTAGGAAGCGTTGGAATAATTTTCCGCGGCCTAGTTGGTCTTCTAATCATAGCTTCCAAAGCCACATCATCCATTTTTGGTTTTGCTACATTGACATTTTTCTTAGGGACTTTAGGATATTTCTCAACCAAACGATTTATATCCAATTTATTCGGTTGTGGTGTTTCTTCTCGTAAATAGTGTTTTGAATGTTTTGGAAAATATACCTTACTATTGCAAACATTACACATTCTATTCTGCCACTCTTCAAGTGTATGACTTGGCACATTTTTCATTGGCCTCCAACTTGTTGAGGGTTCATAGAATGCTGTTAACAGCCTGACATGACGTTTAGATTTTTCATGACGTTTAACATGTGAAATTTGTACAGGTTCTTCACAAATGAAACACCATTCACTTTTAGGTGCTGTTCCTATTCCCAAATGTTTTAGTTTAGCATTCCAACTATGTACCTCATGTGAGATACATTTCTGTGATTTTTTATGACGAGCTAGATTTGAAGTAATCACCAGTTTACCGCATTTATCACATGACACTTTTTTTGATTCGTCATTCAAAGGTTGGGATTTTGTGTTTGTAGTTTCCTCTGAAGGTTTAGATTCCGTGATTATAGTTTCCACTGAACGCTGACCAATAGTATTAGACAACTTCAAACATTTCTTAGACTTTTGATGCCGTTTGAAATTCGGTACCGACACACTTTCTCCACATCGGTCACAAATCTTCCTTTTGCATTTTGCATTTACAGCTTGGATTTCATTAGTGGCATTTGGCTGATTTTTAGTTTTTACCTGAGCATTGGAACACTTTTTCCCCAATTGATGGCGACCTAAGTGTGGCTTTGATACAGATATACCACAGTTTGGACAATTTACTTTTACAAAATTTCTTTTTGTACCTTTTTTTACCATCGGGTCCACACTTTGGTCATTGCTTTCACTTGTAGTTTGAAGGGAATCAGAACTAGAGTTATTTAATAAAGTGCCACCATACATTTTATTTTCATCCTCATCATCACTTTCACTGGTGTAACATTCAACATGCGTTCGGTAGAGACCGTCCTTTTCCAACCAAGAACTGACCTCATTACCAGTAGCGCCGTTGTATATTTTACCAGCATGTGGATGAGGAATCGAAGTACCTGAAAACAAGGTAGAAGGTAAAAGTGTATTAGCGGATTGGGTAGAGGGAGACGCAGTCGAAACCACGTTTTTGGGAATGGTGGATGGGGTAATGGGAGCCGCGGTCGAAACCACGGATTTCTGAGTAGCGGCCGAAACCACGTCGTCAGAAGGGGCGGTAGATACCACGTTATCCGGAGTCGCGGTCAACACCATGGACTCGACGGGCGTGGTAAAAACCAAGTCACTGTTAGCAGACGAAAATACGCCAGTCACAGTAGTTGCCATTTTATAGAGCTAGCTCTCTCCTACTGTACCGGGTAATTGGCGCAAAAAGCGATGAGAAAAAATGATGATGGATTTTTCACACTTTTCCAATCACTAGTGATTTTGACTCTCTCTTATTATACTGACGAGTACCGAATAAAGTCACGTGACATATGGGTGTGGATAACGTGATCACCGCAGTGCCATAAGTCTATAAGTAGCAGACTGTCGCATCAAGCCAGTAGCTCCCACATTACCAGACACACATAGTCACCAACCAAAACACTTACATTGCATTAAACCACCGCAACGCAACTCTAGCTGAGCCGATCAACTAACAAGCCTCTCTTAGTGTATAGCCAGTGGTGTCAGGCTGGTGCATGACTACAAATTGTGTACGGATATGTATGACGTCATTATGAGAAACTATTGCGCAATCAGCAGCATATTACAACTCTTACACAACGCTGGCTCCCGGGGCGGCGCAGAATCGGCGTTTTACATCTCTTTGTCAAACCTCACCTTGAGTCCTGGCAACACTTGGACCTTAAAATAGACCTTACCCCGTGCTCAGGCAAGAGAGCTAGTTCACCTCTCACCACTCTGTCAACCCCCAAATTCAACTTAGGTGTTAGCTCGACACTCAACACACCCATGTTTAGAAAAACGGTTCTAATATTCGCCCTCGCCTCTCGCCACCCCCGTGCAAGGTCAAGAAAGATACTCGCCACTCGCCACTCACCCCTCGCCTCTCACCCCTCGCCTCTCGCCACCCCCATGCTAGGTCAAGAGAGATACTCGCCACTCGCCACTCACCCCTCGCCTCTCGCCCCTCGCCCCTCGCCACCCCCGTGCTAGGTCAACAGAGCTAGCTCGACCCTCGCCTCTCGCCTCTCGCCCCTCGCCCCTCGACTCTCGCCCCCTCGCCACCGCCGTGCTAGGTCAACAGAGCTAGCTCGCCCCTCGCCCCTCGCCTCTCGCCCCTCGCCTCTCGCCCCTCGACTCTCGCCCCTCGCCACCCCCGTGCTAGGTCAAGAAAGCTCGCTAAAACACCCCCGTGCTAGGCCAAGAGGGCAAGTTGGACACCCCCGTGCTAGGTCAAGAGGGCTAGGTCACCCCTGAATTAGAAACGGTAAAACACCACTACTCACGGACCTTAGATCTTGGTTCTAGACCCTGGTGTAGGGCCTTAGGACTTGGGTATAAGAACCTAAAAGCCTAGACCACGGACCTTAGATCTTGGTTCTAGACCCTGGTGTAGGGCCTTAGGACTTGGGTATAAGAAACCTAAAAGCCTAGACCACGGACCTTAGATCTTGGTTCTAGACCCTGGTGTAGGGCCTTAGGACTTGGGTATAAGAAACCTAAAAGCCTAGACCACGGACCTTAGGTCTTTGTTTTAGACCATGGTGTAGGGCCTTAGGACTTGGGTATAAGAAACCTAAAAGCCTAGACCACGGACCTTAGATCTTGGTTCTAGACCCTGGTGTAGGGTCTTAGGTCTTGGGAATAAGAACCTAAAATCCTAAACCACGGACCTTTGGTCTTAGTTCTAGACCCTGGTAATGGCCTTTTGGCCTTTAGCCCTTGGGTATAGGATCCTAAAAGTCTAGACCACGGACCTTAGACCTTGGTCCAAGACTCTGGTGTAGGGTCTTAGATCTTGGTTTTAGACCCTGGTGTAAGGTCTTGGGTATAAGAACTTAAAAGCCTAGACCACGGACTTTTGTTCTTGGTTCTAGACCCTGGTGTAGGGCCTTAGTCCTTGGGTATAAGAACCTAAAAGTCTAGACCACAGACCTTAGACCTTGCATTGGTCCTAGACTCTGGTGTAGGGTCTTAGGTCTTGGGAATAAGAACCTAATATCCTAGACTAAGGATCTTTGGTGTTGGTTCTAGACCCTAGTGTAGGGCCTTAGGTCTTGGGTCTAAGAACTTAAAAGCCAAGACTATGGTGTCTAGCTTTATGTCTTGGGTCTGGTCCATGCGGTAGGGTCTTAGGTGTTGGGTAAGATAGATGGAGGTTGTTCTTCAAACACCCCAATCTGAATCTGACAACCATAGCTGATCATGATTTTAAAATCAAAGAAATAAGACCTCGTTGCCTAATGTTTGCTCAATACAAGAGGGGCTGTGAATCGCGGCCAATTGTAGATTTTTAGGTCTTAAGTCTAAGGCCTTGGGTCTTAGGAATTAGATCTTAGGTTTAAGGAATTAGTCTAGTCTAAGGTGTTCGGAGTTTGGACTCAGGTGCAATGTAAGGCCTTAGGTTTGGATCTTAGGTCTAATTAGATCAGGTTTTAGTTCTAGGCTAATGGCTCATAGGTCACTTCAGCTGCTAGGTCTTAGGTCTTAAGTCTAAGGCCTCCTGGTCCTTTTCACAGGTCAAAGCCTTAGCTGCTAGGTTTTAGGGCTTTGGACTCAGGTGCAAGGTCTTAGGCTTACATCTTAGTCCCAACACATTAGGTCTAGGCTGTTGTCTAATAGGCCTTATTCACAGGTCAAATCCATAGCTGATAGGTTGTAGGGCTTTGGACTCGGGTGTAAGGCCTTAGGTTTAGATCATAGGTCCAACACATTAGGTCTAGGCTGTTGGCTTGTAGGCCCTATTCACAGGTCGAATCCTTAGCTGCTAGGTTTTAGGGCTTTGGGCTGAGTTGCAAGGCCTTAGGTTTACATCTTAGTCCCAACACATTAGGTTTAGGCTGTTGGCTAATAGGTCCCATTCACAGGTCAAATCCTTAGATGCTAGGTTTTAGGGCTTTGGACTCAGTTGCAAGGCCTTAGGTTTACATCTTAGTCCCAACAAATTAGGTTTAGGCTGTTGGCAAATAGGCCCTATTCACAGGTCAAATCCTTATTTGCTAGGTTTTAGGGCTTTGGACTCAGTTGCAAGGCCTTAGGTTTACATCTTACTCCCAACACATTAGGTTTAGGCTGTTGGCTAATAGGCACTATTCACAGGTCAAATCCTTAGCTGCTAGGTTTTAGGACCTAAGTCTAAGGCCTTGGGTCTATGGAATTAGATCGTTGGTCTAAGGATTAATTTTGGTCCAATGCATTTGATCTTAGGAACCATATGTAAGGCCTTAGGTTTAGGTTTTAGGTCCAACACATTAGGCCTAAGCTGATAGATAAAAGGCCATATTCACAGGTCTAGCTGCTAAGTTTTAGGGGTTTGGACTCAGGTGTATGGCCTTAGGTTTAGAACTTAGGTGCAACACATTAGATCCTGGCTCGTGGCTAATAGGTCCTATTCACAGGTCAAAGCCTTAGCTGTTAGGTTTTTAGACTTTGTACTCAGGTGTCAGACCTTAGGTTTACATCTTAGTCCCAACACATTAGGTTTAGGCTGTTGGCTACTAGGCCCTATTCACAGGTCAAATCCTTAGCTGCCAGGTTTTAGGGCTTTGGACTCAGGTGCAAGGCCTCAGGTTTACATCTTAGTCCCAACACATTAGGTCTAGGCTGTTGGCTAATAGGGCCTAGTCTCCGGTCAAAGCCTTAGCTGATAGGTTTTAGGGCTTTAGACTTAGGTGTAAGGCCTTATGTTTAGATCTTAGGTTTAACACATTAGGTCTAGGCTGTTGGCTAATAGGCCTCATTCACAGGTCAAATCCTTAGCAGCTAGGTTTTAGGGCTTTGGACTCAGGTGCAAGGCCTTAGGTTTACATCTTAGTCCCAACACATTAGGTTTTGGGCTGTTTGCTAATAGGCCCTATTCACAGGTCAAATCCTTAGCTGCTTGGTTTTAGGACCTAAGACTTGGGTCTATGGAATTAGATCGTTGGTCTAAGGATTTGATTTGGTCAAGGCATTTGGTCTTAGGAACCATGTGTAAGGCCTTATGTTTAGATCTTAGATCTAAGAAATTAGGCCTAAGCTGATGGATAATAGACCCAATTCACAGGTTAAAGGATTAGCTGCTAGGTTTTAGAGCTTTGGACTCAGGTGTCAGACCTTAGGTTTAGGCTTTGGACCTAATGGTCCAACACATTAGGTCTATGCGAATGGTTAATAGGTGTTATTCACAGGCCAAAGCCTTAGCTGCTAAGTTTTAGGGCCTAAGTCAAAGGCCTCTGATCTAGGGAATTAGATCTTTGGTCTAAGGATTTAGTCTAGTCTAAGGTAACTGGGCTTTAGGAACCAGGTGTAAGGCCTTGGGTTTACATCTTAGGTCCAATACATTAGGTCTAGGCAGTTGGCTAATTGGCCCTATTCACAGATCAAAGCCTTAGCTACCTTGTTTTAAGTCCTAAGTCTAAGGCCTCAGGTGTAAGGAATTAGATCTTTAGTCTAAGGATTTAGTCTTGTCTAAGGAATTTGATCTTAGAAACCAGGTGTAAGGCTTTAGGTCAAACAAATTAATTCTAGGCTGTTGGCTAATTGGTCCTATTCAAAGGTCAAAGCCTTAGCTGCTAATTCTTAGGACTTTGGACTCAGATGTAAGGTTTGGATCTTAGGTCCAACACATTAGGTCTTGCTAATGACTAATAGGGCCCATTCACAGGTCAAAGCTTTAGCTGATAGGTTTTATGGTTTTGGATTCAGGCATAAGGTCTTAGGTTTAAATCTTAGGTGCAACACACTAGGTGTAAGCCGGTGGCTAATAGGCACTATTCACATGTCAAAGCCTTAGCTGCTAAGTTTTAGGTCTTCAGACTCAGGTGTAAGGCCTTAGGTTTGGATCTTGGGTCCAACACATTAGGTCTAGGATGTTGGCTAATAGGGCCTAATCACGGGTCAAAGCCTTAGCTAATAGGTTTTATGGTTTTTGATTCAGGCATAAGGCCCTAGGTTTAAATCTTAGGTGCAACACACTAGGTGTAAGCTGGTGGCTGATAGGCCCTATTCACAGGTCAAAGCCTTAGCTGATAGGTTTTATGGTTTTGGACTCAGGTATAAGGCCTTGGGTTTAGATCTTAGGTGCAACAGATTAGGTCTAAGCTGGTAGTTAATAGCCTCTATTCTCAGGTTAAAAGCCTTAGCTGCCAGGTTTTAGGGCTTTAGACTCAGGTGTAAGGCCTTAGGTTTATACCTTAGGTACAACACATTAGGTCCAATCTGGTGGCTAATAGGCTCTATTCACAGGTCAAAGCCTTAGCTGCTAGGTATTAGGGCTTTGCATGACCATTTAAATACAATAGTCCCCGGACCATTAAAATACAACAATCCCCACGACGGACTATTTACTTGGGTGCAACACATTAGGTCTAAGCTGGTAGCTAATAGGCCCTATTGACAGGTCAAAGCCTTAGCTGCTTCGTTTTAGGGCTCTCTACTCTGGTGCAATGCCTTAGGTTTTGACCTTAGGTCCAACACATTAGGTCTAAGCTGGTGGCTTATAGGCTCTTTTCACATTTCAAAGCCTTAGCTGCTAGGTATTAGGGCTTTGCAGGACCATTTAAATACAATAGTCCCCGGACCATTAAAATACAATATTCCCCACGCTAGGCCATTTAAATACATTAGCCCCCATGCCGGACTACTTAAATAATAGTGCCCACGCCGGACTATTTAAATTCAACAGTCCTTGCACAGGACTAGTTCTCATGCGGGACCACCTAAATACAATAGCACGCGGGACTAGTCCCCACGCAGGGCCATCTAAATACGATAGCAAACGGACTAGTCCTTGTGTAGGACCATTTAAATACAATAGCAAGCGGGACTAGTCCTTGCGCGGGGCTATCTAAATACAATAGTCCTTACACGGGACTAGTCCTTACGTAGAACTGTTAGGAAATTCGTACCATCTCATGGCGCAGTCACCCTCCTCTATCAGGTTTTTATGCCTCGGAATTCCTGAAAAGTGCTATAAAATTGCCAAAAAGTAGGCAAAAATCACTGAAAACCGGTTAAAAATAGGTCCACAGGACTGTTAAGAAATTCATACCCCTCAACCCCCTCATGGCGTCGTATCGGCCCCTCCTTACTATATATATAAAGAAAAACTTTAAGGCTTCGACCCACCTGACCGAATGCCACTTCGTGGACGTAGCGTAGAGGTTCAAGATAATCGTGTCTTAAAATTAACTAATTAAGATTGAGATTGAGTTTTAACTTCTTCTGAAAGTAGAAAGACGAATTTATGTTTTGTGGTTATAGAATTTTAAAATAACATTTTTTATTTTAGTCAAAACTGTGTAAAATCATCTGATCTTCCCGATTATTAACTGAAGTGATAAAAATAAGTGCAAAATTAGTCGTGTTCAAATAATTAAAAAAGTGTAACCATGGAAGATTTGTACTGTTCTTCTTCTTTAATATGACACCTTATTTATAGCTACGTTGAATGTAGATGGAGAAAACCGGATTATTAAAAACCTTTAAATTCGGGTTAGGGATTTTCGCTGGGGTTTCATGGGGTTTTAAAAGGGCCAAAAGTAGGTTTTCGGCATTTTTGATTTCAATTTCCAAAATTCAAAACTTTTAACAGGCACCCCTAAAAGAGCTTGAAAAAACAAATAATTTTGTACTTTGAACATTAAACTTTTCTCAACTGGTTACGCAGAAAATAAAAAAGGATCATCCATGTTTTAATGGGAAATCAACTTAGGCCTAACCCTGTATTTCGCTTATTTATTGACGTAACTTGATCAAATTTGGTATGTACTGGGTAGCGTTCAACTTATATTTACTTACATCCCCTGTATGGTGGCCAAGCTACAAACTCACCCCCATGGGGTTAAATTGAAAAAAAAAATACCAGAATTTGATGTAATTTTGTATTTAAGTGCACTGGGAAGGGACTTTCCTTTATCTACAAAAAAAAACTGAATCATGTCGGAAATTCGCTAAATACGCAGGCCAATTGTGACGGGGTTATTTTAATTTTAATTTTATTTGCTGCCAGAACAGCAGGTCTAGTGGACGATTAGTGAAATTGCATGTTAAAGGTATATAAATATTTAAAATATGGTATAATTTGGTGTATGGAATTACATATTTTTCTAAGTTATGTTATCAAGTCTTCGATTTTATATATTTGTATTATAATTTATAGATCTGTATGAATGAATCGCATTTTAATTTATTTCATTTCATTTCATAGCCAGCATGAAAAAAATTAATATAAGATAAACATCGAAGAAATAAGAATTTCTTATTTTAAATGGACGTGAATAAAATATACAGTCCATCAATATTTTAATTGATTGTCATCTAGATAATGTAGGGAAAGTCTAATATTACTCAACTAATAAATAATTTATTAGTTGAGTAATATTAGACTTTCCCTATAATTATTGTTATTGAATTTTTTTATAAGATACTTATAACACAGGTTTATTACATCAAGTAGTAGTATGCAAAGTCACCCACAGAATCGGCCTACTCATTATTTTTAAAGAGTATGTTGCCTACGCTTCGATTCGTCAAGATATTTGACAAAAATCCCTTTTTATTTTGTAAGCTCAGCAACCGTGGACGAGTTTTTAAGACTTTGTTTTGCTTGGTATTTCTTCTAAAGGCGAAAGAAATAATCCAGAGCGATTTCAAAGAAATAAGTGGCATAAGAAGTTATTTTGATAACGGCGTGATAGTAAAGAACATTTTGCAAGTGGGAACAGAGTCATGGTACTTGTTCGTAGCTCAAGAGAAGATTGTTTACTTTGAGGACCTTCAACAATTCAACCTCCATGGGTGCACTGAAGACACAGTCGGATCTCAGATCATTTTTATGCTCTGCATTCAATTGCTGTATTTAATTTTCATTTTGGTGCAGTTTGTTGGGTGGATTTCCCCTGTTTTCCAATGCATCATAATCTCTTCATTCTACCGAATCGCTACTCTGAAATGTATGATTAACCGGAAGATTCATAGTCTACAGGAAGTAGTAGACGAAACTGTAAGCTGCTTGGATGTGTTGCCTTGTGTACGAGAGATTATCAAGCTGGCCAACAAATCTGACGAGCATAACAGTATTAGAGCTTTGTTCGAATTGGCAACGGAAATCTGGTTATTCGTTTACTCTGTGGAGAGTTTCTGGGAGGTGTTCGGTGCTAAAAAAGACATCTTCGCAATGGAGGCTTTTGCTCCAATAACCATAATTTTTTATCATTCTTTTGGCATGCTACTCGTAGTTGTTTTGAGCTTTTCGTCAACAAATTTCAACTTTCAGGTAAGATCGGAAACTGACACATTCTAAATCAAAAGGTTTAAATTACCTGGATTGTCGCCAAGTGATCCTGTGAAATGGTTGTAACTACCATTGGTTTCGAACCTCTATAGGGTTCATTTTCAAGTTAATAAAAACATCAAGCGCCAATATCTTGTTCACAAAGACATGGAACAATCGTCATAGTTCGGTGTCCATGTCTTTGTGAACAAGATATTGGCGCTTGATGTTTTTATTAACTTGAAAATGAACCCTATAGAGGTTCGAAACCAATGGTAGTTACAACCATTTCACAGGATCACTTGGCGACAATCCAGGTAATTTAAACCTTTTGATTTATATTAGGTGATCCAGAGGCTATTCCACAATGACACATTCTATTTGTATGAACAGTATAACAAGTCTTCATTTGAATAGTTTTTTGGGTAGGGTAAATTTATTTAATTTACCTTTTGCTCTTTCACCTTTAGAAAACGCTGCTTTTTGGAGTGTTTGTGTCTTTTAATCGTTCTTTTTGTCGGTGTGTTTGTGTTTTTTATTTTTACTCATGAAAGTAGAAATTACCACAATAAAACGTACGTCTCCAATTTTTGCTGGGGGGCTCAAAAATGTCAAATGAGTATAACAAGTATAGTAAATATCATATAAATCCCTTAAGTAATTTTTTTTATTTTAGAATTAATATTGTATTGGCATGGAATGGGTTTATTTAATTGATCAAATACAAGAAACAACCTTTTTATCATACTGCAAGCAAAAAAGCCGTTTTATTCAGAATAATACTACCCAAAGGTTTAAAATTTTAATTTCTTATAAACTTTCAGATTGACTCACTGAAGTTTAAAATCGACGGTGAAATAAGTTTAAGGAATCATGATCTTGAGCACCGGAAAAAGGTAGGCATAAAATGTGTAAAACACTAAAGGTAATTTTTACCGTAGTTTTAAAATACACAATTTACAATAAAACATGATGATTGTCGAGTTTGTTTATTACACATGTGTATTTACGCCAGTATGTTTTTACCGTTTTAATAGGGACCAGTGAAAACCCTAGCCTGTTTACTATATCCGTTGACCTTTTGCTAGGTAGCTTATTGATTAAAACATCAATGACAAATGGCAAATGGATCCAGAACTTATCCCGCCAGGAATGGAACTAGCAAGCTCAGTCTTGATGTAAGACGAGCAACTCCTCACCTTCCCATCAGTTGAACCAGCAATGCCGGGTGTTTATAAAATAATGCTGGGATATTTAACGGACAGAGCTGAAAAATTTTAAAGATGCTTAAATGATTAAAATGTCAAATTTAATAGAAAAAACTAATTTTTCCCCAAACAATAATATGTTTCAACATGAGCTCTATTTGTTGCTCTACATCTTACGTCAGTTGCCGATTTTCCCAATTTCTTACCATGTGTTTTGCAGCAATCTTATACCTTTCATGGAGATCGTAATCGCTAATGAAATTCGCTTCTGCAGATATCCCAAGTCTTGAATAATTTCTGCATACACAATGTTCTTTATTGTTAACCCCAGGGCCCCAATTTTTGAATCACGTGAGTGCTGAGTTGATGATTTGGCTTATTCGCCATATTTTCATCCTTCCTTATAGGTAAATGAGAATGAATGTAATTATTAAGGTCTTTTAAAACTTGCGCATCCCGTAATTAATATTTTTTATTAATATTTCAAGAGATAGTTTTATTCACCACTGTCACTTATCTGTATGAAAATGTATTTCGTGCAGAAAATCTCACTAACTCACTCGTTTTTACTCACTTAACAAATCGGTGGTAAGTGGTTTTGGTGAAATAATCTCACATAAGGTTGAAAGTTTTTCTTTTTTATCTCGATATCAACAGGAAAATTCATTTTATCAGTAATAACTTTCACATTTTTCAAATCATTTAAGTTATGTTTAATGTAGTTAAATAGCCAAAGATGTATGTGAATAATTACAATTGTGTAACTGTACATTTAAAATAAATTAAGGTTGTAATTATGTTCTAATATAACCATGCAAGTCATTTAAAATTTTTAATTAATAGAACTAACACTATTTAATGGTGTTATTGATTTGACGATTAAAACTGGATACTAGCACAAACTTCAATTTTACCATTTCGAGTCAGTCAGTAAGGAGCAAACTCGTGAGATGTAACTCACGACTCACTCAATTCAAAAATTGGGCCTAAAAAAGTCCGAATGGGTCAAATCAGAACTCCCTGGTGGACATCTCTGTCTACCTAACAATTTTGAACTCTGTGGTTTAGTGTGTCTTGTTTGTTCCCAAAGTCTAGGTCAATGTTTGATCCCATGCAAAACTATAAAAAACATACTTTTTTTACTTCAAATTGACGTTTTAATAGATTTTAGTAGTGCTCGTTAAAAATCCAATAACTCTTAAAAAAAACCAGAATTACCATTAATGGGTGAACAGAATTATTTTTGTATTCAAGTGTGCAAAGTAATAAAGAGCACACTGTAATAAGAGATTATTTACTAATAAGTAAATAATTACCACATACAAATTTCGAACTTTAGACTGCAGTATGCTTTAAAGCAAAGTTCTATATTACTTTGTACTCAGTATTAACAAAACCCCGGACGTTGTCGATAAAAAATAATATTGTCTTTCCAATAAACCTGAGTATAGTCCGGTTCGATTCCAGTAAGAAAATTTGTACATGCGTTAAAGATATGCATAAAAGATTACGATAAAAATTTCTTAACCCGTAGATCACCCTTGTAACTTCTTCTATGGTATTATGATATCTCTCTGCTTCAATCACCCCAGACCTGTTTGCTAGCGGACCATGTTTACCTGTTGCCTGCTTGCCAATATATTTTTTAATACACTTAAAAAATCTAAATGATTTACACAATACGGAATTGAATGCGCTCTATCTATGATGATAAGCTCAATCTACTTGACATTTATTTTGTCTGTTTGTTAACTCTAGCTGGAAGTATTGCTGCTGGAACTTAGCCGCTCCCCTGAACAACTTACCGGCTTGGACTTGTTCACCGTGGACAACGCAGCCGTAACAGAGGTAAGGATGGAATGGATTACTACGATGAAAGTACTTACTCTACAATATTATTGAATTCATCCTAAAATTGCTTTAAAATGTTGAATGGCTTTTAATTGATTACTAGGTGTGATGTACATATGGAAATAAATTATTCCGTTTCAATCATATTTGGAAAAAAACTATACTAGTTTATTGAATTCACACAGAGTAATATGGAAATAACACCAAAAATTAATATAAATCCAAATAAAAAATATTTTATATTATTGTTAAAAGTTAAAAATGTAATTTTGCTTTTGCATATATTTGATTTGAGGCAGAATATTTTTTTATAATTTGAATTAAAAAATCCAATACATCAGTCATTTTTCATCAGTTATTTTCAAAACTTATTAAGTGTGTTTCTTGTTCCAGCTTTGTGATTTTATCATCAAGATCATGATGGTTTTCATCCAGTTTATCCAGTGATTCACCTCCAGAATAGGTGTGATACTTTGAAGCCCTGGAACTATTATTAATCTTTGAATAATACTGACTTTATTACAGAATTTGACGTTTTTGTTTGTAAAATGACATTTACACATCAATATTCCCACCAATAGGTTTGTTACGATAACTATAACCACCTTGTGTGGTAACTAGAGAAGTAGTGTGGTGTTAGGAGTATATTTCACATGACTCGAGGAGTGATGTTTGTGCTACTGAGGGATTGAAAATTTAAGTGTTTTCAACTAGCAGTGTACTGAGTGCTTTCAACAACTGGTGTAGGCAGACGCCGTAGGTCATTGGTAATCTCTGTGTTATTACGTGTGTTATTCTCTGTGTTATTACGTGTGTTATTCTCTGTGTTATTACGTGTGTTATTCTCTGTGTTATTACGTGTGTTAATCTCTGTGTTATTACGTGTGTTATTCTCTGTGTTATTACGTGTGTTATTCTCTGTGTTATTACGTGTGTTATTCTCTGTGTTATTACGTGTGTTATTCTCTATGTTATTACGTGTGTTATTCTCTGTGTTATTACGTGTGTTATTCTCTATGTTATAACGTGTGTTATTCTCTGTGTTATTACGTGTGTTATTCTCTATGTTATTACGTGTGTTATTCTCTGTGTTATTACGTGTGTTATTCTCTATGTTATTACGTGTGTTATTCTCTGTGTTATTACGTGTGTTAATCTCTGTGTTATTACGTGTGTTATTCTCTGTGTTATTACGTGTGTTATTCTCTCTGTTATCTCTGGGTTGGATTTAATTACCATCAACGGCAAATGTTTATGGTTTGAAGTCATGTTAAAGCGTTAATATACTGTACAAAACTGTAATATAACTGTAAGCGTGCATGCTTCTAAAACGAATTGATCTGTCAGTTGGCTGCTGGGATCTCGCCTCTTAAGTAACACGTCATTTATAACTTTTTATCAAGTCAGTTGCTGTAAAATTTAATGAGTACAGTTAATGTTCCAACTGAAAATTGAAATGATAACACATTAAAGTTATATTAATCAATTTAAAAATTAAATAAATTTGTTTGAACTATTTGTTATTTTATAAATAAATTTATATTATTTTACTATGAGGAATTAGAGATTAAATTAAATTGTAAGATTTAGTTTTGGTTTATTCTAACCTCACACTTAAAAATATTCTTAAAATAACTTCTTGAATACCCTAATTTAGGCCACTAAAATGTTTCATAGTAACAACTCGTGTTGACCATTTTGACAACACCAATCTCTCCTAGTAGCCTACACTTGCCTACGTATATAGGAGGAGAATTCAATAACTTAGTTTCAAATCACAATAGTTCGTAATTTTTTAGATATTTTTCTATGAAATATAATAGGACACAGATACATGCTGAACTTTATGATTTGCGTTTGGTCCATTTATTCAAAACCCTCGCTAACATGAAGGCGGGATTGAATGAAATAAAGTCAAATTACAGTGTTTGTAATAATTTATTACTCCTCTTATTTATTTTAAAAGTATATTTTAACTCAAATTTGTTGCACTTTGACCAACTGTTTTTGAATGTACCATGACAAACTTCAACGTGAATTTAAATGTAAAAATATCCAAATATGTTTTTAAAAAATTCTATTTTAAAAACATTTAAAAAACTTGCTGGGTAGCTGAGTGGTTATAGAGCTCGCCTTTGAATCTAAAGGTTGACAGTTCAATCCTGTGGAAAGTTAGTAGCTTTTTAAAGCACCTTTTCCGGACCCACTTTCCATTAGTCATTAATGATGTTTTCTAACGACTGGTCGATGTTAAACAGTAACATGACTGCAGTTTGGACCGTTCCCCCTCAAATACTGTAGTCTAGTAAAATTGTTGACCAGCCTGGAAGTAATTGAAAACTTAATGATTTTGATCTGTTCATAAATAAACGACTGTATTTCCTCGTACTTTTTCTCTTAAAGTTACGATAACTACTAAAAACATGAAATGTTTATTCTTTGAGTTTAATAAAACGTGTTTGTTTATTCATGATTACTTGATAGAAAACAATTTATTAGAAACTAGTCTTTTAAATTATAACCTAATTTTAAATTACTAAAATATTTAAATTACAACAATTGAATCCTAGCTTAGTGTTCTAAGGTGCTTCAAGTCTACAAAGTTTGGATTTTTATGAAAAATTATTTAGGCCATATTTAAGCTCATGGTACCTATAGTACGAATCTTACAGATGGTAAAACACTTCATCTCAAAATAATTAATTCTTTTACCATTTAATAAAAATAAAACAATTAGTCTTTTCATTAAAAGAGCGTTTCAGGGACCACTCATAGAAATTAAAGAACAAAACTCATCGTTACGTTTGCTACTGATGCTGGTTATGATTAATAATTTAATTAAATCTCCGTCGTCACAAACAAAGAGTTGTATTTGAAAGATCGTATTGCATTTAATTTAATACTCATTCTGTTCTGGAAACTGATGTTTAATTTTTTAATTAGTTTTGTTTAAAACGATAACATACCACAGTAAGTTTTTTTTGTACTTTATAAACACTATATAACCATATATAGACCTTGAAGTGAAGTCAAAATTAATTTTTCTTGCCTAAATTACTGTAGTTACTGTAGAACATATCTTGTTTTATTTTATGTGTATCTACGCCAGTAACATTTCTTAAAGTTTTTACGGGCAACGGTCCAAATCCCAGTCTCTTTACTATGTGAACATCGATCAGTTGTTGAAAGCATCATTAATAGCTCAATGACAAATGGCAACTGGGTCCGGAATCGTAATTTCAAAAAGCTATTAACTTTTCTCAGGATCGAACTTTCAAACTTTGGATCCAAATGAGAGCCAAATGTGCATATATCATAGAAAAGAATTAACTTATAATTTTTAGAGTAAACGACACCACTTTGTTTTTTAGTCACAAAATATATATATATATATATATATATATATATATATATATATATATATACATATTAAAAATGAAACGATAGTCAATTTTTTATGAACTTAGGTTTTAATGTTTTAAAATAAATAGCAAAATAACTTTCAATTAAATAGTATATTCTTAGTACTAAATGTATAGGTATAATCATTAACTTTTGAAACTATACTGTATAGTTTTACTGGTTTTCCCGATCAGCAAGCTAAGCTGAATAACATAACATTGTACAAATAATGTGGAATTTTTAAGCGGACTCACCATTTTGAAATGTATGTTTGAGCTTCAAAACAAAATAATTTGGATACATAATATCATACTACTGATACAACTTAAAGTCACAAAAGTACCAAGATTTCCCTAAAACAGTTTTTTATATCCATACCGATTTGTCTTTTTAATTATTGGATGGCCCACGTATTTTAAAGTGCACCAGAATTTAAAGTTCAATATCTAATGAATATGCAAGTATTTCTAGGTGACAATTCTACACTTTAGTTGTTAAGGATTGTCATTGATTCCATCATTCTGTTGTTCATCAGATCTTCCATTGATCGTGATAAAATTCCCCAGCCGATGCGAACCACGAAATAATGCAGATAATCAAGGAGCAGATGTTCGAACAGTGGCACAATGAAGGTCAGAGTCAATAGTATTAAAGGATGAAGGCATGATCAGAGTGGCCGGCCCAGTATCAATGAACACACTCGGTTCCCGTTATTGCAACCGATGGAGATTGTTTTATTTCATGAGATACCATATGTTTGAACTTTCTTTATAAGGGAGTGTGTAGTTTTTTATACGAATGATATACTGCAAATTCATTCACGAATTCACGAATACAATAAAATAGCTTCAGTTGCTTTGCTCTGTGTTCTAGATAGCTTTATGCTCTAAAGCTGCCAGCTGGCAGATACATTTTTTCTAACGTTGGTTATTTTATTTATTTATTTTTTTGTTAAAACATATAGTAAATGTTTTGTTCATAAACAAATCAGGCCAAGTTCTCCCCAGAACCCTGACATGTTACAGTGACCGGCTCACGAGAATGCACTTGATCCATTAGTAAATAATCATATGGAATAACAATCCAGCCATTCAAATTGAATATTCACCCAGATGTATGTACTAAACTAAAAACATCGTCTTATTAAAAAAATATATAAATAAAAAATAAACATTGTCTAGAGATAATCTGAAATGTTTACCATCAAACATGTGTTCTGTTTTAAAACAGTAGCAATTCTTAACTAATCTCATTAGTTTATGCTTATCCCAGGTTTTTGTTTTGTTATTTTACTGCCGCCTTTAAACTATAGCTATGTAGGCTATATAAAAATAATTGCCGCTTTACAAATAGAAATGAAATTAACCAGTTTAACAAAATGGATGCTATTTTTTCTATATAATAAATGTGAAGTGTTATGTATTGTAAATAAAACGGACATTAGAGGGTTAAATTTGGAAGGTAAACAAAACTCTAAACCTCTAGTAGAGTTAACAGGAGCCGAAGTTGATTCTGACAGTCATATTTCTACTAGGCCTAAATGTTTAATGGATGGACGCTAAGAAGAATATCCACACTCTACTCATAAACGTCTTAATTATAACGTAATTACTTTTTCACCAAACATTTGCATGAAATATTCAAATATTCATCCGCATGAATATTTTCGGTGATCCGAGGTTACGCCACGCTTGGTCCGACTCCCGCTTGTTCCCGGACATGATATTGACTGCAAACCGTCCCACTTGTTCCGTGGCAAGATATCCTTAGTGAGTTAATGAGTCCCGATTGTCCCGCGCTGCGGCTAGGGCGGCCGTATATTACTGCGTCGGTGTTTCAAATGAAGTCTCTGAAGTCTCTAAAGTCTCTCTGCACACGATGACGCTAGTAGCCTACCAGGAAACCCATTGTTGTTATGTCATTTTCAATCCAATTAAACATTTATTGAAAGTTGTTAATATAACAAGTTTCTTTTCAATTATTTTGATGCCAAATTTGATATAAATATGCTGAGATTTAATGATTAACGAAAAATAAAACACATTTTACATTATGTGAAGACATTTACACAGCCTTGATTAATAAATGGGTCTCGAAATTTGATGGATCATCACTGTTCTAGGTTATACACTTTTTCAAATCATAGAGGTTTGATGAAAAAGTAAAATCTTTTAATTCGTTTTTAAACACTACTGCAACAACTTAAAGTATTGAAATATATTTACAACTACAAAGCATAACATTTTTACGTGAAATTCCTTTCAAATTACAATAAAACCTGGACTCCCCATAGATCCACACTCCGGACAACATTGATCCGGATGAGGCTACAGCGCTCGTAGGCCTACTTGCAACATGCGACTCACAAAATAATAATATCAGGTTTTTTCGCGTCTCGTTCGTGTCGATATTTAATGCAACGTATAAACATTAGAATTGAATCTGCCGAAATTGCGGCAGCTTTTATGTGCTGCGGCCGTCTTTCACCGACGAAATTGACATAATGAATTGGCATTTTTTACCATTCCCTACAGTAGCTAACAATTAGCTACCGCTTTTCAGTGGTCCGATCGTCACTTAGATCTGATAATATAATATAAACTATGAACGAGTGAACGACAAGAGTCACATCGGTGATATTGGCTCCTGTAAAATCAACTTGTTGTCAAGCAATCTTCACTCGATACTAATATGTTTTGATTTGTCATAATTAAACAATCATATGATTCCGAAAGAAATGTTTTTAGAAATGTAATACAACAATTATGGATTTTAATTTTAAAATATGATCCATTTCGATCCATATGATCTTGAATATTCAAGTGCATTCTCCTGGGCCGGTTACTGTATGTTTAACGTTCCTGTGGCTATGCTTTGAGTGCTATAAAAAACAAATGGCTAAACAACCTGGTCTATGGTTTTTTCTAGACATGTGACAAGTTTTATGGCGAACGGTCCAGTGGTTTCCAACCCATCAATTAAAAATACATATATACATACATATATACAAACATCCTCTTTTATACATATAGATAATGTCGCAAAATTTAATAGAATTGTTAAGGTAAATATATTTAAAAAAAATTGTCTGTGAATGATAATGCAAATAAATTTTACTAAACCACAATTCCAGCAGATGGTAGCTTGACCATTGCTGTAAGTGCAAGAGAATAGTGGAATGATTATTCTGTTTGTTGCTCACATTTTTCTTCAATAATAAAAAAAAATAAATTGATGGAAAACTGTGCATTTTTAATTACATTTCTATTGATTTCATAAGGCACAATAATTTGTTCAAAGAGCACGCTTTCTATAGAGTACTTTGTTTAGGTTCACAACTGTAGTTTATTTCACTTAAATTAAGTTGATGCATTCGATTTAAGCTGCTTACTTACTAATAATTTTGCATACAGAACACACCATTGAAGGTGGACGTATAAAAGGTATTACTGATCTACATCTATTTGTAACTTTGATCCGACCCTTCAATTTAAATCATGTCAAGAAAACTCAAATAAAAAAATCGAAAGAAGTATGACAGGTAGTGTTTAGTAATGAAGAAAGTAACGTACTCATAAAAATATATTCAAAATTAAATATATTGTAATATGCAATTCCATTGACAAAACCATTAAAACGTCATTTATAATCATCGGTTGGAATAAATAATATCCACCGCATAATCAGTTGAGTGTCATGGCTTCTGCAGAATGTGTCGCTGCTCTGTGGGGTCTCGGAGTGGAGCTTCAGGAAAAGCGATTATAAGGGAGCGTCACCTCGAGTCACAAATTCCAAATGAATCTATGAGTTACCATGCGGAGCGATATCTTGAATACACATACACAACCAACAATTTGTTTTTAAGACTTTTAATGGACGTTATTTAAAACTATTCAACTTCAAACATGCTTATTTCTTATTGAAATGGAATTTTGTTTTATAAATATCCTTGAAATATGAACTTCATAAAATATATGTAACCATTGTAAGAAAAACTTAACGAAGTGCTTAGGATATATCTGTGTATGTTTTTTTTTTTTAATTTATCCTAAAAATAATCACTTCCCAAAGTTTTGAAACGGGTTTCATTGAAACACTCAGAATTGTATATGTATACCTAACAGTTATGAACTACATGTAGTATACAGGGTGTTTCAGAACTCCCTACCAATATTTTAGGGCATTGTTCCTGGGTTAAAAACATATCAAAATATCATATTTAAATTGTCCGGAAGTCTTAAGTTACTCACACAGCAACCATTTTGTTTTTTACACATAATAATTTGTATTTCCGTAACGAATGGTTGTATTCAGATAATATTTTGTATAAATCTTTATCATACCAATGTACATTCCCAAGAAAAAAATTAATTTTTTTATTGTATATTTTCAAAATGGCGGCCATTTTAAATTTTCAAACTCAAATATCTCAAAATCGGTAAATTTTATAAAAATTTTACAAGATACAAAATAGTTGCCAAATTAAATTACCTAACCAATGGTGCCAGGTTTGTAAGGATCTGACAACAAATAACGGAGTTATTGCGATTTTTCTTCATAAAAACAGTGATTTTGCTGTTAAAATGGCCTTATTTGCATTAAATTCAATGCAAAATCCGCGTTTTTATGAAGTAAAATCACAATAACTCCGTTATTTGTTGTTAGATCCTTACAAACTTGGCCCCATTGGTTAGGTAATTTAATTTGGCAACTTTTTTGTGTCTCGAAAAAGTTTTATAAAATTTACCGATTTTGAGATATTTGAGTTTGAAAATTTAAAATGGCCGCCATTTTGAAAATATACAATGGAAAAAATTAATTTTTTTCTTGAGAATGTACATTGTCATGATAAAGACTTATACCAAATATGAGCTGAATACAACCATCCGTTACGGAAATAAAAATTATTATGTGTAAAAAACAAAATGGCGGCTGTGTGAGTAACTTAAGACTTCCGGACAATTTAAATATTTAGATATTTAGATATGTTTTTAACCCAGGAACAATGCCCTAAAATATTGGTAGGGAGTTCTGAAACACCCTGTATATCTTACTTATATCTGTTTACGTATACATATCTGACAAAAACTTACATAAATAAAGAAAAAGTTAAATCTTCAATACTTCTACAACTAAAAGAAAAGTTCGGAACTATACAGGCCTATAAAATGTATAAAGGGTAACTCTTCTAAAGATAATAACAATTTATATAATCTTTAATGTAAATTTGTCCTGAAGTTTTGTTCTGCAATTTCTAACGGTTTAGTATAATACATTTTTTATTTTTACACAAAACTTGGTAATAGTTATATTTTATACAAATAATATAAGTAGACACATTTTTCGTCTAACATAAAAATATCCTCAAAATATTGATGTATGTTTTTACTCTCATATGCAGTTTTATTTACAAAATGTTCATTTTGTTTATGGTTATTCCTTTATCGAAATACGTAATCAATCTCATATATTTGGTCTATAAATAAAATCTACTGTTATAACTTCTGAAAGTACGTGCACGATCAAATGATCGAACAATCATGGTGAAAATAAAGTCAACAATAAAAATTCAATCAGCCAGAATGAGGGTCGTAGAGATGAGTCAGGGCGGGAAGATGATTGTCGATGGACCACCAAGATTCTTCTCGAGTGTTTTTCTTAATTCTATTTCTTATACCTTTGACCTTTATCCATCGTATCATTGCATGGATTTTATAAAGTGTAAATATAGTGTTTTGATGACGTAATATAAACGTCTTTAGTACTTTAAAGAAATAGAAAGTAAATTAATTTTACCGCGGAAAAGCCTATGGACCACTTAATATAAATCAAATGATTTCAATTACCTGGATTTTTGCCAAGTGATCCAGTGCTTTTTAATTGACTATCAAGGGTTTCGAACTTTGTACACGCTCGTTATCTAGCCTTAAACACCAAGCTTCTTAGTATTTAAGCAACAGAAGCTTCGTGTTTAACGCTTAATAATAAATATGTTTGAGGCTCAAAACCTTTGTTAGTAAAAAATACATGATCACTACACAAAAATCCAGGTCAATTAAACCATTTGATTAAAATAATTTCATTTCTTTTAATTAATACTTCAAGAACTTGAATCGGAACATTTTTTTTTCTAGTTTTAAGATACAAAATTTATTTTTGTGCCCAAATACGCGTAAATAAAACTTTCAAGCAAAATCTACCAGCAACATTTTGAGAAAAGGTTAAAACCTCAGATTACACTCCTCGTATTAAATTATGAAATTATATTGATATTTCAGTATACCAGTTCAATTCGCTTCTATTCAGCTTTTAACATATGTGTTTGTTTGTTTAACTATCAACTGCTGTTTTATTTACCAATTCAATATTAATTGTTCCCCATGTTAATCTTATGGACAAAAAATTAACTTTGAGGGCTTCCCGTCAGCTTCAGAATTAAAATGTCAAAAATCTAAAACCTTATTGCAAAACTACGAACTGAGACCATTCTTTTGACACCTCAAACTTACAATCTGTCCAGAAATAAGGGAGGAGTAGTGATATATATATATATATATATATATATATATATATATATATAGATACCATATGTTTGAACTTTCTTTATAAGGGAGTGTGTAGTTTTTTATACGAATGATATACTGCAAATTCATTCACGAATTCACGAATACAATAAAATAGCTTCAGTTGCTTTGCTCTGTGTTCTAGATAGCTTTATGCTCTAAAGCTGCCAGCTGGCAGATACATTTTTTCTAACGTTGGTTATTTTATTTATTTATTTTTTTGTTAAAACATATAGTAAATGTTTTGTTCATAAACAAATCAGGCCAAGTTCTCCCCAGAACCCTGACATGTAATGTTTAACGTTCCTGTGGCTATGCTTTGAGTGCTATAAAAACAAATGGCTAAACAACCTAGTCTATGATTTTTCTATACATGTGACAAGTTTTATGGCGAACGGTCCAGTGGTTTCCAAGTCCATCAATTTAAAATACATATATACATACATATATACAAACATCCTCTTTTATACATATAGATAATGTCGCAAAATTTAATAAAATTGTTAACGTAAATATATTTAAAAAAAATTGTCTGTGAATGATAATGCAAATAAATTTTACTAAACCACAATTCCAGCAGATGGTAGCTTGACCATTGCTGTAAGTGCAAGAGAATAGTGGAATGATTATTCTGTTTGTTGCTCACATTTTTCTTCAATAATAAAAAAAAAAATAAATTGATGGAAAACTGTGCATTTTTAATTACACTTCTATTGATTTCATAAGGCACAATAATTTGTTCAAAGAGCACGCTTTCTATAGAGTACTTTGTTTAGGTTCACAACTGTATTTTATTTCACTTAAATTAAGTTGATGCATTCGATTTAAGCTGCTTACTTACTAATAATTTTGCATACAGAACACACCATTGAAGGTGGACGTATAAAAGGTATTACTGATCTACATCTATTTGTAACTTTGATCCGACCCTTCAATTTAAATCATGTCAAGAAAACTGAAATAAAAAAAATATATCGAAAGAAGTATGACAGGTAGTGTTTAGTAATGAAGAAAGTAACGTACTCATAAAAATATATTCAAAATTAAATATACTGTAATAAGCAATTCCATGGACAAAACCATTAAAACGTCATTTATAATCATCGGTTGGAATAAATAATATCCACCGCATAATCAGTTGAGTGTCATGGCTTCTGCAGAATGTGTCGCTGCTCTGTGAGGTCTCGGAGTGGAGCTTTGTCTTCGAAAAAGCGATTATAAGCGAGCGTCACCTCGAGTCACAAATTCCAAATGAATCTAGGAGTTACCATGCGGAGCGATATCTTGAATACACATACACAACCAACAATTTGTTTTTAAGATTTTTAATGGATGCTATTTAAAAATATTCAACTCCAAACATGCTTATTTCTTATTGAAATGAAATTTTGTTTTATAAATATCCTTGAAATATGAACTTCATAAAATATATGAAACCATTGTAAGAAAAACTTAACGAATTGCTTAGGATATATCTGTGTATGTTTTTTTTTTAATTTATCCTAAAAATAATCACTTCCCAAAGTTTTCAAACGGGTTTTATTGAAACAATCAGAATTGTATATGTATACCTAACAGTTATGAACTACATGTAGTATACAGGGTGTTTCAGAACTCCCTACCAATATTTTAGGGCATTGTTCCTGGGTTAAAAACATATCAAAATATCATATTTAAATTGTCCGGAAGTCTTAAGTTACTCACACAGCAACCATTTTGATTTTTACACATAATAATTTGTATTTCCGTAACGAATGGTTGTATTCAGATAATATTTTGTATAAATCTTTATCATACCAATGTACATTCCCAAGAAAAAAATTAATTTTTTTATTGTATATTTTCAAAATGGCGGCCATTTTAAATTTTCAAACTTAAATATCTCAAAATCGTTAAATTTTATAAAAATTTTACAAGATACAAAATAGTTGCCAAATTAAATTACCTAACCAATGGTGCCAGGTTTGTAAGGATCTGACAACAAATAACGGAGTTATTGCGATTTTTCTTCATAAAAACAGTGATTTTGCTGTTAAAATGGCCTTATTTGCATTAAATTCAATGCAAAATCCGCGTTTTTATGAAGTAAAATCACAATAACTCCGTTATTTGTTGTTAGATCCTTACAAACTTGGCCCCATTGGTTAGGTAATTTAATTTGGCAACTTTTTTGTGTCTCGAAAAAGTTTTATAAAATTTACCGATTTTGAGATATTTGAGTTTGAAAATTTAAAATGGCCGCCATTTTGAAAATATACAATGGAAAAAATTAATTTTTTTCTTGAGAATGTACATTGTCATGATAAAGACTTATACCAAATATGAGCTGAATACAACCATCCGTTACGGAAATAAAAATTATTATGTGTAAAAAACAAAATGGCGGCTGTGTGAGTAACTTAAGACTTCCGGACAATTTAAATATTTAGATATTTAGATATGTTTTTAACCCAGGAACAATGCCCTAAAATATTGGTAGGGAGTTCTGAAACACCCTGTATATCTTACTTATATCTGTTTACGTATCTGACAAAAACTTACATAAATAAAGAAAAAGTTAAATCTTCAATACTTCTACAACTAAAAGAAAAGTTCGGAACTATACAGGCCTATAAAATGTATAAAGGGTAACTCTTCTAAAGATAATAACAATTTATATAATCTTTAATGTAAATTTGTCTTGAAGTTTTGTTCTGCAATTTCTAACGGTTTAGTATAATACATTTTTTATTTTTACACAAAACTTGGTAATAGTTATATTTTATACAAATAATATAAGTAGACACATTTTTCGTCTAACATAAAAATATCCTCAAAATATTGATGTATGTTTTTACTCTCATATGCAGTTTTATTTACAAAATGTTCATTTTGTTTATGGTTATTCCTTTATCGAAATACGTAATCAATCTCATATATTTGGTCTATAAATAAAATCTACTGTTATAACTTCTGAAAGTACGTGCACGATCAAATGATCGAACAATCATGGTGAAAATAAAGTCAACAATAAAAATTCAATCAGCCAGAATGAGGGTCGTAGAGATGAGTCAGAGCGGGAAGATGATTGTCGATGGACCACCAAGATTCTTCTCGAGTGTTTTTCTTAATTCTATTTCTTATACCTTTGACCTTTATCATTCGTATCATTGCATGGATTTTATAAAGTGTAAATATAGTGTTTTGATGACGTAATATAAACGTCTTTAGTACTTTAAAGAAATAGAAAGTAAATTAATTTTACCGCGGAAAAGCCTATGGACCACTTAATATAAATCAAATGATTTCAATTACCTGGATTTTTGCCAAGTGATCCAGTGCTTTTTAATTGACTATCAAGGGTTTCGAACTTTGTACACGCTCGTTATCTAGCCTTAAACACCAAGCTTCTTAGTATTTAAGCAACAGAAGCTTCGTGTTTAACGCTTAATAATAAATATGTTTGAGGCTCAAAACCTTTGTTAGTAAAAAATACATGATCACTACACAAAAATCCAGGTCAATTAAACCATTTGATTAAAATAATTTCATTTATTTTAATAATACTTCAAGAACTTGAATCGGAACATTTTTTTTCTAGTTTTAAGATACAAAATTTATTTTTGTGCCCAAATACGCGTAAATAAAACTTTCAAGCAAAATCTACCAGCAACATTTTGAGAAAAGGTTAAAACCTCAGATTACACTCCTCGTATTAAATTATGAAATTATATTGATATTTCAGTATACCAGTTCAATTCGCTTCTATTCAGCTTTTAACATATGTGTTTGTTTGTTTAACTATCAACTGCTGTTTTATTTACCAATTCAATATTAATTGTTCCCCATGTTAATCTTATGGACAAAAAATTAACTTTGCGGGCTTCCCGTCAGCTTCAGAATTAAAATGTCAAAAATCTAAAACCTTATTGCAAAACTACGAACTGAGACCATTCTTTTGACACCTCAAACTTACAATCTGTCCAGAAATAAGGGAGGAGTAGTGATATATATATATATATATATATATATATATATATATATATATATATAGATACCATATGTTTGAACTTTCTTTATAAGGGAGTGTGTAGTTTTTTATACGAATGATATACTGCAAATTCATTCACGAATTCACGAATACAATAAAATAGCTTCAGTTGCTTTGCTCTGTGTTCTAGATAGCTTTATGCTCTAAAGCTGCCAGCTGGCAGATACATTTTTTCTAACGTTGGTTATTTTATTTATTTATTTTTTTGTTAAAACATATAGTAAATGTTTTGTTCATAAACAAATCAGGCCAAGTTCTCCCCAGAACCCTGACATGTAATGTTTAACGTTCCTGTGGCTATGCTTTGAGTGCTATAAAAACAAATGGCTAAACAACCTGGTCTATGGTTTTTTCTAGACATGTGACAAGTTTTATGGCGAACGGTCCAGTGGTTTCCAACCCATCAATTAAAAATACATATATACATACATATATACAAACATCCTCTTTTATACATATAGATAATGTCGCAAAATTTAATAAAATTGTTAACGTAAATATATTTAAAAAAAATTGTCTGTGAATGATAATGCAAATAAATTTTACTAAACCACAATTCCAGCAGATGGTAGCTTGACCATTGCTGTAAGTGCAAGAGAATAGTGGAATGATTATTCTGTTTGTTGCTCACATTTTTCTTCAATAATAAAAAAAAATAAATTGATGGAAAACTGTGCATTTTTAATTACATTTCTATTGATTTCATAAGGCACAATAATTTGTTCAAAGAGCACGCTTTCTATAGAGTACTTTGTTTAGGTTCACAACTGTATTTTATTTCACTTAAATTAAGTTGATACATTCGATTTAAGCTGCTTACTTACTAATAATTTTGCATACAGAACACACCATTGAAGGAGGACGTATAAAAGGTACTACTGATCTAAATCTATTTGTAACTTTGATCCAACCCTTCAATTTAAATCATGTCAAGAAAACTCAAATAAAAAAATCGAAAGAAGTATGACAGGTAGTGTTTAGTAATGAAGAAAGTAACGTACTCATAAAAATATATTCAAAATTAAATATATTGTAATAAGCAATTCCATGGACAAAACCATTAAAACGTCATTTATAATCATCGGTTGGAATAAATAATATCCACCGCATAATCAGTTGAGCGTCATGGCTTCTGCAGAATGTGTCGCTGCTCTGTGGGGTCTCGGAGTGGAGCTTCAGGAAAAGCGATTATAAGGGAGCGTCACCTCGAGTCACAAATTCCAAATGAATCTTGGAGTTACCATGCGGAACGATATCTTGAATACACATACACAACCAACAATTTGTTTTTAAGACTTTTAATGGACGTTATTTAAAACTATTCAACTTCAAACATGCTTATTTCTTATTGAAATGGAATTTTGTTTTATAAATATCCTTGAAATATGAACTTCATAAAATATATGTAAACATTATAAGAAAAACTTAACGAAGTGCTTAGAATATAATATGTGTGTATGTTTTTTTTAATTTATCCTAAAATAATCACTTCCCAAAGTTTTGGAACGGGTTTCATTGAAACACTCAGAATTGTATATGTATACAGTCTATCAGTTACGCGAATTGCGTATCACATTACGTCAGGCTAGGCCTAAATTTGGCTTACGCCCGTGGGGCTCGCTCCTTGTCCAGCCTCTCGATCAAGGGATCTGGGCCAAACTACATGTAGACATAGTATTATATATCTTACTTATATCTGTTTACGTATACATATCTTACAAAAACTTACATAAATAAAGAAAAAGTTAAATCTTCAATACTTCTACAATTAAAAGAAAAGTTCGGAACTATACAGGCCTATAAAATGTATAAAATCGTAACTCTTCTAAAGATAATAACAATTTATATCATCTTTAATGTAAATTTGTCCTGAAGTTTTGTTCTGCAATTTCTAACGGTTTAGTATTATACATTTTTTATTTTTACACAAAACTTGGTAATAGTTATATTTTATACAAATAATATAAGTAGACACATTTTTCGTCTAACATAAAAATATCCTCAAAATATTGATGTATGTTTTTACTCTCATATGCAGTTTTATTTACAAAATGTTCATTTTGTTTATGGTTATTCCTTTAGCGAAATACGTAATCAATCTCATATATTTGGTCTATAAATAAAATCTACTGTTATAACTTTTGAAAGTACGTGCACGATCAAATGATCGAACAATCATGGTGAAAATAAAGTCAACAATAAAAATCCAATCAGCCAGAATGAGGGTCGTAGAAATGAGTCAGAGCGGGAAGATGATTGTCGATGGACCACCAAGATTCTTCCCGAGTGTTTTTCTTAATTCTATTTCTTATACCTTTAACCTTTATCATTAGTATCATTGCATGGATTTTATAAAGTGTAAATATAGTGTTTTTATGGTGTAATATAAACGTCTTTAATATTTTAAGGAATAGGAAGGGAAATAATTTTACAGTGGAAAAGCCTATGGTAAGCCACGAATCCGAAGTCAAAAGGTTGGGTATTAAAAGAGTTATTGCATTTTTAAGTTTTACCCATATTACTTTAATGTAAATTTTGTTTGCCTGCCATTTCCGTCTCGGTCATCCGTTTGAAGTCTGGTTTGTGGCATTGTTCTCTGCTATGTGAGGCATTTAATTTGATACCTTTAATTAAATATGGGTAGTCATGGTAATTTTTGTCCTTCAATTTTAGTTGTTCTTTACTTAGGTCTAATATTTGCATCGACTTTACTTTTTCGTCTCAAAATTTTGTCAAAACAGATTTATGAATCATTATAGTTTCTTTGTTGTTGTATCTATAAGAACGTGCATTAAACTGAATAAAATAGATTATTAACTGAATTTCATCTAATAATACCATACAGTAAATCTGAAATATCTTCAAGTTCGCGTTTGTTTTTAAATGTAGCGTAAAACATACATCAATTCGTTTACCCACGAAGCATAAGATAAGGAATAATAATGGGAGTGTTTGTATTTAAAAAAGAATTTCTAAATTACAACATAAGACAGTATTGTACTAGCTACAATGTTCCATGTATACGAGTCTGGCACGACAACATCCCACAGGCCCGTGCATGCCGAACTTGAAGTGAATATTTGAAGGGGCTCGATCTACTTACAAGTAGACGTCAACATAGCAGTCGAGCCTCAGTCTCTCAATGCTTTATTATTTACTTTTTAGTACCAGGGGGCTGAGCTTATGCTCGGTAAAATTATTAAACGTATCTTTGATTTTCCATACTATGCTCGTTTATTCCGCTCACTCGCCTTCTTACTTTAGGACGAGATCGCTTTGATCACTAGTAAATCTGAGGGGTGCTGTAACTAGGTATAAATTTATTGAATTCAATCGTACTTATACTTTACAACAATTACTATTTGTACAGGCATATTTTTTTCTCTCCAAGAGCCTTTTTTTTAATGGGGGCTTAGGCTACGAGAAATCGATTAGAGCTGGCCCCATAGTTGGAAAAATCCAGGGTGTAAAAGGAAACGATTATTTTAAATAATATTGCTAATTGAATTTGAAAATCCAAAAAAAAATCCGTCATAGCCCCAAGTATTCATATCTATTAGCCTAATTAAGGAACTATGACCCAACTAAAATGCTTTCTTTTAATTAATTACCTAAAGTACATTGATTAATTCATCATGTAGTTAAATTTTTTTGAAGTTAATTTTCTCTTAATTTTGTTTTAAAAGTAGATTTTGAATATGAAATTGTAATACACCACAAACATTTTTATTTCAGGTTTGGTTCCATTTAAAAGGTTTATATTACTTTTGCAAATTAATCTAGCTTTATTCCTTTTTATGACAAAATACCACTGTAATTCGCCTTTATTATATAACCTACAATCATCATCTTCTGAGAAGTGAATATCTAAGGAGGGCGATTCTCGTGGTTGAAGACTCCATCTCCATAATTGGATAGCTGAGGACTGAGGACTCTCTTCTCTGACAGCGAGGGTCTTAACTTACACATTATTGATAAGGAGTAGAAATGATTTTGATTAGATTATAGCATATTTATAATTTGATTTAACAAGTATATATAATAGTGTAACTATTGTACAAAGTGCTAATTCCAGTGATTACTAAATATAGAAACGCATGATCAATACTTTAATACTTTATTTGAAACACCGACGCACTCTGTGGTGCGCATTTTAAGGTGAGTATGACTGAAGGGTGAGTGTGTTGATTGTGATGGATCAGATGAGGTGTAGCTTTGTTACTGACAAATAACAGCTGTTTCATTTATCAGGATCATTAATTAATAGCCCAATGACCAAAGGCAGCTGGGTCTAGTAACGGACCATCAAAAAGCAATAACTTTTCTGAAGATCGAACCGGTAACCTTCAGATTCAAAGGCGAGCTCTATAACCACTCAGCTACCCAGCCTGTACGATGGGACCCCTCAAAATAAACTTACTTATAGGTAGCACATGAAAAAAGAAAATTTGCTCGGTAAGCTTAAAAACCATTCCATTATTCTTTTCTGTGAGCAATTACGATGAAATTCGTAGTCCAATAATTTCTTGTTCCTACAAAAAAAGAGATCATTCGCTCCACTCACTCAACCCCCCCCTCCCCCCCCCCTCCTACAAGCTCTTTCGCTTCCCGCCCACCAGGCAAAACATCATTATGCCCTTACCACGTGGCAAAGGTGCTGCGTTCCATTATACATTTATTGAACCACATGTTTAAAGTGTAACAATTCGGTTTATTTGGCAGTTATCAGCTGGTTTTGGTTAAATTGCAATTGCTGCAAAAGCATATGCAATTAAAAATAAATAACTTAGGCATTTTGAAATTTTACAGGACGTAATAGTAGTTTTCATCACTAGGAGCAAAAGTGGGTCTTTTTGGTGCGTAATCGTGTTTTAAAAACGAGGCGCAGCTGAGTGATAAAACGTTATGATAAAACGTTTTTTTTTTATCATAATGCGAAATTAGACTTTTGAACAATTAAAATATTAACTATAAAGATGTATTTTCGAGGTTATGTTTACAAAGTTAGTAATATGCAGTGTTTGCATTTATGATATTTACAAACAATGCTCTTTATAACATTTGAATTTCAAAATTCTGCTCCTCAACATTAATGAACAACGAGGTTAAATAGATATAGAGTGCTCATCACATGTTAATTTTGTGTCCCTTTTTGATTCGCGACATTTTACCCATGATTCCCGCCGTTTCCTTGGCAATCATCCCACACTTTACTCTCTTTTCCTTGGTTACCAGTTTTAGCAATTCTGATCGGTTGCCACAAGCTTCAAAAATTACTGATGATATTTTTAAAACATATGTTTAATGTTGTTTGTTTTTAAATTAGTTTGATTTGACGGTCTGTGAACAGGCTATTGAAGTTGGTTACCATAGAAACGTCGGATAAGTGTGGATAAAATGGTAAATTACTGTTGGAAAAATGTAAACAAAGGACTTGGTTACCAAGGAAACGGCGGGAATCACGGGTAACATGGCGCCAGTCAAAAAGGGACACTTTTCCCTATCTGGTGAGCACTCTATATCTATTTAATCTCGTTGTTAATGAATGAATAATAATATACATAGCAAACAGCTGACTTTTCAGTACTAGGACCTAAAAAATTCTCCAGATGATTGTTCAGTCCTAGGACAATAAAGAATCGGTTTTGGTACAGTTGAGAGAACAAAAAACAGGCTGATTTCGTGCAGAATGATAAAAAAAGGATTTTCCGTAGTCTTCTTACCAACTCCAGTTAATTCTTCGTATCCAAAAACCCCAACAAAATTAAAAAAAAAACTCTTCTAAAAAATCACTTTTAGTCGAAATAAAGATCTTAAAAACGCAAGGTAAAATGACTATAATTTGACCGTTGGTTTAGACGCGTTTATGTTGTTAAATCATTGTCAATGAGCGAGCTTTTTCGCTCCGCTCTCTACAATGAGGAACCGGATCGTTTGCTTAGCTCTCTCATTCCTTGTAATATACAAACTGTTTTTGATTGGCAACACATAAATCGGCTACTATATAAGTGTTCCATGTTTGATAATAAAATAAAACCGTTGTAAAAATTAGTAATTATTTTTTAAGTATAAAACTAGGTTTGTACATAACCCTTCGTGGCTAAAATAATAATTTATTCACATGTTATTTATACGGTTAATGTTTTATCATTTTACTTACACAGTAATATCTTAGTTTTATAAGTATGCGGATACCAATCTAAAAATGGTTATAATCTACCATTTAATGTAAGTTTTTTAGATTGTTACAAAATTTGAATCGTCCTGACACCAAAATCATCCGTCACAGTTCCCTCCATCACCGGGTACCATAGTAATATTGAGGCCTAACTATTGACGTTTAAAACAATGTCGCAATTCAAGCTCTGTCAGAGTCAATAGTGTTAAAGGATGAAGAGTAGCCTGACTCTTTTGTTAGTGGTCTTATCACTCTGACAAAAATAGTATACCTTTGAAAGCAATAATAATAAAAAAATACATTTTAGTTTAGTAAAATCTAAGAGATTAGCTAGATTTGGAAATAGTAAACAAGAGTTTGGCAGCGATTTAGAGATTCTTTATTCCAGTGTGTTAAATAAATTATTAAATTTTTCGGCTAGGAGAATGTATAAAGTTTTACTTAACATATAATTTTTATTTTCATATATTACGATGGCGTTTTAAGCAAATTCAAGTTCAAATTCAAATTCAATTTATTTTTTTCCAACCAATTATTACAACAATATGTCATCTAAATACATGGAAATTAGTCCCCACATAGGACATCCTGTGTGTGGGGACGAGCCGTTGTTCAGTAACAAAATAACTTAAAACTAATTACAACAAGAGGAAAACATTTAAATCTAATCTTGCGAGGGGAATTAATTATAAATATAGAAACTAAAGTAACAATGCTTATAAAAAATAAATTATAAGTAAAACTGAGCGACATGTGGATATTATAATTTTAAAGTACCTATCTTAAAGATAGAACATCTGCAAAAAAATGAGAACTATTTCCAGAATACTATTTAAATATCTAAGGAAAACAGGATAAACACATCTATGGCAGGAATGTCGGAACATAATTCCATACAATACATAATAGAAGTAAAGATTGAACTATTTTCGATTAAATATTTCTATTAAAAACTGAAATGTCATTGTAAATTCCTGGTAAAAATGCCAATTCATGATAGTTAATTTTGTCTGAGAATGTTTTTCAACGATAAAATAACAAAGAAATTACATACAAAATAAGTTTATCAAAGAAGTTTATCAAAGAAGCAATTAAATTATTGAACGATACCTGCTTGAAAGAAAATATGATCTTAGATAACCATAAATAATACAATAAGTTTTATTGAACATTGTTCAAAAGTTAGTGAATTTTAAAAAAATGCTGGAGCGTTTTATAAGAGCGTTTTGGCCTAAATAGGTCTAAACTATGCCAACTAAATTTTACTATAATTTTCTTGCAAGCAGATAGCTTTAACTGTGCCTCAATATTGCTTTGAAAAGTAGAGTTGAATTGTTCCTGGTTATACATAAAATGTTTCAGAAACAGTTTTTCATTTGTAGATTTAAAGTTCTTCTTTTATATTTCTACTACCTAACAGCCCGTAAAAAATGACGTGTAACGATTATTATGACTGTTCGTGAGATGTGAGGTTTTTTAAGTGTTAATAGTCATAAAAACTTTTTTCCAGGGGGGGTGTATTAAAATGGTGGTTGTTATAATCAAAAAATAATTAACAGATTTCACATTTGATAATGTTTTATGTTATAACAAAGATCGACCATTCAATCCGATTGAAATTTGTCAAAGTTATAGCTCAAGTACACCAGTTTTATTAAAAAAACCTATCAACATTAAATGGTTAATTTTCTCCAATTTACATAAAAGCATATCTTCTCGGTCTACACTATAAAATATTGATAATTCACTTGTTTTTATGTTATAGAATGCATAAAAGATTTTGCAGCCAGATAATACACTCAATCACGATCAGAGGTTCGAATCCTTTTTAGTCCAGGCGCTAAACAAGTTGAGCATGTACTGAAAATCAAATGAAATTTTACTTTTGATTTTTTGGTAGGTTGATCAATAGTGGATGTAAAAAATTGATGCTGCCAAATTTCCAGAATGAGCAAGGCTTCCCCTAGAAAATATAGGACTACTTATACTACTACGTTAATTAAAATTACGGTAATAATTTTATAGATTCAAAATAAAATGTTCATTCCAATTTATGTTTTTGTTTATTTATTTTTTTTATTAAAATAGAACTTTTTAAATATTTGTTTTAAATGTGAGTTTAAATTTTTTCTCTGACTACTAATTAGGGGCCTATAATGAAATAAATTAAAAGGGAAACAATAACATACGCTCTCCCCGGCAGGATACTAGCAAACATATTGCTAGTATTTGTAAGGCGGGGGAGGGGTATGTATGAGTTCGAGTGGTAGGCCTACGCCAAAAAATTGAAAAGCCTCAGGTGGTACGCGGGCACCAAAAGGTTGGGAAACACTGCAGACCAAAATGTCAGGGAAACCGTACTGGGCTATGTCATGTTATATAACATCATTTTTAAGGCTTTTGAATTTTTTAGATTAGAACACCAAATACTCGAACTTAAAAGGTCGAATTTAACACGAGTTATTGTATTTTTAAATTTCGGTAAAATGCATTTATACAAAGTTTGACTGCCTGCAATTTCTGGTTCGAAAGTTTATTTGAGGTCGATTTTGAGTTGGCGACACTGTCTTCAATTTTATTTCTATTTTATTTATCTAGATAAACAAGTAAAGGCTCTTATGGACAGGGAAAGTAGAGAGGGCTAGTTGGCTGCAAGTACACTGTCCATTACGACACTTGCTGTCTGTTTTCCTAAATTAAAGAGGAAAGTACCTCTATAGACAAGGAAAGTTTGCGGTAAGTGCAACTGGCAAGTACTTACAGCCAGCAACTTGCCTTCTCTACTTTAACCGTGTATAAGCCCTTTTAACTAAAAATTAAGTTTGAGGTTTTCTATTAAGTCTTTATTTGCAGTCTCAGATTGTTGTTCGAAATATTACTATTTGTTTATGATTTTCAGCCAAATTTGAGACAGCCCATGGACATTTTAATGAAATATTTAACATGAGCTTGAGGATCCAGTTCAACAGAAATAAATGCAACAAAGCCGATCTTAATTGAACATTCGAGTTGCAGGCAGGAAGGCAATCAAAGTTTAGATAAAATTATTTTACCGAAACGGCAAAACACAACTACTCACGATATATTCAACCTTTTCAGATCGGATTTATGGCGTTTTGATATAAATTCAAAATCTTTAAAATGTTATATAACATAACACAGCCAAATACAGTTTCCTTTACGACTCTCTTTTGGGGGCATCAATTTTTTTTTTTTTTTTTTTTTGGAAATGTCACAACATCTACTGAATACATCTAGTACTAAATATCCCCAACAATAAGCAAGTCAAATTTCGTTAGACTCTCAGTGCATTTTCAACATGTTTAGCGCCTGGACTATGTTGCCAAGTACAAGGAAATACTATTAAAAGATTAGTAATAACAAACTGTAGTCAACAAACACTGTAATCTTTGTACTATTCATTAGAAAATAAATATAAATGAATTAACTCACCGTCAATGCAATCCAAATGGAGATTTATCTGGCTCATAAACTTGAACCTAACCATCTGATAAATATTCAGACCAATTTCACCGCCAATGCCATATATGAACAAGTTATCAAATGCCATGAGAATGACAGCTGATCAAGTTGGCCTTGACGACCTGTCACAACGTCAAAGTTTGTCAGCCCGTGCGTGTCGTCAGTGAAAGTTAGGTTATACCGGCCGGTTTGGATCCAATGCTTTATTTAAGTGTTTTGTCATTATGTTCGTGTTATATCCATGGTATATGTATTTATGTGCTAATCTCGACAAGAACTTTTAGTTCGCAAATTTTTTAACCTCAAGACCTTGCTGAAGATGCCCCTATATTAAAGGGGCGAAACAATTGTCTACAAAGATAAAACTTTTGGATTGCATTGACGGCTAGTTAATTCATTTATGATTAATGCAATTCCAGGTCGCCAAAACGTTATCATGAAAATAAAGAATTTATTTATTAATCAGAGAGGTGAGGTCCTAACATCGGAATAGAAACATGCACTCGGTAGAACCAGAATTAATTATTCCTGAAAACAAATAGATTGTATATTATTTGTGAAGTAATTTCAACAGAACTACATGTGACCGAAACGTAACTTAAACCCTAACCAATCTATTCTAAAAAATAACTATGAAACAGAATAAAAATTAAACGAAATAATCTTGAATTATTTATGACAATATTAAATTAACAAAATAAACTAATGACTTACTGGCTTTGCGATCTGTAATAGATAATTAACCTACTTTACCTATTACTTTCATAACCTTATTTAATGAGAGGTGAATTTATATTTTATTATATACATATATGCTATGATGTTCTAATTGTTAATAAAAATTTAGTAAAATTTATATGTAATACAGACAGACAAAGTCCAAAAATACTCTGAATTAAAATCCTTTTAAAAAACTCAATATATTTTTCACTGTGAACACTAATACTCTTAGCCTCTTTGTTAAGGAAACTTTCAATCACAAAAAATGCCTAAAGATGTAACAGACTGACATTCAAAAGATTTCATTTTCTTTTAAAGAGGCTCTGCCGTTTAACAGTTATTTAAAAAAAAAATCAATTTTTATGACTTATAGGCCTACCCATTTTTAAAGATTATTTCATTTTGACTTTGTTTTACAAAAAGTAACAGTAATAAAATTCTTATTTTATTGAATGCAGATTATAAAAAATTATACAAAATTGTTATATACGAGTTAAAATTCATTCGCGTACTAATCTATTTTATTTAATATCTCTATTCTAACTTCATAGTAGGTACAAAACAACACATAGAATATAAAGTTCAGCGTAACACTTTTATTATTTTATTATTCTTGTTATTATTATTTTGTTTTAGAGTGAAAGAGAGAGGGTAAAATAATTTAGGAGCAAGGTGAGGCATGTCGAAGGCTTGATAAAAATATCATCAACAAAACAACTTCTCTGTGATCACCGAAGACCTAATATAATTATTATTTAATTTGATCGGTACCAAATTAAAAAGCGTAGAAATGTAAAGTAGAAAACTCTTTGTTTCACCAATAATTAAATTCTTAAACTATGAAAATATTTATTTTATTTTATTACATTATAATATTTTTGGAAATATTTTGGATAACGATTTTATTTAATAACTTTTAAGTGATCCTTTTTACAAACTTTGTGTGGATCTCGCCAGAGTCATACTTTCTAAATTCAGACATTTTCCATTTCTTGTTCCTCGCAACAGTTTGTCCCATCACTTGAAGGGTTTTAGACCACCATCGTTTTATCCTTCCAAAGTAATCAAGGCAATTATATAGTCTTTTAATTTTCAGCCTTTGCTTTTTTCGGGAATTACGGTTCGGCTTGTTTATGGTTTTCGAGGTGAGCCTAAAACGCAGCACAAGCCCAAACCAGCAATACATTAGACTGCTGTTGCTGCAGCCCCGAACTACATCAATGCAAAAGAAATAGTTGGGTTTTCACCATTTTTATGCTTGTGTTCAACCTCTCTACATTTGTAGCTTGGATCGGACAGATCCTTTCTCGTGCAATTGCTGTGACGCTACCCACGGCCAAGATACATGAAGCACGTAGGGACTATTTTTGTGTGTATTTTGTGCGCTTGAAGCATTTGATGATTTTTTTTTAAGGGGAGCGGTGCAAACCCCAATTTTATTACCATCTAACATCAACCTGTTGTTGTTTTTTTAACTATCGCAAAACCAAACAATAGTTCTGTAGATGTCTGGTAACCGTTGGTTTGGCTTATCAGCAGGAATACTGTCCACCCCTAAAAAACTACCTCCCGGTAGTTTAGCCAAACGGTAGTTTTGCACAAAGATTGAGGGACGGATCAGGTACTGATTCTGTTTCACGGTTACGACCCGTTGACTAGGCGCCGTAACCATATTCCCGGATTGGCCTCAACCACAGCTTTAGGAAGTTCTTTCTTTTATTTTGTCAGGTGTAGGATGGTCATTGGAACCAGGATTCTCGGTCGTAATCCTCCCTTGCTTTCATAAGGTACTCGCCGCAAAGACGACGCCTCGTAGGTGACGTTCTGTTTTCTTGATCGACACCTTTTTCAAGCATGTTCTGGCCTCTTCGATGCCTGTCAAGAATCTTCGAAAGTTCTCCTACATAGGATACCATCGTCTCGCTTGCGCATGGTTTTTAGGCTACTAAAAAGTAGTCAGCTATTCAAAGCCGTCCTGTTGGGATCTCACAAAACTCCGCCATTCCTCGGAACAATAAATTCGGTAGAGATAATATTTCTCCCACCAATACATGGGTTTTGAGGACTTTCGCCCACTATTTGTCATATAGCTGAGGGCCGTAAGCAGTGGCATAAATGAACTCACTGCCCAAGCTTCCCATGCCACTTCATCTTTCTGCTGCTAACTGGCCTGAATGGGGAAGACTTAAAAGAATATTTTTTACATTTGAGGTTTTTTCTGTTAGGTTTAGACATGATATGCTTGTTTACTACTGGCATATCATGCAGCAATCAGCGGCCTTTTAACGGCCAAGGACGGGTATAACCTCGAAGTTGTACCTTCAGTGCTCCTACAACGGGTCCCCTGGGCCAGAACATTCGCTTGCCCATCACCGATACACACAATACTACTGCCGTGATATGGGTTACCCATTTTTACCCATATCAGAGCCAGATTTTTACACCCATGCCATACTGTCGGATCAAGGACAGAAGTGGTTTGCTCTTGACGAACCCCTGGAGGAAACCGCCGTTAGTGCAAAGCACACATCAGTACCTGAACCCTCCAGCATACACAAGTCACCCTCTTTAAATCGATTTTTACAAAATCAGGGGATACTAAAAAGCACATTCCAACCCTGAGTAGGGTATTCAATATATTATTAAGTGCATAAATAAAATTATTGGACAATTTAAAAAGTTAAGATCTTTACAAGTTTTTTTTCTAAGAAAAGTTTGATATAGGTTTCACATTATTAGGATCAACCATTTCTAAGACCAAAAAATCAGACAGTTAACTCTTCATAAATGCTCGTATACATATATTTCATTAGAAACCCAATTTATTATGTTAATAAATCAATAAAATGAAAAAATAAAGTTAATAATAAAAATGTAATCAACAAGAATTTATTGTATGGTGGTAAAAATGAGTCACAGTAGTAAGATTATTACCGATAGATTATCTCAAGTCCTTCCGTTGGAGTTCATCTTTATTTGGATTTTGATTTTTGAGGTTGTTGTTAAAGTCTTTTTAACATTTTAATTTTAATTTAAAAAAATATATTTTCATTTATAATACAAAATTGATAAAATGTGATAACACAAATTATTTCATTATTCCTATTTGTTGATTAAAGCGATTAATTAACGAACATTATAGTAGTTAGTAGTACTATTACCAAATAATGTATGTTTACTTCATTATATAAATAGCTTTTATCAAGTACATCCAAAGGAATGTGATTGAAATAACTTATACATAAAATAAATATTTTTTTGAAAAAAAAAATTAATGATAAAAGTTTTGGTATTAAATATCCTTTTTAAAGTTCTAATTATATAACAGTAATAAAATCAATTAAGGTAAAAATATAAGAAGTATTTTGCCAGGATCAGAATCGGTTCGAGCACTTAAGGAAATTGGGTTGACTTGAACAGTGCCCACACATTGGAAACCTTCAGTAATTAAAACGTGTTCAGCATTTAATAAATAATTACATCACATTTATCACATTTATCACATTAATCACATTTTATCAATTTTGTATTATAAATGAAAATATATTTTTTAAATTAAAATTAAAATGTTAAAAAGACTTTAACAACAACCTCAAAAATCAAAATCCAAATAAAGAAGATGTGTGCTTGCCTCTCCCCAGCAAAGCGTGCATTAGAGCAGTGGCCCAGCAGAATCACCGTTGTATTGTTAAGTCAACTTTTCCCTCCATTGTTAACAATTAAGTCCATCGGTAATACATCTTGCTGTGTTGTTCTCTTTCGGGTCTATCAAAGCGTTTTGCATTGTATATTTATTGCACACTTGTTACGTCTTTAGATTTTTTTATGTATTGTTATTATTTATTTGTTATGCATTTGTCACACTATATAATTTATACTTGTATTGTAGAGTTCTAGTTTTTATTGTATTCATATATTTTCCGCATTTTCAATCTTGGCATTTTGTTCTGTATTATGTTGACAGTTTAGCTTGTAGTTAGCTTGTAGTTCAGCCATCTATGCATGCATGTGATATGAAATGGTGTATTTTTGCCGTTGGAATGTAATAAATAAATAAATAAATAAATAACAAAATAAATAAATATGCGAGTGTGTAGTATTTTAAAATGATAAATAAAAACAATTATTGAACTTGACTGGGTAAGGTGGCAGTTCACCAGAAGAAAATCGTAAATGAAATTCCATAACTTTTAAAAAACCATATAACAAAATTTAAGTAAACAAGTAATTGAGAAATGATATTTTCTTTGTAAAGTGTGTGCAAAGATGGTTAGGCTACTGAAAATTAATATTTGAATTAAAATAATAAATAAATAAAGGGTAAACTAATCTAGACTCGCTTGGCTTAATGCAAGAGGTTAAGGACCGGGATTGAACAAACACAAATGTAAGTAAAACATATGTTTAATATACACCATAAACTTAACCTAATAAATGAGATAGCCCTTCGATGATTTAAATACATATAATATCATTCAAAATCTCACAGAAGCACTGGAGTCCTTTGTCACTGTTCAGAACCACAAAACTCGTAATTTCACCGAATTCTAATTATCGAATGTCTTTTCACCTTTGTCTCTCAATGAGCACTTTGGTTGAAATAGTCGTCACCAGAAAATCAATAAAGACAATATTTATAACTATATTTACATTTATAAATAATCTAAGGAGTTCAGAGCCCTATGCTTTAAATCATTTTTATTACTTAGATTATATTTACAACCGTTCGTCTGGAAAAATCATCAATTAACTATAACGATAGAATAAATTGATTCAATTATTCAGATAAGGATCCCAATAAAAATAACGTTCATTAAAATATTTAGGACCTCGAAACCAGTAAGATACACATTTACTTGAGTTAGATAAATAATGGAAACAAAGACCTAGGGTAAATAATAAAGTAATCTGTACAAGAATTAATGTAAGCTATCTATATAAAAGAAATATTTACAAATGAATATCCCGCGAGCTGTTTCTCACTATGTTCTATCCATACAATGGTTTTATTTAATTAGTTTATTTAAACTGTGATTATATTATCCTCTCTTCCGCTTTAATATTAGCAACGATTAAATAATATTGAGTTTGTTTTCACTGTTGACTTTGATTAAATTAGTTATGGGCATTTTCTCAAAATTTGGAGGGCACATACCCTAATCATCCGGCGGGTGTTTTCCTGGGCGCGGCGACATTGTCCACCAAGGGATGGTCCTCCGGGACGGTGGTCTCGAAGATGGAGCCCCCTGATGTGGTCGTACGGCTGCAACCCTGTGGTGGATGTGTTGTTGATTATTCGCCTCCGCTCCTGGGTGGTCCTCCGGGCCGTCTGGTGATGACCTCTTGGTCCCCGAAGTCCTTGTCGCTCAGTGGGATGCAGTCGAATTCGGAAGGGAGAGCAGGATATTTTCTTCAGGAGATACGATTTGATGTGGCTTCCGTGTTTGGACTTCTGCGTTGAGGGTTTGAAGTACTTGATGTCTGCAGTGAGTGAAGTCTTCGTTTTTCGAGGTGATGGAAGTTGGAGTCTTGGAGATAGGCGGTTCGGACGCTGGGGGTGGCTTACTACCTCGTCCCGCAGGTTGATCCTCTCCAAATCCTAACTTCTTTCAGACTAAAGTCCTCTTCTCTTCCTTTTCGGTCGCTCGGCTCTCGCTTCCCCTTCCCTAAAATTTTGTCATCCCCCGCGAGACATCACATTAGCCAATCAGTTGATTTCCTGACCACGCCCCTTATTTTGATTTGCCGATGATGTCGTCACCGTTAGTTGCCTCCACGGGTGACCATCATGGCGGCGTGGTGCAGCGTTGAAAAGTTTCTAATTTCGTTCTCATGGGAATGAAGGTATTGAACTTATATCATGGCGCATTTTATCACGTGCCACTCCTGTTACAGTTCGCGGTAATCCGCCATTTTGGTTCCCAGCAACAGTATACCTAATTTTTATGAAATGTGATTTGCTTTGTCGTTGTCTGGGTCTATGCACTAACTAACTAGAATTATAATTTACATTTGGACAAATACTTTACATCTTGTATAAATATTACATTAAAAATATTAAAAAAATATTGTAACTAAATGACATATTGTGTTGCCAACAAGGAAACCACACAGCGAGCTAGATGTAGAGCATAAGGAGCCAATTACAAGCCACTCTGATAATTAACCAGGTACTCCGTGTTACACTGTACGATGATAGGCAGGCACACAATGAAGCATGCTGCCTAGACCACCGTAAACGTTGATCATTCGTATCTTAACTGGAAGCTATAATGGAAAAGCTTTATACTGAATCAAATAAGACAACATTTATAAAAGGATCGATTGAGTCAATTTATATTATTATCAAATGCAATGCTATTTTAAAATAATTTTAACATAAAACAGTAGGAAGGGTTGAAATCAATACGCGAAAGTCATAACAATGGATGTCCACGTCAATAACAGTAAAGGATTAAGACACGGCTAGAGTGGCTTGGCTTTGTTATGGGAGAGGATATTGGGCGGTCAATATCTGGGATTCAAATAACCCTGATACATTTATTTTATTTAAATACGAAAACAGCGTTAAAAAAAGTGTCAGAGAAATGCATACAAATTGATAATGAAAATCACAGTTTAAGCTTTAATTATTAAAATTTTTTATTTCAATTTCGCTTTTTAACTTTTTTCATGCATAAACACTTTAAGAATTAGTATAAATTTACCAAAAGCTTTCAAAAAGAAAGATTTTTGTTGCATTTGTTGTGAAAAGATATGTTTAATGAGTTATAGTATTAAAATCAACAAACATACTTGTATTATATATCTTTTTTTCTTTTTAAAGAAACCTCCACTGCCCGACACCATGGGACAAAAGGCCCGTGCTGTGATTTAAATACAGCAAGGTACGGTCACGACATTTTTTTTATTTATTTATTTATAATTTTTTTATTATTATTTATTTATAATTTATTAAATGGTTACACCATTTTTTACATATATATAACATGCAATAAATTCGCAAACATTCATTATAATGTATAGTACACAGCCAAAGAATTAAAAGTCTCATTACTGTACAGGCAGTTGACAGGAACATGCAAATACTTATCATTCAAATGCTAAACTAAATACAGTATTTACAAAAAAATATCAATATCGTAGAAATGATTATTTAAAATGATTTGATTATTGCAATGTGCAATTTCTGAAAATACTACAACATGCAAAATATGAATGATCCTATTAGTTATTTGCTACAATGAACAAGCAAATACTTAAAAAATTAGAACATGTGAACATTCCTAGAAAAAACTAACATTACAATGTAATATGTTTTTTGTATGTTTTTGCCAAATGCATGTTTTGCAACTGTCAAAAACATACAAAAACTAAAATACAATAATGCTGAGACATGACAATTAATTTCATTAAGTCACATAGGCTAGGGGACCGCTCATGTTTGTGAGTGTAATGTCGTTGACCGGGATTGAACCGGGGACCGCTTTCTTGTGAGGCCAGAGCTCTACCACTGAGCTGCCGCTCCCGTTATATCATTTAATAAATTGCTTTTTATTTAATTTGATTGACGATACACCTCTAGAAACTGGTTTAAATTGAACAAAAAGCTAAGTCATGAATTGCTTACCTCAAAGTATAATTAGGCATTATTTGGTTATGAATCATAAAGTAAAGAGCTAAGTAGTAGCTTTCATTCATATCCAACCAGCTTTTATTCCATAGCTTAAATTTTGGACATATTTAATAACAGATTTAAAATATAAATATATAGTTTATATTGATTAAAAAGATTATTTTTTGACAATTTAGGCTTTATTCAAACTACGAAAATAACTGGATATTTTAGAATTATATTAACAGAAATGTTTATTTTTAGATTCAATCCTGATTTTCATCTCCACTATAACGCCTCCAACCTCATTTCATTTCATTCCCATATCCTAAACTTAAAAATCAATATTGATGTCAATACCTGTGTATAAAGTAAATTATAGCCTCATGAAGACACAAAACAGATGTTAAATTGATGGCGCTATTTGTTGGCGTCGACTTGTAAGTAAATTGAGCCATATAAAATATTCACATCACGCGGGCTTGCACGCTCCCATCAGGTGTCGTGCCAGCCCGTCATTCAGCAGTAATATACCCTAAAATTCTCACTGTTCCATATTTTGCTTTTAAAAATTAATTTATTAGTAAATATTTACAAAAGCAACAAATAATTTATCTAAAACCAGAACAAGTAATTTCACTACACAATGTTGTTTTTTTATGATTTAAGTTAAAGCATTGACTATGTACACTAACGTTAGTGTACAAAGTCAATGGTTAAAGTGAAACAATTTGAATAACATATATTTAGAAAACAAATATTTGTAATTTAATACAGTATTATTTAAACTCTGTTTAATACCATTAGTTTAATGAGGGACATTGTATTTCAGAGGAATAATGAGTACTGCAATTGTAGTTTTATCATAAATAATTTTCTCTCTTCCCATAATATTAATTAACAACTTTGTGTTAAAAGAAAGTAGGGCAGTAAAATATAAACTAATTTTTACAACAACAAATTTTTAATCGGCCTATAAATTAAGTTGTTTTTCGTTTTCCTAAGATAATAAAACTATGTTAAATCCAACCAAATCACTACCGGTACCTTTTTAGGAAAATTTCAAATATAGTCTATATTAAATATTATTTAAATTATTTAGACGTGTTATACATTTATTATGAATATGTAATTCTTTATTAATTCTTATATTTTTATATTATTATATTATGTAATATTATTTATTAATTCTTATAATATTAATTCTTTCATTAGTAATCCTTTTAGATAAGAATATAAACACACAAAAAAGTAGAAGTATTTTATTATAAAAAAACTTACGGATAATATTAGTTATTATTGGGGTTAAAATACCATGAAAAAATGCTCATGGTCTAATTTTGAAATACATTCTACATTTTCATTAAAATTAAATAATTATTGACCACCTCTAAAAGTTAAGTTCATCCTCCCCCGTATATTCGTATTCAGAGGGGAGGGGGGGACTGGAAATTTTTATTACGTAGTAGTTTTCATCGCTAGGACGTAAAACCCTTTTTTGCTGTGCGCAATCGCTCAGCCTCATTCGTAAATTATGATTAAGCACAAAAACAAAAATACTTTCGGTCCGAGTGAGGAACAACGTTTTTCAACATACTGCAAACATATCAAAGTAATTATTACCGTATAAAAAATAATTAAAATTTCATTAACTGGTTACGTTCAGTAGTCGACTTCCATCTTAGTTTAAATATTCATTAAAACAGCTGATTTGCAAGTGAAATAAATAAAAATGTCATAATCTTGAATTTGAAATGTAGTCTGCAAGGCCTTTTTTTGTTTACATTGATCTTATTTCTTTTTGGATTATTAAATGTTTTGCTTTACGACATCTTTTAAAATTAGCACACGGATAAATTAACAGTTGTGTTTTTTTCGGGGCACTTGTAAAATAATACACAAAACACCAACCTAGGAATAATTACAGGCTAGAAAACTGCTGTTGACTGTGCAGTATGACGCAAAATATTTTTAAAGTTACTTAACTTAAAATAAAAACAACATATCTTCGTAAACTAAATTTGAGTCTAAAAGTTTACTTTCCAAAGTAGTACTTATCGTTTTTTAACCTCCAATTGGGATACGTCCAAAAAGGAGTCAGCAGAAAGTCTTAAATGTCAAAAATTTCATCAAACTAAAGGTACATCATAAATAGAGAACACTGCCACAAACCCGTCCTTACAAGGAAGACCGAGTCAAAAATGGCAGGAAATCAAACTTTGCATTAAAATCACTCTACCCAATAGTGAAATAGCTAAATTTTTCAAATATTAGTTTTTGTTATAAATATAATTAAAAAAATGTTATAATTGGAACGTATGTTAAGCCTAATTTTCTATCATTTCCTCTTACAACTGCTGTTTAATGATTCAATCTACTACCCTTCTTTCATAAGATTATTATTAAACATTTTAGAGCCTGAACAGCGTATCTCTGAGGACCGATGTGAATCACAATGTGATTATGATTATATACAGGTTACTGCCTTTCTATCGGCATGCACGGATATCTCCTAAGATGCACACAGGCTGAGGAAAAAGGAGGAAAAGAAACATGCTTGCCTATTAATGTATATAATTTGTTTTCGTCCTTGATGGACGAAAACAAACAATTCAACAACTCCTGATACACTAGAGCTTTTGAGGTCGGGGTTGTGAAAAGTTGCTAAGAAGACAATTTCCTTTAACATTATGTATCATATGATGTAATCTTATTAATTATTCTCCAAGACTTAATTTAGGGGTCGTCCCCAATGGAAGTCGTGAGGGAAACTGAATTGGCCTACGTCTTATGATACGTAATGTTTAAGACTTAGTATATTCAATTTTCCACAAAATCGATCCCAAAAAGTCGAGTTTATCTGGAGTCATAGCAGTTCTGTACTTGGAAATTTGGATTCTTTATGCAAAGTTTGATCATCTGCTATTTTTGAGTCGGTCGTTCGTTTTTCGGGTTTGTGGCATTGCTCTATATTCATCAAATTGATGTAAATCTTGACCTATGATAAATTTTAAGAATTTCTTATGGCTCCTTGGGGACCGCCCCCTGAAGTTGAGGGTCAATAATCATTTTGGGACGTAGACTTAAAAACTCAAAATCATTACAAAATTTTTTATTTTTGTGACAGAATAACTTTTAGATATAGTATATTGTTTAAAAACGTTTTACACTCTGTAAAAAATTATATGATTAAACAATTTTACTCGTAGTCAATTAGTCCTTAAACCTTGTTGAACAATGTAGAATATGTAATAAAATAAAAAAGACATGTATTTTATGTATCTTTTTCTTCTAAAATTTTCTACCTTTGCGCCAGCCTGAAGTGAGCGGCGCCCTTTCCTACACAATAGCGTCTAACGATATACCCCCGACTGTCCAAATTCCGTTAGTCATATTCAACAACCCATGTTAGATTTCCAAATTGATGTCCATAGCTCAGGTCATGTTGTACACTTTGATACAAAGTAAGTTTATCAAATTGAGACATGGAGCTTTAAAAAATACAAATAGTTAATATTGGATCAATAAAATTATATATCACAGGAATCCATGCTATTTTTGTCATACAACCCATTATTTTAAATGAAATAAAAGTATATAAAGTAATTATAATAACCACTTTGTTATCGGCAATACAATTCCAAGTAAAATGATTTTCAGAGTAAGCAATGTTAAAAATTACTCAATTCATAGAAGTGCATTTGAACCTTGAACGGGATTAGGCTGGTAAATGGTCTGGCAATTTGAAAAATTAGTTAAATTCAAACAATACATATCGGGCACATTTATAAAAACAATATTATTCCTTTTCAAAATTCTACATCGGTGAATAAATGAACGAAAAAGATATAGTATTGTCTTTTTGTTAACTATATCTATTTATAATCCTGGATCTTTTTTGTGTGTATATTTAAAAAAAAGTTGTAACTGACTTTGCACGTTGTAAATAGAATCTGCCAACAAGATTGAATTGAAACAGAAATTTGGCTTAAAATTTCGGAAAAACATAGATTAGAATTCTAAATAATTATAAAAATGATTTCAATTAGTAATTTTCTATACGTTAAAAACTACGTAAAACACTTTTATACCTAATGAGTTTCCAATAGAGGCGTTTTCGGGCCACCGGTGCAATGCTTTCCTAAGCTGGAGCCAGGAGCTAATTACTACAGTTTTAACTGATTTGATTATGCCTTTCCCCAACTAAAGTAGGCTACTTCCCTTTTGAAATTAAGTATACGTTTATCAGATGTGGACTCATTACATCATTTTTCGTAGAGTGTTTGATAAAATAAACTGTCTATACATTAACAGGCAAATAAAAAGATTTCCTCGTTTTTCAGCTTGTGTGTATTTTAAAAGAAATCCGCTTATACAATTAAATATCCCCTTCACTGCAGACCTGCGCACTCAGCGAATTTCCAAAGGAATTTGAAATCTTGAATTTTCCCCATAAACACCATAGGTATGAGTATGTAGGTTTGCTGCCATGGGATGTTGTTAAATAATTTTAGTTCTTAGGAAATGTAATGGTTTGGTAAGTTAAATATTAAATTGTATTAATATTCGGCAAATTTTAATTTTCCCCATAAACCCCGTGGGGATAAGTATGTAGGTTGGCCATATGGGTATGTGACGCCATATGGGTTGGGGCCATAAATATCAGCTAAACTCTACCTAGCGAATGTACTAATCAAATGTTACCAAGTTAGTTCAATAAAATAAGCGTTATGCAGGGTTTTGTTGGTTAACATGGGAAACATATTTTTTGCTTTCTCCATAATCTGTTAAGCCAAGTTAAAAAATCCAAATACTAAATTGTTTGTTTTTTAAGCTCTTTTAAGTGGTTTTAGTCAAAATTGTTTAATTTTTAATATTGAGGTAAAAAATTGCAAAAAACCCATTTTTGACCCCTTTGAAAACGGTCAAAAAGGGTTTGCACCCCTTTGACCCCTCCGTAAAGGGGTGCAAATCACCCCCCTTTGTGACGATTTATTTGTGGTTTTGTAAAATTGCAAAACGCAAGGGTATTGTAAAATGGGAATAAAATCCCATTTCTATAACCCGGGATGGTTCGTGAACTCACAAACATAGACCTGGTCTTACACCTTTATACCAAATTTCATCAAAATCTGAGGTCCCATTCAAAAGTTATCGTTACCACGGATACATATAGGTAGGGGGTCCTCAGAATACTAGACTTAGAAATTATTATACTAACTTTAGAAATAAATTAAATAATACAATTAAAACAACAAAAGAACAATTCTATAGGTTAAAATTTGACAGTAATTCTGGGAACATAAAAGTACAATGGAATCTAGTTAATGAATTGATTGCGGAAAGTTCACAAAAAATCAAATATCTGAAATTCATGGTCAGAATGGTGTTTTAAAAGAGGAAAAGAGTATTGCGAATGAATTCAATGAGTTTTTCTTGGATGTGGCAGAGGCGATTAAGCCAAAGGGCACAACGTCCCATCTCCCACCAGAGTATAACGAGACATTCAGACAAAAAATATACTATAAATCATCTTTTTTTTCTCACACCTCTTCAAGAAAGGAAATCTTATCAATAATAAATAACCTTAAAAATTGAAAAGCTCCTGGGTTTGATAAAATTAATTCAAATATTATCAAACAAATTGCTCCTGAAATAATTCATGTCTTATCGTACTTATATAATTTTAGCCTGGAGTCTGGTGAATTCCCTCAATGTTTAAAACAAGCAGTTGTGATTCCCATATTTAAACGAGGGGACAACAAACAGCCCGGGTCATATCCCCCTATTTTTTGCTCTCAGTTTTTTCTAAAATACTTGAAAAAATTGTTAAATTACGCTTAATTAGTTTTCTAGATAAGAATTCTTTTTCAGTAACAATCAGTTTGGATTTAGACAAGGCTTATCAACCGAACCTGCACTTATAACATTTTTAGAAACCATTTACAGTTCAATAAACAGAGGAAAAATATGTTCTGCTTTGTTTATTGATATAACAAAGGCGTTCGATACAGTTGATCATAAAATTCTTCTAAAAAAACTTTGGAATGCCGGAGTACGGGGTTTTCCGTATTAATGGTTTTGGAGCTATTTGATGGAAAGAAAGCAATGCGTTAGGATTGGTGACAGTTTGAGTAACCCTGGCTTTTTGAATTGTGGTGTACCCCAAGGATCTGTCTTAGGACCGATCCTGTTTTTAATTTATATTAATGATTTATGTAACGGAACTTTCAAAGGCTAACTAGTTGCTTTTGCTGACGACACAGCTTTTGTATATGAAAATGAAAATATTCAGGGACTTTATAAATATATGTCAGTTGATTTATCTTTGATTAGGTTATGGTTTGATCACAATTATTTGGTTCTTAGTGAAAAAACAAAATTCATTATATTTTCAGTACGATATCAACTTTCCTTCCAATCGCCGTTAAAATATCATGAAATGAACTGTACAAAAAGTAATGTAGTAGCTTGCACATGCTTAAAATTAGAACAAGTTAACGGCATGAAATATCTGGGTTTGATCATTGATGAAAATTTGTCCTGGAAGAGTCATATTAATAAATTAAAAAAGAGCTTTTTCTTAGTCCTCGCAAGTTTTACATGCTTCGTCACTTATGTCCCATAAAAGTCCTTTGTTGCATTTATCATGCACTAGTAGGTTCTAGGATAAGCTATGGGATCGCCTGTTGGGGTGGTGTGTATGCATCGACACTATATCCTGTAATTACACTTCAAAAACGTTTTGTTCGAGTAATAAGTGGCAAAGATAGATATGATCATGCGTGGCCTATTTTTGTTAATCTTAAAATTTTTCCTCTCAGAAACCTTTATGTTTTTAAAGTACTGAAGATGTTTTTCATTCGAAGTTCCTCTTACAGTATCAAGCGTACCAGTATATATAATTTGAGAAGACAACACATGATGTTTGTTCAACAGTCAAATTTAACGTTATATCAAAATTTTTATACTTGCACAGCTCCTAAATTGCTTAACATTGTCAAACAAAAAATTGGAGATTTTTTTACAGAAGAACAATTTTTTTCAAAATTAAAAATCTGGCTATTTACACAAGAAAACGTATATGAATACTTAAAGATACAGAGGTAAATAGTGTTTATTCTCTTTAACAGCAAAGTTATAAGGACCCCAAATGTCTGCCTGATATTTTCTTTCTTTCTTTTTTAAAGTATGTAGTATGCTCTTGAATCTGGGTTGTATAAGCTAAAAGAATTTAATTACGGTATTGTACGTCATTATTGAATCTGTTTTATTTTGTTATTTTGTGTTTAGTGGGTTTGGGATTGTAAATATGGAATTGCACTGTTTTTTTATTTATTTATATTATGTCTTTAAAAATATTTGTATTGTTGCCGCAGACCATTTGTTTTTGTTTTGTCTAAAAACGTGCTGGAACCCCCAACACAGGGCTACCTATGGGGGTCTCTACTTATTTCATCAAGTCAAATGTAAATATTCTTGTAGTTTATTGCTTTTTTTTGTGTATTTATATGTACCATTGTATACATTTTTGTATTATGATGAACTAAACGATTATTATTGTTATTTATTATTATTGATTCATTATTGATTCATTGATTGGCAGTGACTCAACACAGTTGGAACTTCTACTTGATCTACAATTTATATCTTAATTTTATTATTTTAGCAAGTTTTTGATATGCTTTAAAGTAAAAACTCAACAAGTAAGATCTTCTCATTAATCTGAGTAAATAAATTATGGTTTGGATGTGATACCGTAAAAGTGGGTGACTTTGGACAGTAGGGTGACTTTGGACAAAATGCAGGGTAATTATTTTCGCGTGGTGGCAAATTTGTCTGTGACAGAAAAATGCTGTTGTTTGTTATTGTTCTTCTCAGCTGACTCCACAGATTCATGAGGTGTTGTTCAGAGCTCTCAATTTTGGAGGGAAGTCTAAGTTTCTTTACCTCAAAGTCTGACATCGGTATTTGTTAAAATACATGGTGTTAAAAACTTCATATGCTTAGGTAAGACTATTAATATTCATGCCATGGTTCTTAAATATGTTTTTACCATGTTCAATGTGAACAAAGTTATGAAATAACTATTAAAATATCACTTATCAAAAATTTTTAATTAATATTTTTGACTTTAAAATGCATTTTGCGGGTGACTTTGGACATTGTCCAAAGTTACCCTCTACTTTCTTACCTAGACCTAATTACATAAAAACCTAAGATTTAAGACAGGAATTTTAACTTTTATTTGTTTAAGGTTTAACTTTTATTGTTTGTTTGCTATTTGATAACGACTGCAGGCCTTCATAAGCATATTCTGACTTTTTTTTCTTTGCCAAAATTTGGCGGCCTGGTATTAAACCATGAGGCTCCGATGTTCACTCTATTCTGACTTGTACTGCTTGTGAATTATAGACTAAGAAGATTGGGAAATATCAGAGAATAATTGTAATAGTTATATTATTAATATAATTGTATTATATTAATATTATGAATGACATTAATACATTATAAATGTATTAATATGTTATTAATACATTTATGAGATATTAATATCATTTATATTATTATCATTAATATCATAACATATATATATTTCATGATACTAATATATTATAAAGGTATAAAAGTATTAATATATTATATTATATTATAATACAAATTAATAATAAAATATAAATCGTTCCCTTTAATTGCAATAATTATATTACTGTGCATAAATGATTATATATCAATTTTTTAAACTCCAATTTAGGTCAAATGTGTTATAATAATTTTTTTAAACAATATTAATGTCCAAAGTCACCCTACACTATTCTAACATTGGAAAAAGACCACAAAAACATGTGTGTCCAAAGTCACCCAACTTTGCGGGTGACTTTGGACAAAGAGGTTTTTTTTAAAAAATATATATTTATACATTATAAAAAAAAATTAATATTTAGTAAATGTAATCTATAGATTAAGACTAAACTTTAAGGCATACTTCCAACTTTTTAATTCAAACTTATGTGTGTTTTAATAAAGGTCAAAGTTGAAATTTGTCCAAAGTCACCCTACTCTACGGTATAAACTTTGAAATTCAATGGTGAAGTGATTGCCAGTGTAAAGGTTAGGTTCATCCAGTGTTCAAGTTGGTTAAGACAGGTTGCAACATATAGCCTAGCTGATAAAAATTCTGCTTTTAAATAAACATTCAATCAATACAAGTAAGTGTAATTAACTGGTGTAGATAATATGAGTTGTCCAATTTGTAAAAAGGATTTGCCAGCAGATGGTGACAATGTTACATGTGGTAAATGTCTGGCAGAACTCCATTATGGTTGCTCTGGATTATCCAAGAATACCTGGAAGGGTAAAAGTACTCAGAGAAAGGCTGAGTGGGAATGTAGCAATTGTAGAAATCCTAGAGGCAGGTTACTAAGCAATCCTGACACAGATGAACCTAACGACCCTAACTATTTATCTCTCAAAAAACTCCTGGAAAACATGTTTCAAAAACAAGAAAAAGCTATAATTGACCGGATTGACAATCTTACAGCAATTGTCACTGATGTGCAAGAAAAATATGAGAGTATGGCTAAGGAAGTTGGAGACATAACAGTGCATACAGCTAGGCTTCAAAAGGACATTGATGAAATGAAAGTGGATCTGGAATGTGAAAGACAGTATGGCAGAAGCAAGAACTTCATAATCACCAGCATACCATCATCGCAGGGTGAGGATGTGCCGGGGAAGGTTATTCAGCTCTTGGCAGCGATGAACATCCAGCTGAAGAAGAAGGAGTTCACCGCGCATCGCCTACCAGCGAAAAACCAGACTCCAGCCATCATTGTCCAGTGCTGCACGAGAGCTACGAGAGATGATATAGTACGTAAGGCTAGGAAGTTTAAACCTAAGTTATCATTAATCTCTAAGAAGGAACCAGACAGAGCAATATATTTCAATGACAACCTCACTCCTACTTTGCTAATTTAATGATCAAAGCAAAAGAAATCAAACGAGATAAGGGGTTTAAATTCCTTTGGTTGAATGGGAATAGAATAATGTTAAAAAAGGATGAGTCGTCAAAAGCAATCCAGGTAGTAAAAGAAGGAGACTTTAAAAAGCTAGAGTAAAGATTAAGGGGGATCTTACAAATCAATCAAATTTTCACATTTTTTCATAGTTTGAATAAGTTTAGATAAGTTTTTTTTTCTTTTTTTCTTTCTCAATTAAAACATTTTTCAACCAGAACAGGAACTTAATTATGATGGGCAATGTTTAGGATTTGGAAACTGGGATGAAACAGTCAATTTCCTAAAAAGAAATAGGCATAATGGGGATTTGTCAATTTTAGGTGCGAATATAAGAAGCATAAGAAAATACTGGGATGTTATATTGGCCGAATGTCAAAGGGCATTAGGCTACATTGATTTAATAATCCTCAATGAAATAAAAGTAAATGCTGATGAAGTGAAAGTATATGGAATAGCTGGTTTTAATAGTATTTCAAAATGTAGGCTATCTGGGGATGGTGGAGGTATTATGTGTTTATATAGAGATAAGATAAAGGTGGAAGAAATACAAGTGAACTTCAATTCAGCAGAATTGCTGTTATTGAAACTTCAAGTGAAAAATAAATCCATTATTTTAGCGGCTTTTTATAGGCCACCAAATATGAATGTAAATGACTTTATTTCTGAGGTAGATGATCTTTTGTCACTAGATATAATAAAAAATGAAAAAAATATTGTAATGATAGGGGATATTAATTTGTGTTATATTACACCAATGTACGGATCAGATAAATACTTAGATATGTTATATTCTCATGGAGTTTTAAATACTATAGATAAGCCAACCAGGGTAGAATATTACAATAATAATTTGGTATCTACATGTTTAGATCATGTTAATGTAAAGTTCCACAATCAAGTAGAACTACATAGGTCTTTTGTAATAGAAGAAAAAATTGCAGATCACTACTGGATAGGAATGATGTTGAAGTTTGAAAAAGGTGAAAACATTAATAAATATGTGGGTTCAAAAGAAATCATTAGCAATAGATTGGTTAATGAAGCTTTGATTAAGGAAAATTGGTGGCCAATGTTGGATTTAAGAGAACCAAATGAAATCTATAATGAACTGGTAAATAGGTTTTCAAGAATTTACAGTCAATGTAAAATAAAAGTAAAAACTAGTTCAAAACAGATTAAAAATCCATGGTTTAACGACGGTATACAAAAGCTGCTTGATAGAAAAAATAGGCTATGGGGTTTGCTTAAAAGGGATAAATATAACCTAGTCTTAAGAAATGAGTTTAAGAGAGCAAGAAATTACCTGTTGCATAAAATAAGAATAGAAAAAAGAAACTATTATTATAGAGAATTTTCATGTAATTTTAGAGACAGTAAAAAAACATGGAATACAGTAAACCAGTTTCTCAATAATAGAAAAAGACCAACTATCTTACAGACTGTAAAGGATAATTTTAAAGTTCAGCATGATGATGAGATAGTGAGTATTGCAGGTCAGTTTGAAAATAGTTTTAAAAATTCAATAGATTGTATAAAAGCAGAATTACAGGGTGTAAATTTTGATTTAAGTAATAGTTTTAATGATGGAATGTACAGTGTTGGGGAGAGATTAAGTATGAACTTCAAGACTAACAATGATTTTTTTTACTATTTAGCTGTGAGCAAACTAAATAGTCACTCTTCTGCTGGCCCTGACAACATTAGGCCACAGGACATTAAAAACAATGAGTTTAGACTTAAGCTAGTAATCATGCACTTGTTAAGGCGTATTTTTGAAACTGGAGTAATGCCCAGCCAAATGAAGGTCACTTACCTTAGGCCTATTTTTAAAAAAGGATGTAAACAGGATTGTGGTTGCTACAGGCCAGTGGGTTCAGTCTCAGCAATTACAAAAATTCTAGAGCATTATGTTTGCCTACAGTTACAATGTTATCTATTTGATAATAATATTATAAGTAAAGCACAGTTTGGATTTGTCCCAAATACTTCAACTGTTGACCTTTTAGAAATATTGGTAAATGATGTAAACCAAGCACTGAATGAGAATAAGTTTGTGATTGCTGTGGCAACTGATCTCACTAAGGCTTTTGATTTGGTGGAATATGATATAATGATTAATAAACTGTGTAAAATTGGCATTGGTGGGAAGTTGTTAGATTTTTTTAAGAGCTATTTTAGTGATAGGAAGATGCATGTAATATTAGGTGATGTTATTAGTGAGGGGTTTGCACAAAACTGTGGCTTGGTCCAGGGAAGTGTTCTCTCTCCTACTCTGTTCAATATATATGTAAATGATTTGGCTAGTTTACAATTTAAAAGCAAATTGTTACAATATGCAGATGACAACATCTTATATATAGTCCATAAGAATTTGGAAATAGGCTTAAGTCAAATGCAGAATGATTTAAATTTGGTTAGTAAATATTTTTTCAATAACTCAATTAAGTTGAACTCAGATAAAACTAAAGTAATTATTTTTAAAAATCCTAGAATTAATATTGAAAGAGGATTTAACTTAAGCCTATTCTGTCACACACAAAAATGTCTCTCTCAAGTCATACCATCAGGTAACTCTTGTAGATGTCAATCAATGGAAATTAGTAATACTATTAAGCATTTAGGAATTAATTTGGACTCAGACATGAAGTTTAACACACACATAACATCAATCTCAAATACTCTTAGAATTGTTCTTTACAAATGTTATAGGCTAACAAATTTTTTCCCAATTAATGTAAAAAGAATATTGTATTTTTCTCTAGTCCAAAGCATTGTTTATTATGGAATAACAGTTTATTATTTAGCCCCTGAATATGTTAAAAATCGCCTTGTAAATATCTTAAACAGAATTTTTAAAGTTTTATTTAACAACACACCCAGAGAACTGTTAGGAATTATGAGTTTTGATTCACTAGCTAAGTTTACAGACTTGTCTAGGAATTACTTCAAAGAAGAGTTTAGAAGGTTAAATGAAGTTGGTTATAATCTTAGGCAACGAAATTATACAGTTGTTAGACATAATAATTTTTATGGAAAGAATGTAAAGGAATTTAGGATACCCCATTTGTTAAACACAATCCCAGAAGATTTGAAAGCATTAGAAAACAACAATCAGATTAAAATTAAGTTAAAATCATATTTTATAAACAACACACATTGACAATAGCTTTTACAACATTATTATTGTAAAGAAATTAGTAAAAATAAGACAAAAACACTGTGACCTACCTTGTTGGTTAATGTGTTAGTGTAAGACATGATATTAGTAAACATTTTTGTACCAAAATATGACACTGGACACACACACACAACAAAAGGAATAAGGAAATAACTTTAATTAGATAAAAGAATTATTGTTGTAGAAATGTAAATTGAGATTTATTATATGTCAAAACAATGAACAAACACATTCATGTTCAGGAAGGTTATGCTGTAGTACGAATGGGAGAGGGAATAAAAAAGAGAAAGTTGCTTTAAGCTCCACGTTCATAGAGTACGTAAACTGGTTTAAATGAAATGAATGTACATATAATAAATCTGTATAACACATCTGACTGTATGATAATGTCAGATGGAAGAAAAATAATTACTATTGTGTCCATGGCTCATAATCTGTTAATGATTCTATGATTATATACGAATATTAAAATAATGTGCATGCCCAAAAAAAAAAAAAAAAAAAAAAAAAAAAAAAACAAATTTATGATCAGGACAATATTGCATTTGTAGAAAACATGTTACGTTTAATGTAAAATTGTATTGTAAAATTGACATGTAAACTTAATTTAGATTGTCTCTCAAATAGCTACCTATTAAGCTAGAGGGATAAATAAGCACTGCTGTGTAAAACAAATGCGCATGCGAGAAAATAAAGAATTTGAATTTGAAATTTGAATTATTATTTATTATTATTATTATTATTATTATTATTATTATTATTATTATTAGATAGATAGATAGATGGATATACATATATATGAAACTGAACGAATGGTATTTTTGTGGTCTGGGGATCTCAAAATAAAAAAGTAAAGTGGTCCCGGGCTTAAGTCTTACCATGGCTCCTACAGTATTCCCTATAGGGGAATTCGCTAAAAATGTGTTTTCTATAACAGTGTAATATTGTTAAGCTCTACCAAAATATATATTAATCGGTACCTTTTTTTTAACAAAGGCTATTTTGAAAAGGTAAATATAAATTTCTTGCGTACAATTTACTTTCTTAAACATAGAAACTGTTTCAAGACCTTACCATATCATGTTGAGTTTTGTCGGTTTCAAAGTTGTTAAGTGTCTACTTTAACTAATTGTGCTGCAAGGCAAATTGTGGGATTCGTCCGTATGCCCGCAGATTATTAATTAACAAGACATAATTTTCTTTAGAGAAATTTAAATTTCTATTGCAAATTATAAACAGAGTCTGGCACAATACCGTCCCCGGGGTGCGTGCACGCCGAGCATGATGTGAATATTTTATATGGCTCAATTTACTACAAGGCGGCGTCAACAAATGGCAGTCAAGGCTCAACCTGTGCAGGTAAATGTCTCCTCTTTAACAGCTGAGTACCTAACAACTCGTCGAAAATGACATGAAATGTTTATGACTCTTTTACTAAATTTGATAATTTTCGGTTTTAATAACCACACTAGTGTACGAGTTGCTCGACATCGAGCGATTTATTTTGTTACAATACTAAAGTTACATTCTGTTCTAAATCAATGACATCCGCGACCAATCCAATATTGTGAATATCTATCAGCGATCACCAGAAACCACAACTGTACGTTAACAGATGTTTAAAACTTTCAAACCAATTTCAATGTTATTTTTATGGGAAAATTTCAAATTTAATTTGTGGATTGTGCCCTTATTTCACGTCCGATTCTCATAAGGTTTTGGCGAAAACAACTACAGACCAAGCCCTATCCAACGACACTAAAAACTTAAAAATCTGTTGAAAACTGTAGGAGCAGTTCTCAAAATAAAAAAACCCTTAGTGTATTAAATAAGTATAGACAGTTTATGAAAATTCCGACGAACTAATATCAAAACTTAAATTTTGATAATTCCTTAGCAATGTGCCCAGTTACTCTCTTTCTCTTACTCCTGTGGCCATTGGAAACCTAGATGGTTTTTGGCCTCGCCAATCCTGTGCCTCCAAGCTCTTCCATCCTCTGCCATCTCCAAGTATGCTCCCATTCTTCTCACATCATCACCTCATCAACCCATCGCAACCTTGGCCTTCCTAAATGTCTCCCTCCTTCTGGTGTACCTCTAAGCAGCATCTTTACTACCTCTCATTTCTACGGTTAATATGGCCCAGCCATCTCAACCTCAGCAATGTGTACAGTTGTTATCAATAATAGTTCAATTCTTTGATATGGTTTTGCAATATTATATTTTAATTCACAAAAACCAAAAATAATGATAAAAGCGTCTCGCGACCCGGACTAATAGGGACCGAACGAACTACGTCCAGGTTTGAACAGAAATGTCTGGGTTATCGGCAAAATACTAACATAAGTTACAAATAGTTTATTTTGTTCAATAAAACATTTATTTCTAGCATAATACATAATAAAGTAACTAAAACTTATACCTTATCTGTTAAAACCAACTAAAAAAAAAAACCGTTTTGTAGGTTCAGGCTGATGTCATAAAACTTAGTCCTCAGTGGCTTGGAATCTAGTAAGTGTCCTTTATTGTAATGGTAGGCTTTCCGAGTTATCAAGAATTTCGGGTTATCGATGTCCGGGCTTGCATGAATCTACTTAAATTAGAATTTTTTATTTTATAAATTATAATTTTTATAAATTATTTCTACTTATTCCATTACCATTGTCTTTGCCAATTGGTATTAGAATTTGTAACGTTACAAACTCACTATTCAAATGGGTTTTGTCGTACTCGGTCTCTTGTTTTGGCCTTTTTTCCATTCCATTTCTTATTTTGTTATTCATCTTGTATATTTTACTTCTTATTTCTTTACCTTTTCATATTAACATTTTCGTATCGCATGCAGAAAAATACAGCACTTAATTACTTAAGAAGAACATCAAATTAATTGTCAAACAGAACTATGAATACACTAGGTAGCTACTGTAGTAGCATTCATTTTGAGTAATATTATTATTTAATTAAAGCAACCAAAAAAACATTAAATTTCAATTGGCGTAAATTTTTAGAAGTAGTAAAGTAATGATTGAGTATTAATTATTTTATTCGTATGGACTACATTGTACTACTAAAGCTGCCAATAAAAATTTGTGATTGTGTCTTTGAAAAATACCACAGTTAATTATGTGTTTCCATAAATTATAAACTTCGTTTGTTTGTATAACAACCGTGCATGGACTGGAACAGAAAACAGGATAACCGGTTGAAGTAGATATCTAGAACCTCTTGATAATGGATGTCCGAATCAATAGCATTAAAGGATTAAGACACGGTCAGAGTGGGTTGGCCCTGCTATTGATGGTACATTGAGAGTCATGGTACGGGATATAAACTGGAGAGGAAGTTGAAATAAAATGGTGTTGAAACGACATTTCCTCATTTTCAATTATCGATGAAGAATTTTTACTATCTATATTTATTTTATACACTACGATTTTTTTTATTGGAACTTTTTCAGCATTTTTATATAGATTTTCAAGTTTTTAGTGTTGTTGGATGGGGCTTAGTCTCTAATTGTTTCTGCCAGACATTGATGAGAATCGGACTTAAAATAATGGAGCTATTCATGATTTAAACACGAAACTCCCCCTTTAGAGTAATATTGAGATTAGAATGATCATTACAAACTTCTGTTAATGTAAAGCTGTTAATAATTGTTGGTTATGGGTGATCACTGATGATCACAATATTTATTAGTTTGGTGTAGTGGATTTGTGACATCATTAGCAATGACAAGTGATGGCAAAATGAAATCGCTCGATTTCTAGCAACAAGTACACTAGTACATATTTAATAGGCTAAAATTTTTTAAAAATTTATTTAAACCCCCTTTCCATTTTGATTTTTATTTCCTCTCTCCAACTGATTTTTAAGGTTTTCTGTGTCGTTGGGTGAGGCTTGGTCTGTAACTGTTTCCGCCAAAAACTTACATGAGAGTCTAACTAAAAAATGAAGCTATAAGTAATTTAAAGTTAAAAATTTTCAATTAGAATAACATTGGATTTGGGTTGAGCCTTTTAAACACTTGTTAATGTACAGCTGTAAATAGTTGTAGTTTAGGGTGATAACTAATTATCACAATATATGATTGGGTGGATGTTTTTGATTTAGAAATAAACGTGCGATAAAAATTTTAATAATGAATAGTTATAGTTTAAATATTAAAATGCCCAATTCCAAGTGATAAGTACACTAGTTGTTTTAAATAGATTTATATTATTTAACAAATTAAACATATTTAACAAATTAAAACATATTTAACAAATTATTACTTAACAAATCCTTTTCCTTAGAATGAAAATCTTAAAATGAAGCAACTTTTATAGGGTAATCAGAGGTAAATGCTACCCTACAATTATTTAGCAAAATAAAAACCATACCCCTTTAATAAAATAAAAAAATCCCCAATCACCGTATCAGTAGCTCTAATGTATTCGTATGTTAGAGAGTTGGAAGTAAAAGTAATGAATTTCTTAAATACATACATAAGAGTGCTAGGCCTAGTTTTTTTTTTTTTTTTTTTTTTTTTTTTTTCAGATAGTCACCTATTAATGTAATATCGTAATATGACAGCATTATTTATTTTTAAATTGTAATTAAAATTTGATTTTATAAGAAAATTCAAAATACGATTATACAAATACGACATAAAGCCCTAATTTGGTCACTTATTTAATCTCCCAAATCTTTCAACTTCTTAATTAGTTAGACCTACTATCAACATTGATTATGAATACATAAGTATTCATAGTCAATGCTATAATCCTCTAGGTTCAAAGTAGATATTATTGTTAAGTGATAATTTACACGTAAATAAGAAGTCTGCTCCGTTCCAAAGTAAACCATTGATGAGAATCAAACCATTGTAAATCAGCTGGGCTCACGATTTTTAAGATGACTATTCTCAGACGAAGGTCATTTTCCAATATAAGATTGATGAAAATTCCGTTACATATGTAATTTTCCCTACCAGAACTATACAATCTTTAGTGTGTTTCAATATAAGCTCCAACGTGAGGATGAACCCTTCCACAGTGTCTGGAATTACTTCCGCCTAGATCGTTAAGCTACTTAGGCAGTGGGCAATTACACGAGCATTAGTCTATCCCTATAAATCTCCAAGCTGGACCTGTGATTTCTCTAAATCACCATTGTAAGTAGACCAATTATTCAAAATTATATTGCATTATATCTTCTTTTTCATATCAATTTTGAAGAAAGCTTTGTAAAAAATATTTGTTTTGCTATGGGTAATTTCATGCCACCATTCTAAATATTAAACTAAAATATCTCAAAACCGTTCACATTCATCAGAATTGTACAATTAACAAAATAGTTGACGAATAAAATTATCTAACCAATGATTCCAAGCTTTTAAGGAAATGCTAAAAATTACGGAGTTATTGTTTTTTTTTTCTATTAAAATAACCTTAATTTGCAAGAATTATAATTAAAAAAATGTTTTTCTGCGGAAAAAGTACAATAATCAGGTTATTGGTTGCCAGATCAATACAAAATTTTTATCAATTTTTTTTCAATCGGTCAATTTTTTTGTTATTTATAGGTTTTTTTTTTAAATATATTTCCGATATTTGAGTTTAAAACCTTAAACTAGCCATCGTTTAGAAAATACACATCAGGAAAATAAATATATTTTCCTGAATGTACATTGGTGTGATGAAGGTTCATGAGAAATATAAATTTAATACACCCATCCGTTACCTAAATAAAATTTTTAAGTGTCACAAAAGAAAATGGCGGCTAGCATCTAAACAAAGCATGTTGGTATTTATGTTCCAATACACTTTTTTGATCATTTTGACCCAAGGAATCACATCAAGAAGTTTTGGAAGGGAGTTTCCGAACACCCTGTTTAATGGGAATAAGGTTTTTTGTTATAACCTCTTTACAAATTTTACATAGGTTCATTTTCTGCTACATAATAGGCCTATTAGGAAAGCATATTTTTATTTTGAATAATAAATAAAAAGTTAAAAATAACCATATCTAACTCGAATCTGATAGATGGTAGGTAATATCATTAACTGAATGGCCAAAATAGTCTCATCTGGGAGTCAAACTGGCGAACTCAAGATTGCAAGGATGGCAACGACAAGACAATCTAACCATTTTATGGACAAGTTTCGGATTCCCCGGATAAACTTGCAATGATTGAAAGGATTATAAATATTTGTAAGGACTATTATAAAATAAAAAAAATCGAATTTCCACTTATTCACTCCCATGTTGCAATATAAGTATAGAGAAGTCCACAACCCGAAAAATTCCTCTCTACAACATAGTGCCAGTCCCACTCTTCTATGTCAAATAGTTTCAATTGCGGAATAGTTTTAAGTTTTTCCTCAACTGGATTTTAACATGATTCTCAGAACAGTGGCATTTCCTGGATGCATCAAATGGATCTATGAAGAACTAAATATAAAAATATGAGATTAATGTTTCAAATATCAAGAGAGTATTTTATTGTAATACAATATTGTTTTTTTTGTGCCACTTTTCTACTCATAGTGCGATATTGACTTGCTTTATAAAATCACTAACATATTTTTGGCAATTTTCGTAATATTGGTCACTTATTTGTTGGAGTAAGAAATTAACTTTGATCAAGTTTTCATAAGATTAAATAGATATTAATCACAACTGACATTCTTGATGTAATAAAAATAACCTTAAAATGTTCTCTAAAGAATTTTTACTGGTATTTAAAATTTTTGCACTATTAACACTTTTAAATTATTTTATTGAAGTATTTTTAAATATTGAAAGTTTACATAAATACAAGAACAGATATTAATGGTATATTTGTTCAAAATTGATTCTAAAAGTAAAGCCTTCTCAGAACTGTTGTTGTATCAGCTGAACACCGCTGTTCACCTACACAGGACGGATCCTGGAGGTAAGCCTTATAAATTGCTACCCGCATTATCCTCTAAGGGCAATGTCAAGTTATTACTCTGTTATTCAGCTTAATTTCATCCTAAACCGTTAAATGTTTGATATTTTCCTGGCTAAGAATACGTTTTCATCTATTCATCGAACAAAAATTATGATCAAATATATTTTCATAGCCTACAGAATATTGTATACGACAGAATGTTACCGAATGTTTCTATGATATTTCTAGCGATTATCAGTGAGTCACTCTCTTTGCATCAACGAATAATCTTAAAAAAAAAATCGTTTTAATCTGGGGCAGAGCTTATGCTCGGCATGTTACTCTCGATTCTCACACAAAGCTCGTTTGATCCGCTCACTCGCCCTCTTCCTTTTTAAGACTAACACGTTCGCTTCGCTCATTCACCAAACCGAAGGGTGCTGCATTTAAGTATAATTTTCCTAAACAATGGGTTACGGATGTGACACATTGGTTTATATCTACAGTTGATTTTTGTTAAATTTTAAAATAGCTATAAGGATAACATGGGATCTTTGAAGGGCTCTTGGACGAAAACCAGATTTTTCGCGGACATGGGATAAGCTCAAACCGATTCCTCGTGGAGAAAACCCTCCTTTATAACAATGTGACGGCCCAAAAATCCCTAGACCCATACTCTCAGTTTGCACCACCCTAATCATAACAGTTTTACCGTCACTAAATATCATATTTTAGGGCATGGTGCTTTATTTGTAGTTTAGCCCATCTTGGCAAGACGGTAAGGCAACAAGAAAATAGCCTCTTGGATAATACCACCGATCCCGGCTCAGACGGCGTATGGGTTATGGAATGTGCTGACGTGGTGTCTGTCATCACCAAGCGGTGCGTTGAGTTGTTGACAATGTCCAGCTTTAGTTTCATTAATGTCCGTGGTGATCCAAAGAGCGCTCCACTAATCAAGGCACCAGCGTGAAGCAGCAGTGCTCTGATTGGTTGACACTGCTTCAGCGTGCTGACGAACAATCGTCAGCTCGCCCCAGTCGGTTCTGAGTCGTTGAGTTAGCGCCTGCGTCTGGCGTTGCGTCGCGGCGCCACCGCTGCGTCAATGGCGGTGGCCCGAGTTTCGGGTTATCGAGTGTCCTCTGTCCATCAGGTGTTATAGATAATTTGGTAGTGAGCGGTGTTGATTAATTTGTATTTATAAATTCGTTTTGTGCTTGTTAAAATGATTTGAGTTATTTCATTCCCTAAGATGACGTGCGGGGTTATAACAACAACAAAAAATCCTTAGAGAGAGAAAAACTTTGCTCTTGCAAAAAGTGCTTTTTTAGAGTGTAGGCCTAACAGTACCAGTGGGACCGAGCATAAACTCGGTAAATTATCACTTTCGTTCTCACACAAAGCTCGTTCGCTCCGCTCACTCGCCCTCTTCTTTTTTAAGACAAGCTCGTTTGCTTTGCTCACTCGCCATGCTGAAGGGTGCTGCACTTTGGTATAATTTTCCTAAACTACTGGTTTAAGATACAACACATTGGTTTATATCTACAGTTATCAGCAGAATTTTGCTCAATAAAAAATCTCCAAAAGGATGACATGGAAACTTGAAGTGCTCTATATGACGAAAACGGGATTATTCCAACACATGGGACTAGCTCAAATCGATTCCTTGGGGCCAAGATCCCCATATCCAACAAAAAAATCCAAAATCCTTGGAGGGAAAAATTTTTGGCCGTACGAACATTGCTTGTTTTAGAGTGTAACATATTCTCAAAACATTTTACACTTGATTTTATCCATACAATTACAATTTACAGTTTACAATTTACAATTTACAGTTTACAGTTTACAGTTTACAGTTTACAGTTTACAGTTTACAATTTACAGTTATCAAATTACAGTTTAGTCCTTAAATTGCTTCAATCATTAATTTTTTGTTATTTTTACGTTTTATAGGTTTAAAAAGTTAATCGATTGCCATCCCAATTTTTATCTTTCAGTCTTGATATCTTAATTTCTTTCAAATTTGTTGTTGATGTTTGTCTTTGACCCTAAGTTGTTCACTTATAACAGGACAACGGGTTTACTGAATTTTGTAGATTTTTCTTGTGTGATAGACCGACCGGTCTTTAACAACCTAAATAACATGTGAGACACATGGAATTCAATCTACAATATGTCAAATTAGCAAATTTACACGAAATTTTAATCTTTAATTACTTTCCTCACTAAAAGGCTAAGGAAAATGATGATAAAGGTATTTTTATTGTTATATAGGGTGCTCCGATGGTTCTTAGCTACTCTTAACAAATGATTGGCAGTAGGGATGCGCCCCAAAGTGCATGAAATTTCCAATTTTATTCTTATGGGAATATTTTATTCCATGTTTTTAGATAGGTAGGCAATCTTTTTCCAGTTGATAATATTTTTTAAACTTATAGACTAAATGTCTAAGTTAGTATATTTGCTTACACTAAAGCAAAACTATAACCAAATTCTGTCAAGCCAAGTTCTCATGGTAAAATAAAAATGCAACTTTAATATTATCGCTATAGGAATATTTAGCTCAAACTTTTAATAGGTGATTTTTAATCTGCTGAATTAGACCGTTTGTCGTGTTAGCCGCACATTGCAACACTTAAATTTTAAACACAGACGCATTCGTATCCAACCCTCAAACTTTTCGGTAGCCAAAAGCAAGCGAGTACAGCCCACTGATGTTTTGGTTCTAAATAATAATATTAAAGTTATTTATGAATATTACAGAACAATTTTCGTGTTTTAATCCTCAACGTATTCCTTAATTATCCTTTCAAACAAATTTTTTTTTTCTCAATATTTAAAACTCATAATACGTACGGCCAAAAATTGCCAAACATTTTTTTCCACGTTTAATGAACAAAATTATTCAATGAAAAAGGTAAATAAACTATTCAAACCTTTCCATAAATGTAAAAGTATTCATTACCAAAAGTGAAAATGAGTATATTCGTTTCCATGAAGCAAACGAATAACATATGATTGACAAATGCACCTGCCAGCTGTTAATTATAAAACTACAGCATCTACCTACTTTTTCCATGCAAAGGGTATAATGAAGACAAAAGGAAGAAAATTATCAAAGATTTATCAGAATTAATTGATAGTTGAACTTCCAAGTAGTATTTTATCTATTCTAGCCTATGAAAATCTTAAAGTTTTGGGCATCATCTTCTAGTTTATCAAGAGTGAAAATATCAATTATTAACTAGTTTTTTATTTGATTGCTTTGTGTTAAATTTTCTATTGTTTATTTTTGTAAAACCGTAATTTTATTCAAATTGAGGGATTGTCATGGCATTTTGTCAATTAGTCGAAATAAAGAGTTAAAAAAGATACAGTGAAATAAACTATAATTAACGGTATCCTATTAAGTTGAACCGACTACACAGTACATCCCCACTTGTTATGAATGACGTAAACAGCTAGGTATTATACACATATACTGGCTAATTTCAACTTTTAAATTTGAAAGCATCTTTAAGTCGATTCACCTGGCATAATTTTTTCATATAGTAATTTAAAACAACATATTGAGTAAACAATAAAAAAATAAAAAACACAAAAATTTAACCATTTTATACTTTTATGAATGTTAAATATTTGTATATAATATGTTATTCAACGAATATTACTTGTGGACAGAAATTAGTTTAGACGCATACTTCAAAGGAATATTGAACATTCCCCGCTGTCACTGGAATTACTTCTGCCCTGACGATTAAGCTACTTAAGTAAGTACCGGGCAATTACACAAGCATTAGCTAAGCCCTACTCATCCTCTACTCATGCATCTGCTTTGGCTCTCAATACATATATTACGGTACATTATACAGGGTGTTTGGAAACTCTCTTCCGAAACTCCTTGGATCAAAATAAACAAAAATATCATGTGTCCATATGTCCTAAAATCCTTCGTTAGGCCGCTAGCAGCTATTTTGTTTTTTACACTTAATAATTTTTATTTCCATAACGTATGGTTGCATGTTCAAATTTGGCTTGAACCAATTATCAGACCAATGTTCATTTTCAGGGAAAAATTATTTTTTTCCAATGTGTATTTTCAAAATGGCGGTCATTTAAAAATTTTAAACTCAAATATCTCAAACTAAATGTATCGAATATCTCAAAGTAAATGTTATTAAACTGTTATAAACAACAAAAAATATGAAAGAGTTAATTATCTAACCAATGATACCAAGTTTGTAAGGATCTGACAACAAATAAATGAGTTATTGAGATCTTTCTTCTAAAATAACCTAAATTTGCATACATTTTAATGGAAAATCAATGTTTTTATTCAGAAAAAGGCCATTACTCCTTTATACTGAAATAAAAATTATCAAGCGTCAAAACGAAATGGCGGCTAGCGGCCTAACAAAGCATTTTAGGACATATAGTCATATGATATTTTTTGTTTATTTTTATCTAAGGAATCGCCACAAGGAGTTTCGGAAGAGAGTTTAAAAACACCCCTGTATAACAGCATTTTAGTTTGAATTATCAAGGAAAAATAGCGAAGACAACAGTTATCTATCTGTACTTATGTAATACGCTAAGGGGTTTTTTTTTGTAAAATTAACTTTTACAAAATTAATTTTCAACGTATTTCCATTTTTTTTCGTGTGGTTGGATAGGGTTTGGTTTGCAGTTTTGTTTCAGTTAAAAATAGATGAGAATCGGACTAAAAATAAAAGCGCTATTGGTCGTTTAATGGTTATTAAGGCTACTATCACGTCTATTCTCATCGATGGCTGAAATCTGTCATCTTTTGCTGGGTGGTTCCTAGAATCTGAAACTCACCTTCAGCTGTCATTCATGACATTCTGGAATTTTTTATTTGACTATTCAGAGTCAAACTATACTAATTGAAGTATTACTAAATGAATATTATAGTCTCCACGTAGCTTTGGATAGACGGTCACTCTTGATTGCTAAAATTTAATCCAATGTCACACACAGTTTGTGTAAGCGAGTGGAGCACTAGAACGCCCAGTAAATGTAGGCCTATATTTACATCAATTTGGATGGCACATCACACTCACAATTACTGTTGTCTCAAGGTGGTTTACGGACCTATTCATCGCTGAAGAGACTAAGCAAATACAAAAAAAGCAGAAGCACACTTCCATGTCTTAAAAGATGGATGGTCTCATTTAGTCAAATTATTGGAATTTAGTGGAATCCAGCGATCCATAATGAAGCCCGCATCCGCACTGGCCGAACATTCGTGGTGAACATAAAAAAATCAACGAAAATTCCCAACCTTTAATTACCGGCCATATGATTTACATTCTAAAAGGTTAGCAACGAACAAACAAATGTTCGGAAGAACTTTGATCGGCAAACATGTTCGGCCAGTGCGGACGTGGCTTAACTATTTGAAACTTTAGGGAGACTAAGAACATTAATTTAGCCTAAGGTGTTGCATACCTTAACTAGCATTAATTGACATTGATCAGTCAAATGTAAATTTTTAGAATGCCATTCGAGAGCGACAGTTGAAGGTGAGTGATTCTGTCCACGATAATCAACAACAAATTGAAAGCTACAAGTAATTGAAATTTGAACACTAACATTTAGAATGACATTGGTATTGGATTTATAAATTTAAAAATCTTTTAATGTACATCTGTAAATAAGTGTAGTTATAGATGATAACTGATAATCACTATATTGGGATGATCGCGTGTAACTGTTTTCGAACCAATCGGATTTTTTTGCGATTACATGAGATAATCCAAATAAAATTGTTCGATTTTAAGCAATAAGTACACTAGTATGCCTTAATTAAATTAATAAAGAGGATTCAAAGTTGACAAACCTGTAAAGTACGAACACAATTCACTTTTGAAACAGAACTTGTTTTTTGGCAACAATATTTTGTCTTAGGTGAATAATGAACATTAAAAATACTTTAGATAACGCTTTAGTGGTTTATAAAATACCTTATGAAGCCATGGGTACATAATGTAGTCATTTTGCAAATCAATAATATAAATGATTTAAAAAATCCGAATTTTACTTTTAATTAGACATAGAATTAGGACATAGATTATCTAACCATTCAAATTGTAAAACAAAACTGCCTAAACAAAGGAAAAATTACTTTATCTACAAGTACAGAAATTCTAAATGAGTAAAATTAGATAAGAATCAACTAGATATTTAATCCATCAAATAAAATTATACTTGTATGTGAAGGAGTGTTTAATTGCAGCTTGTGTCTGTCATAAATACATAAAAAGTTAAAGTATATAGTAATTAAAAATGTAGATAATACACATAATAATACTTGGCACAGTAGTTGCCAAACAATTGTTTTACTTTAGTAATAAACACATTCTAATTGAATAGTTACAAGCCGTAATTCCTGCAAAGCAGACAAGATAACATACCGCCTTGACTGACAAAGTGGGCCCTAACAAGGTATGGAGGCTGGGTAAAGTTGGCCAAGACGAGACAAGTTGCCAGTGTATCATTAGTTCCTATTGTGCTTGCGTTTGGTCGATTTTACATGAGTGTGAAACCAGCCACAAATGACGTTATTAATTACAAATATTAAATAGTAACACAAGAAACGATTTAAAACTTTTATTCTGTACATCTTTGTGGCACATATATATCTCGAGTTTATATAAAATTTATTATCAAGAAATTTTAATAAAATGGTCTTATTGCTGTTTAAGTTTTGTACATTTTTAAAGCTAGTTTTCACTTAAAACTTGAAATGTAGGATTATAAGAATTTGGTTCGAAACATTTCGTTAACGTTACTTTTAACGTATTTATCGTTTTATTGGTTGTATATAGGTTATCAGTGTGATTGAAAAGTCCCGGAACGGTAAAATATTTTTTTTACTATTATAGATGAAGTAATGAAACTTGGTGCACCAACAAAAGCCATAAATATCTATGCGTTAAAGCTATTATCACTTTTTTATCCCTTAAGGGGGAAGGCCCACGAGGAGTCAGTCAAAATTCTTAAGTAGCAGCATAGGTCAAATTTGGTATCAAATTAAAAATCTCACTTAGCAGAGTAAAATGCCGCAAACTAGACTTCAAACGGATGACCAAGACGGAAATGGCAGGCAAACAAAGTTTCCATTAAAATCATAAGGCTAAAACTTAAAAATGCAATAACTTTCTTAATACTCAACCTTTTGACATCGGGTTTATGGCTTATTACTCCAAATGCAAAGACGTTTGAAATGGTTTGTGATGTGACAAGGGCTAAAGCATATTTCTGTAAGACTTCCAAGAGGGACATCCCTTAAAGGGTGTGTAAATTGAAACTTCTTTGGCCCATGTCACATCATACACCATTTGAAACGTCTTTGCATTTGGAGTAATAAGCCACAAACCCGATGTCGAAAGGTTGAGTATTAACGAAGTTATTGCATTTTTAAGTTTTACCGGTACGATTTTGATGGGGACTTTGTTTGCCTGCCATTTCCGCCTCGGTCATCCGTTTGCGGAGGTATAGTTTGCGGCATTTTACTCTGCTAAGTAAGGCCTTTAATTTAATACCAAATTCGACCTATGCTGCTGTTTAAGAATTTTGACTGGCTCCTCGTGGGCCGTCCCCTTAAGGGATAAAAAAGTGATAATAGCTTAAAAGAGTAGATATTTATGGGTACTATTGGTATACCAAGTTTCATTACATCATCTATAATGGTTAAAAATATATTTCACCGTTCCGGGACTTTTCAATCACACTGTATACATATAATATATTGGTGTACTTGGCCACGTGGTAGAACGGATATGATATAAATCTCCCCGATATAGTTTTGCGTAAAGCCGACTGTGCGAAGTAATACAAAGGCCAGGCTAATCTAATGGTGCTTTTACCCTGTAGGACTATGGGCATGGAGTCATATTGTACAACGGTTTAGACATTATATGTTAAAGATCGCAACTGAAAACATTTTGATGGTTTTCAATTTGCCAAATGAAGAAACAAAACAGATTATTCTCTCCTAATGGTATATAATTGATAGTAGTTTTTTTATTACAAGATATCGCTCCACACGGCTTAGACTACAATCATTTTACATTAAATTTCTGACTGGAGGTGACGCCTTGGTGAAGCACTTTGTGCATTATATATACTAGTATACGTGTTGCTCGAAATCGAGCAATTTATTTTAATACAATACAAATTTTACTTTAGCTCTTAATCAATGACATCCGACCAATCCAATATTGTGAATATCTTTATTCACCAAAATCTATACGTATTAACACCTGATTATTAACAGATGTTTAAAATGCTTGATTCAGTCCCAATGTTATTTAAATGGAAAATTTTGGGATTTCAATGGTGGATAGCGGCTTTATTTTTAGTCCAATTCTCATCAGTTTTTGGTGGAAACAACTCCAGACCAAGCTCTATCCAACGACACCAAAAACTTAAAAATCGGTTAAAAATTGTAGGAGTTTTCATGACAAAAAACCCGTTAGCGTATTAAATAAGTATAGATTTCTCCACATGGCAATGATTAGAATCATTCGGCATTTGTGACTCGAGGTGAGGCTCCTTTATAATCCGCTTATTCTCGAGACAAAGCTCCACTCCGAGGCCTCAGAGAGAAGCGACAAATTCTACAGAAGCCATGCCACTCAACTGATTATGCGGTGAATATTCAAGATATTTTTGTCAAAATTTTCTAACATATTAATTAAAAAATTTTTGTGTGTTTTCTCTAAACAAATCTTTATGAATCCTAAGTAATAAGGCCTAAATATAAATATAAAAACATCTTTGATATTTGTTTGAATCCACAGGAATGGCAGCTCAGTGGTAGAGCAAATTTCAAACAAATTAAAACAAATTTCAATTTTGTACGTGGAATAGTCTTGATTTTTTTTGTGAAGTAATTATGATTTTGAATTTTTACGGATAAAATATTTCAACTTAAACCCAGAGTACGAGTCCCATCACAGTCCCCTCCTTACTGATCAAATTAGGGATAGTTCAGTAGAGTTAGTTTGCAGTTAGTTTAGACGGTTATTCAGGAGAAGTGGTCTCTGCATAATGTATTTGATATGACTCTAGGACTGGCTGCCTTGTTAATAATGGCCGATGACATAAGAGGTATGTTGTTATCCTGACACGAAAAATAAGTAAACAAGTATTTATATTAACAAACTCCAAAGTAAATTAAACTTAGACTTTCTTCTAATATATAGATAATATTAAAATGTTATGTTGATCAATATATGATCCGTACGATGGATTTACAGTGTGACAGTTAATTCCTTTTGAAAATTTTTGTTGCTACGCATAAAAAGACTTACACATTGGACACAATACAAACAATCTGGTATAGTGTCGTATATGGCTACCATACCATTAATTACCATCCTCTTGGCCTTTGACCAGAAAACTGCATTTCTGTGTCAGTTTATGACTAACATTCAAGTAAAGTGTAAAAATATATACGAAACTATGTACACTGTCAGGCGGCATTTGGAGGATTGACTAAAATTCAATTGGAGCCTCGTATAAATATTTACTTCATAAAAAACATTTTATCCAAGGTTATTAATTTGATTTTAAATTAAATGTAGAGTAAAACATGGATAAATGTACAAAATATTAGAATTGGGTGTTTCTACAAATAGTTAAATTTACTTTCATATACGTCTTTAGAAACATATTTCATAAGCATATATGATTACAAGTAAAATTCCTCAGAATATACCTTACCTACTTTGTACTTATAGCCATTTTCTTATCAGGAAAGCCTCTATTGTGATAATTACGTTTTAATGTTTACAATCCTACATGCTGAGTTATTCATCCAAATCAACCTAGACTCAAATGAAAAAGGTTCAATTTATGAAGTCCGTTGAGGGATTGTTTGGTATTCTAGTACACTATGCCGTAACTACAAGATTACGAAATAATAATTGAACAATTATAATTCTTTAATTGGTCTACATTGCTCAAAAGTACAAGTTTTACTAAAAGCTTAGGGTTGAGAAATCAAGTAGAAACAATGTAAAGTAGAAAATATGACCAATTGTGTCAATAAATAACTTGGAAGCTTTTGTTCTCGCAGCTGAACGCCTCTGTTCAACTAAAGGGCGGGTCTGGAGGTAAGCCTTATAAATAGCTACCTGCTTAATCCTCTGAGAGCAATGTCAAGTTCCTACTCCGACGTCTTTAGTAGATTTATATGGAAAAGTGTTACCTGACAAGACTGTTTAACGATACGTATCATTATTTGCATTTGTACAATATTACACGAAACTATTGATGAAATTCCACGTAATTACATAAACTATTTGATTTTAATCACAGTAAATTTTAAAACTGCTGCCAAATACTTTCACTGATTTACACTTTTACAAAATGACATATAACTTAATTTTATTTGCGTGTGTTTTATTTATTTTATTTTTTTAGGGAGAGGCAGGAAAAATGTATTACGCACACAGGGGGCCAGCCTGTAGTGTGTGACTCCCCTAAAAACGGGTATACCCTTAAAAACCTGCTCTACTCATAAGGAATCTAGCCTAGAATTGTTGTAACATTATATCAGGCTAGGCCTATTAGAATAATCCCATTGGGCTCACCCCTTGACCGCAAAGTCAAGGGATCTGAGCCTCATAGCGGTCAATTTTTTCAGAACAAAGGATTAGGCGTACGTTTTTAAACTCTCCTATTACTGGATTTTACATGATTTTTATTGTTAATGTTTATTTTGTCTGTGAAAAATTAAAAGAGAATAATAAAATATCGTGCTTATTTCAATACTTGTTTTCAAACCTGGTTATGACATTTTTTTTTTTTTTTTATTATTCCTGGTTGTGAGATTTCGCTGGGATTGTAATTGCTATATGGAGGGAGTTTATAATCACAAGTTACGTAGATATGACTTCATCGCACGACTCTCATTTAAACTTGTATCTTGGTAAAGCGACTATTTTACATATCTTCTTGAGAAACGCCTTGTCGAGGCAACTTAAGTAGCTCTTCGTGCAGAAGATGAGTGTTTGGGGAAGAGCATTTACTTGGTAAACTTAAACGGTTCCTTATAGGTCTATTAATACTTACCAGTAACTGACTTTGCGCTTAAATTCCAAGTGCACAAAAGGCTAGTTCCTTTGCTAGGTAAACTTTAACAATCCTTCATAGTAATATTAGTAACATTCGATGAGCTAACTTGCCAAGTGCAAAAAGGCTTGTTTCTATTCAATACGAGCTCATATGATTTGCTCACTTGTCTTTCAAACTTTTGATGTACTCCCACATATTGGTTGAATCTTATGTTGAACCTGTAACACATGAATTCAATTTTTTTTGGTTGATAGCGGGTTTAATTATTGTTACTAAATTAAATTGTGGTTATTCTGAACCATTTGCATGGTAAAATCGTGGTACTTTATATTGACCAATTAAGATACGTAGTTAATACTTTATACAATGCACGTAGATTTTATTCGAAATTGCAAGCCCGTGCTCGGCTCGGGCACGGGGTATCAAGAACTTAATACCTCCATTAATACCTGGCCGGAATGCTCGGGATCGTGTCGTAATCCCTTAATGCTATTGACTCGGTCCTCCATTGCAACATGGTTTCAAACATCTGCCCCTCGGTTATCCGAGTAATTGAATGAAATAAATAATACATCTTAATTTAAACATTTTAACTAAGATAGCGTTTTAATCACATTTTAATAAAATATATTTTGCAGAAGTTTGTTATTGTTTAGATTTTTTTGGAGTAAAATATATCCTGGTCTCCTATCAAAACTAAGATTTAAATTCATCTACATACTACTTGACTATCCTTTCCTTCATAGAAGATTAGTTCTTACCTTCCTAGAAGATATATATAGGTTGTGCATGGTAAACCAAGGATCAGAGTTTTCTGACTACAAACCAATAAGGGCTGGCGTACCTCAAGGATCCTTATTTGAATCAGATCCACTATAACGAGCTATTTCATCGATATGGTTTAAGGTCTAGGGAGTATAATAAGATCGTATCCGCTCCACAGCTACCCATCCATGATTACCTACCCCAGGAGATGAGCAGATTGAGGTCCCGAATACCACCACTGCGGACAGCATCCCAGTTGACGGAGACAAACTTTTCCATCCATACCGACTGGACTTCCTCCTGGGACTCATTCCAAGGCCGGAATCAATTTTTGATTGCTGACCCAACCTTAGCAGTAAGTGGTATGGATCTTCCTTGGAAGCAGTGGACTGTTCTCAATCGATTTCGCACTGGTGTGGGAAGATGTAATTATTGGAAATACAAATGGGGATTGACAGAAGACCAGTCATACCGCTGTGGAGCGGAGTTAGAGACTATGACTCACATAGTCAATGAGTGCCCTTTGAGTGCTTTCCCCGAAGGATTGATTGGGCTGCATTGTGCAAGTGAAGCTGGGCTGCAATGGCTTAGCGCCCTGGATTTAGCTTTATAAAGAGAGATCATAACTCTATGTTTTTAGTTTAGTTTTTAAATGTTTTTACGCAGGTGCTATGCACCGCAGAGAATGTTTTATATTTTTCTGAAGTTGGTGGCCATATATACATATATATACATCAATACCTCATACAAGATTACCTATTAAACCTAACTTAACGTTATGTAAATAACGTTAAACTATATATATATATATAGTTTAAGGTTGTTAAATTGTAATTTGAACATGTGGGGGATGTCTACATATGTACTTTGAGGAACAAATATTCCTGATTTGCTTGAGAACACTCTTTCTCCCTTTTATTGAACATTTTGTTAATAATAATATTTTTTTGATGTACCGTACAGGAAACAAAATATTATTATGGAAGAAGTAACGTACTGTAATGTTAAAAAAATATGTAATATATATCCAAGAATTCATTTGAAATCTGATTTGATTTTTTATTTTTTTTATACTATGTAGATCATTAAACCTGTTTATAGAGGCAACAGAATTAGCTCCATCTCCATCTAAAAATATTTATGTGTACAGTTGTTGTATTATACCATCGAAACACATTGTTAAACATTAAATGATACAGCTTACTAGCTTACATCGAAATTAAATACATGACATTAATGGAGACACGAACGTTCTATCGTCTTACTGTACCAAAACAGCTCTACAGTTGTTGTGGGGATGACATAGCCTAGTTCTTACTGTGATAGGGAGATGGAGAATCTGATTGTTTTGAAGGCGTCCGCAGTTCGTTACCCAGTGGCACGGTCGTGTCAGGCCGCCAAGTCACAATCAAACAAATAGACAACGCATGCCTATATAAACACGAAGTAGAGTAATTTTTGATTCTTAAAGTAGTACCAAAATCAATTCTCTAATCCTGTCGTTTGTTTTCCATCAGTTTAACTGGATCGGTAAACTAAAAAACTCGCTGATCTTACCTTGAAACCTTTATTTCAAGGTTCACCTTTGTGGTAAAGTAAAATATATGTGTTCAAAAGTAGCATGTAAAATAATACATTTAGCTTATAATTTGTGTATAAATTGATATAAATTATTATACAAAAATAAATTGATGATTACGTCAACAAATTAATGTAACTCATACAAGGAGCTAATATTTTTATTTCGAAATTTTTTATAAGAATTGACCTTGGAAGAAAAGTTTTAGTGTATATCTTAGATAAGACATTTTTCATTGTTGTGACTATAAAAAAAGTTAATACCTTTTAGTAATATTTAATAGAACAAATGAAATTGGTTTGTAGCCTAGGTTTGTATTACCTAGATCAAAGGTGGTACGGCCATACAAGGGCAAATAAGTTGGAACACATGTTCATAAATTAAATGTATTTATTACAAAGACACATAAAATGAGACAACATATATTTATTTGAGCTAAATAATAAGTATATAATGATACAGCGACACTCAACAAGTATTCGTGTATGTTTTTTATTTACAGTAACTTTAGGACTTAAAGGAATGTAATATACTCTATTTGGATTAGTTTCTCATGTCTTTTTACAAAGTTAACCATATATTTTTATACAAAAAAATGGAACACTTGCTCTAAAAAAAAATTTTAATTTCTCTATGATTAAGTTGCAGTGTAACAAAACTATTTTAATGTTTTAAATAATTAAATAGCCTATTAACCAAAATATTAATACAATTTCATAAGAGCCCCATAATAACGTAAGTAATCCAAATGTAAATACACATTAGTGACATTTAATAAAAAAGTTTACGAAAATTATTTTTGTAAAAATTTTTTGTGGGTTATAATTAAGTTCTAATAATTATTTATATTTAAAAAAAATCTTAATTTTTTTTATTTCAGTATATTACAAACACAATGCTGAGCACAAATTTTCTGTAAATTGTGTGCCAAAATATGAACTATGTCATGGGATTCTCAATATCGAAAATCACTGTAAAATCGCGACCAAAATATTTTAAATTGGACGGCTTTTGGCTTTAAGAAAAGAACATTTTTGTAAAATATTTACAACACAAAAATTAAATTGATATGAAAAACAAAATAGTAACTTGGTAACTTTAATAATATGGGAATTAATAACATACTTAATAATATGTTGATCTTCCAATTTGTTGGAAAACTCATATATATATATATATATGTTTTTAATACTAGCCCTGTTCATTAAATGCAATATTACAACACATTGGAAACATTAAGATAAAGTTTAAAAAAACCAAAAAAAAAACAAAGCGCGTTTTTTCTTGTCCATGTAAAGGAAAGTTTTATTAAACTTAATCTTTAAAATTAATACAACAATTAAAAGTATGACTTGTGAATTGTATAAACTTTATTCAATACATTTTTAAGGAGCTATGAATATCTAAAGAGCATATTAAAATGCTTCTTAGCAGCAAATCCACATTATGTAACTATAAGAACTCCTTTTAATCATTAAAATAATTTCAACATACAATAAGTCTTCAAACTTACTTGCTAGTGAAATTTAAAATATTTACATAATCAATTGAACTTTATGTATTTTTTAGCAAATTTTTATAACTAGCTTAAAGCCAAAGAAACCACATAACAATAAATTGATTGAATCACATACATTAATTATTCTAAAACTAAATTATGGCACAGCTTAAAAGATCACTTGTAAATCTTTGGATAATCGGAATGTTAAGATACAAAAAATAAACTTACATCTAATTATGTTAATGTGTTCTTGTCTGTTACAACCGATTTTCATACCGTAGGCCTAAAATAAGTCTTAAAATTTATTAATTAAAACATTTTAGGCCTTGTAGGCCTAAAATGTTAATGTTCACCTAAATTTATAACGATATTTAACTACATTAGACCACTACTAACTAATTGTAAATAACTATATAATCACATAATAAATGACGAAATATAAAATCTCTTTACTTATACTACCATAACCCTATCAAATGAATCACAGGTAACCATTGAAATCAATATTAATAAGTTAACGTAGAACTTAAATCGAATCAGAGACTTCCATCTCAACTTTGGCTTAAATACTATGAGTATGTTGGCACAAAATTTACAGGCAGAGGATGAAAACATTTTAGTGGAAGAGTAATCCTGATACATTTGACCAGGGTAAAATTTATCAAGCTAATTGAAAAGTATCTTTCTAAAATTCTAAATCTAATACGACTTCTGATAGTTAAAAAAATCTTACTTATGAACATCAAAGTTTTATTGTACAAAGCGATTTACAAAACTGTTTGAGAAACGTTTAGTCGGGTGACCGAATGCGTCGGGAGCGTTAGTCAGTTGAAGGGGTTCGAATGTGCGAACTCAAGCTCCAAACGCACTGGACTGGAGAGGATTTACAAAATCAAACGGTTACTCTAATGTGCCGCTTACTACTTTACTCTGTTTTGTGCATCGTACCAAAATAGTGAAACCATAATTTCAGGATTCATACCGATAATTTATGCCTAGACATGTTTATACATCTATACAAAATTACACTGATGTGAGAACTTACAGTAAACGCACCATGGCTACGTTAAGGGTGTTTAAAATTAAATAAAATCTTTCCACTAATATCAAATAAGAAATCAAAATGTAATTTAATTAACAACCGGTATGAGTTTATTTTTAATTCAATTGCATAAATCTTTAAAACATATAAAAGCATGCAAACACATTTTGGGACCGGTGTGGAATTCCTTTAAAAAAATATAGTTGGAAGAGTTTTTTTGGCACAATCAAGTTGAATTGGCATCGGTGGACTGGAGGTCACGCCTCAGGCGTCACGCGTCACACGCGACACGCGACACGCGACACGCGACACGCGCCGCGCGTTCACGGGTGCTCGTGGAGGCGGACGCGCAGGCCTGTGGACGATTATACGTAGTCATTGGTTCCGGGGCTTGTCAGCGGCTCCTGCGCCTGCACAATCAAAAATATTAGGCAACATTTGTATTGTAAAGAAGAATAAGGGAAATATCCAGTGATTAGCTTCTTGGATCCTTACGGTTTGGTAAAATCCCTTCAGTCATCTTCGCCCTTGCCTCAACAAGCACTCAAAACACTCAAAACATGCAAAACATGCCTCCGCATTTCCCTGTTTTAGACTATGTTTTGGTATATTTACAGGGTGTCCAGCTTCCACCTTTACAAACTTTTCCAGGTTTTTGCCCACGTCAAAATAAGCAAAAAAGTTCCTGTAAACATATGTCCTAAAATGCTTCGTTAACCCGCTAGCCGCCATTTTATTTTTTACACTAAATAATTTTTATTTCCGTAACGGATCATTCTATTAAGTTAATATTTGGCATGCACCTTCACTATAACAATACCCATTTTCAGTAAAAAAATTATTTTTTTCCAATGTGTATTTTCAAAATGGTGGCCATTTTAAAATTTTAAACTCAAATATCTCAAAAAAAGTAAATTTTATAAAAATGTTACAAGAGACTAAAAAGTTGACAAATTAAATTATCTAAATATTGATACCAAGTTTGCAAGGACCCGACAACAAATAACGGAGTTATTGAGATTTTTCTCTTAAAATAACCTAAATTGTCATTAATCATAGTGCAAAATCAGCGTTTTTACGCAGGAAAACCACAATAACTCCGTTATTTGTCGTTGGATCCTTACAAACTTGGGGTCACTGTTTAGATAATTTAGTTTGTCAACTTTTTAGTCTCTTGTACCATTTTTATAACATTTATCGTTTTTGAGATATTTGAGTTTAAAGTTTTAAAATGGCCACCACTTGGAAAATACACATTGGAGAAAATAATTTTTTTACTGAAAATGGATATTGTTATAGTGAAGGTTCATGCCAAATATTAACTTAATACAATGATCCTTTACAGAAATAAAAAAGTATTTAGTGTAAAAAACAAAATGGCGGCTAGCGGGTTAACAAAGCATTTTAGGACATATGTTTAAAGGAACCTTTTTGCTAATTTTGACGTGGGCAATAACCTGGAAAAGTTTGTAAAGAAACTGGTTTGAAGGTAGAAACTGGACACCCTGTATATGTCAAATAAAGGTTTCCTTGTATAAGGTTACATCTACTAGGTCCCTCATGCCTGATATATAAGTAAACATAGATGGTATTAATAGAAAAATAGTTGTAAAATAAGGGAATTGAGTTACTTTGTGACAACACTGAGAGTTATATTTTACCATTCTGAAACGTTTAAGTTATGAGGGACCTAATATATCTAATCAACTCAACGATTATTATTAACGTTTAAGGAAAATCGGTTGGAAAAACAGTACCTAAAACAGGGGAATAAGTACCATGTTTTGCCAAAAAGCCATATGAATAATATGGCCGACTGTGCTACTAGTCCAAAGGTGAAGATAACGCAATAACTTTTTGAGACGCAAACGCTACCAAGACGAATTTTAAGGCAAATAAGAATTAAAGATCGGTGTAGAATGGATTTTGTGTCTCTGTAACGTTGTTACTGTCTAAGATCATCCGTTCAGTTTCGAACCTTTAAAAAACACTAACTATTCACAGGATCGAACCGGCAACCTTCACATTCCTAACCGAGCACTATTAACATTCAGCTACCCAACCTTTGATAGCTTACAAATTAATTTAGTTGGTTACATTAATAAAATTAAATATTTATCGCATTTATTGTCTTTAATTTCAATGTATTAGGCTTCAAAGATGTCCCTTACGTTTCAGTGTTTTAATAAACATAATTAAGGATTTGCTTAAAACGTGTTATTTATTTGTAAATTTTTTTATTGAATTATCTAATAGAAAATTATGCTTGTAACTGGGTCTTATACTAACAGTGTTTAAAGTTGTACACAAGATCTGTAATACACATATAATAAAGTAAAACTTGGCTTTTCACATGCTTAAGAATAAGGAAGGGAATTTTTTGTACTTTATGTAAATGAAACTTTATTTTTATGGCTACCAATGTTGTTAAACGACATGTCTGGAATCTAATAACTACAGACTGGAATCTAATGTCAGTTAAAGACATTTAGTATTATTTTATTTATTATTACTATTTTTTTAGAATATTGAAAAGTTGATTTTCCAAGTTTATCGAATTTGAAATGTAACATTTCTAGAAACTTGTTCTCCAAAATAGTTGGTTTCATTAAAGGTTAAAGAAAACAAAATTCAAAAACGAAATTCAATCATATTTACCATAAGTAAGAACAATTTATCAAGTTATAAACAATTTATTATTTCCAAAAAAGAATAAAATTAACATATGTATGCATTTGGAAACTTTTTTTAATGTAAATATTTCACTTTTCTTATTATAAAAACACAATTGTAAAAAGTATTGCTTGATTATTTTTCTTAAATTTTTAGATTTATCTTAAAATATCATGCCTCTTACAACACCGAACAAAAATGCAGCTTTACACTTACCAAGAAATCATTAAGAGCCTGCATGCAAAAAAGTTTCTTATGAACTTTTTTACTCTACCTAACCTTAAAATAGTATTAAATAATTGTGATGTGTTAATTTTTCATCCGAAGATTCGTTGTATGTTTTGAACTATTTATTGACTTGCATTGTAACCTAAATAAATTTTTGGGTTGAAGGTACTTAGAGTCAAAAATCATTTAGTTTAAGAATGGTTTACAAAGTTAAAGAAATAATTTTTTTATGTTGTTTGTTATTTCAACGCACACTTCACATCCTAATCTTTTAATCTAAAATAGTAATTCAGTAATTCAGAAAAAATTACTGTAAAATTTTAAGTTTTTAAATTATATTACTAGAAAAATCTGTACTGTATGACTATTTTAATTATAGTTTTTGTAACAAGACGGTGTTTTTAATAATATTTATTGTCCTCAGCTTAAACTGTAGTAATGATCAGCAACCATCATGTTTCGGTACTCACATCATGTTCACATTGGGGCACAGTTTAAAGCAGCATAAATGACGTAGTTAAGTACTTAATCTACGTCTGTAGCCATAAGCATCAGTATGATTTCACAAGTAACATAAACAGAGATGTCACACCTTATACAATCACAACCTGTACCCTTCGTACAGGTTTCACATTCAAATACAGGTACCAATTCGAGTTCGTCATTTGATTGAAGTAGTGTTTCTATAGAAACCACGCAATTCCCACATCAACTAAATTGTTTCATTGTGATTCAAGATTTAGTTGCTTTATACTCATTATCTCAGAAGAATACGATGATATGTGAGCGAGAACGACGAAAAGGTCAAGCAACATCGGGTTTGAGTAAGTTTTTTTTATGGGTGGGCGTCATAACCCATACATTTACCAAACATAAGTTGGTCGTAGATAAAGTAGTGTATGCAGCGATTGTATTCAGCCTTGAAGAGTCATCTTCACCCCTGTGCCAGTAGCCCATTGTTGCGCAGTTGAAAATGTTAATCATACGGCTTTTATGTTAAAACATGATACTTTATTCCCGTGTTTCGGACGCCATTTTTCAACCGCTTTTCTTTAAACTTGGTAAGTGTTTAGTTGAATAAGTTATATTAGGCCCATCATACCTCAAAATTTAGAAAACTTAACAAATATTACTCTTTGTGAAGTCGCAGAGTAAATCAATTTTCCTTAGTAATATTTGTAAAATTTTCTAAATTTCGAGGTATGAAGGGCCTAATACAACTATTCGACTAAACACTTACCAAGAGTAAGGAAAATCGGTTGAAAAACGGCGTCCGAAACCGGGGAATAAAATACCATGTTTTGTATTAAAAGCCTTATGGTTAACATTGCCGACTGCGCAACAATGGGCCCAACAACAGGCCTGAAAGTGAAGATGACTCTTAAGCCACTCATGGGATTTGGAACATCTCACTCGTGGCTTAAGAGCCTTCATAATTCATAATTGCATAACCTAATAATATAAGTTTGCTTTCATTGTGAACGATCGTGAAAATACGCAAAAAAAAAAAACCCTAAAACCTGGTAGTAGAACAATAATAAGGTTTGAACTGAGGACGATGAGGTTATTTAAAACCACATATAAGAACCTGTCATTTTTAGAAGACATGTAGTTTAACTAATGGCTCATCTCACCTCCTCGCCCACCGTGGACGGGTAGATGCGCGTCGGCTGGTACTGGTTCTTCTCCAGCGAGAACTGGTCCTCTGTGGTCTTCCTGTACACGGGGTTGTCGAAGTTCATGCTGGTCACGTTGCGGTGGAGGTAGTGCCGGTAGACCGCCAGCGCCACCTGCGATACACGTTCACAGTCAAATGTTTCACAAGTGAAAAGTTCCAGAAACTACTTTATCACCTCAAAGTGAGAAGAAGAAAAACTTTGCTTACGATTAAGTAAACTCGAACAGTTGACAAAGTCAGTTAAGAAACTCACTATGCTTTTAATTTTAAAGTCAATAATCTGACAAATAGTTAGATGTTCCAAAGGCAATGATCAAACATATAACAGTTATGGAAAGTATATGCTCTCAAGAATTTTTTTGGGTTTTTTCGTTGTTATTAGGTTATTGGTTTTAAGAGTATACTTTTGTATAAGACGGTTTGATTTAGTTTGCAAGCATCAAACATCAGGTGAAGGAAATACTAGTAAAAAATATCATTTGAACTATTTATATATTACTAGAAAAACATGTTTCTTTTCCTTCTTTTTCTCAGCTTGTGCACATCGTAAGAGAAAAACCACGCATTCCAATTGAAAATTAGATCGGCAGAATCGCATTTTAATTCACATTGGTCCCCAGGGCTATGCCCTACAGATTTAAAAGTTTCGATGTTAATTTTTTGAAAGAAGGGTGACTGATTTAATCGTTAGTCAGCTAATGTAAATAACAAATGCTAGCAAGTCAGGGAGAACATTGTTTCGGGTATGAAATATTTTTCAACAAATTCAGTCCAGATCAAGTGAAATTTTGGTCAAATTTTTACCCGTGGGCAATATTTTGGTTCAGTTATACTGCTCCGAAAATGGTTCTTTTTTATATGATCGTTGCTCGGATAAAGTAGCTCTTATTTGTCCTATGGGTATCGAGGTAGGCCTACTCAAATGTTCGTATTGACAATGTCGTAAAAATGCAGCAGTGGCGGAAATCAGCAGATTGCTTTTTGATAGCAGCAATAATATAAAATAGCTATTTGTGTATTAAGAGCGTAAAATATGTTATTGCCACTCGAGAATTGTAGATGGCCGCACGAAGCGTCAGCTGAGTGCGGCCAAACAATTCGAGAGCGGCTATGATAATTTGCGCTCGTAATACACACAAGATTTTTCCTACTAACATAATTACAACAGATAAAAGATAAAATGTTTTATTGTATACAAAATGTCATTTAGATCACGTTTTATTTGTTTCTGTTGGAACACACGTTTAATTATCAAACATAAACTCAAACTAAAAAGAAGTAATTACCAAACGACAACAATGACCAACAGCTGGGGCATGGTTTGTAATAACAGCTGACTTTAAATTTCTGTTTGATTTAGCGTGCGGTAAAGAACATTTCCGCTCTAGAGCGGGAAAGAAACGGAAACCGGAAATGAACTGTTGCATAAGGTTTACAGGTGTGGCAATGTGGCAATGTGATTATTTCCATGCAGTGGTAGTAAAACCATATTTTGTAAGCAAGGAGGCACACAAATAGTGGAACCCTTGTTGTTTATATAGTTGAATAAAAAGAGCAACAGGCGAAAAATATAGACCATAACAAATGCCTCCAGCTTCTTTTGAACCATGGTCATTTTGCATCATACAAACAGGGTACAATAATAGTAGATTTCCGCATCTTGTGATGATACATACGATTTCATGCATAACTGATCATATGTTATAACAATGATTAAGTAAAATATTAAACGCTATAGGGATATTTCTTTAAAAGTATAAGAAAGGTAAGGATTACAGTATATTTGCTGGTTCTAAGTTCACCCCCTCAACAGTCCTCTAAGTTTTTTGGGATAACAGAGTAGTCTTTTATGTAAAAAAATATATACTGCCAATGACTGTGGAGAACTGATTCAACAGTTTCGGACGCCACGCCATCGAACAGGCTTCTTTTAGAAACTTGGTAATTATTCAGTTGAATAGCAACATTTAGAGCCCTAATAATTTTAAAGTTTTAGTTTAAAAAATCACTCAATTAATGTTACTGAATACATATTTAAGAACGCCGTCCGAAACAGGAGACTGAAAAATATTTTAGAATTTTTAAATTGGTAAAAAAGAGGATCAACAAATATATTTCAATTTAATTTCTCTACACTATAACTGATAAGAGATCGAGATGGAGAATTATTTTCAATATTGAAGATGAAGAAAATGGGAAGGTGTCAAGGTCATGTTATTATCACCTTCTTCTGACATTGATATTGTGACATTTGATATTGATATTGATATTGATATTGTTGATCCTCACCAGGGAGAGCAAGACGAGCACGACGGTGACGGCTGCGATGACGATGCCAGCGATCATGCCGTCGTCGGGCTCCTCAGGCGGCGCCAGGTCCTTGGGTGCATCGTTATCCATCTCCTTCGTGCTCACTGTGGACATCAAACGGGTTGATTATAAGACGTCCGTTTTGAAATGACACCAAATGGTTTAGGAGACCCTAACCCTCCTTTCACACATCGCGGTTTTGCCCGTACGATTAAAAATCGCACGGCAGACTTTCTAATAGAATTTTATGAGACCTTTCACACAGGCACGGCGACGGTTTATAACCGGCACTTCTATGGTGTGACGGACGGTTTTTAAATCATGCGGTTTTTCCCTCACGGCTAAAAACGTGATGTGTGAAAGGAGCGTAATGCACACAGGCCCACAAATGTAGCTGTTTGCCCGCTCAGAAAGGTGACTCACAGACTAAACTGTCCAGTATAGAATGTTAGTTTAGTCAAATTAGTTGTTTGATCAGTATTGAGGGTATATTGTAGTCTGCATTTAATTCAAAGGACAAAGACTTAAAAAATATGTAATTATAATAATATTTACGGGAAATAACTTGTCTGATCACAAAAACAAAATGTGTACCTTAATAATGGATTGTTTATGATTATTTATAAGGCAAAAATTAAGGGTGTTGGGTCCATACGCATGTGAGTGTGCGTGCGTCAGACGAGGTGTCCTTATAATCCCTTAGATGCCACGATAGACTACTAGGAATTTAATGGTTAGATTAAATTAAAGGTTGTGAGCTTTCCAGTACGTTGACGAAAAGTCTGAATTACGAAAAACTTAGGACTTTTTCTAACAATGGGCCAAAATTGCACGATTGTCGTTATTTTAAGAATGTATTTTTATTTGAATGTAAAATGGTTAAGTAAATGTGATATAAATGTAAAGGAATTACATATTTATTGGACTAGGTGTTCTTAAGTTTAGTTTTAATATTTCGTTTTCCTTTACTAATCCTTCACACTGTGAATCGGTAGTAGGCCTACTAAAATAATTGGAAAGAGGGCTGTGCGGATAAAATTAGGTTCCAGTCAACAGGAATTTTCAACAATTAATTCTTCTATTGATAATATTAGATAACGTAATAAATATCAAAAACTTTTAAGAATACATTTTTTGGTGACGTTACATGTTTAACGTTAAAAAATAAAGAATTGTTTTAACACATAATCTTTGATCTCTAGGGAGGCTTGCGAACTATGCAATTTCATCCTTAAATAGTAATTTTAATTTTCACGATCTAGTCAAATTCTCACCATCTTTAACAAACATGAAGTATGTTTTTTATGAACACATATTAAGAGCGATTAATTCATGAACTTATAAACAAAAATCACACCTTCAGAGCAATACTGAATAACAGGCCCCACCACCATCTAAGTGACAAGATAATGTTTCAAGGAGTAAATTATGGTAGATAAGTACATAATGTAATAGTTATAATTATTAAATTTTCTGGTTTTACAACATTTTTTTTTATTTTTAATTTCCAAATGTGCATCATATCATCTAGTTTTCTAGGGTTAGTAAAAGAAAAGGAAAATTAGTAGGGTTTTGTATATTAACTACATAAATAGGTACTTCAGATGGGTTTTCGTTATAAACAGTCTGACAAAATGTGTATGTATAACCTTAGTGCAAGTTTCTCATTCAATAAAGATTAGATTTCAATAGTTTTAATCATTATATTCATAAAATTTAAAGTGTAAAAATTAAATTTATTTATAAGGGGATATAGGTTTTTCATGAATAAATGTGTTGATAAAACTCAAACAATTCTTAATTTCACTTATAAAACAATTTAGGAAGCAATGTTAGGATTAAAATTTCATCAAGTGTAACCTAAAAGCGAAGATCGCTCTGGATAGATCTGTGCAGTTAACAGAGGAATTATTGCAATAAGAGAAAGGCAGAAGACAGAAAAAGCGCACACTTGTTTCATTAATGTACTCACAAACTAATGTTATATTCATCGAGGGATTCACTTCTGGCATGACCGTTGATGGTACTGAAAGAAAAATTACGTTTAAATTACCTGTTCGGTGGTCTGGAGCTCTAATGTCAAACAACATTCTTACTCCTAACACAGGGAAGTCTCTGTGCTCCTAATGGGCTGTCTGCTTTTGAACTAGTGATAGAGCACGTTCGGAGAATTCCTTTTACGTTACACAATGGCTGAACAAGAGTCGGTTTCTCCATCGATATTTTTAATAGATATATGTCTAATAAATAATCGAATAAGAATTGTTTTATTCCAATTAAGTAAAGTAATAATCATGTGAGGTAAAAACAAAACAAAAATGGTAAATTAATAAGAAAAAATATACCTAAAACAACAACAAGTTGCCTATACAAGGCAAGTCAGAAATATTTTAGATAGGACAAAAAGATTAACATTACAGTCAATGACAGTTATCTTTTTGCGGTCTAGTTAGCCTATTGAGAACTAAAATATTTAAAAAATCATAAATCACATTTTGGATTGATAACTATACACTTACGATCTTCAGTACACATGAGGCCGTCCGCCATGAGCACTAGTCCATCAGGACAGGCGCAGGATATCTTGGGCGACCTGGAGTTGATCTGCGGTGCGGGGAGACAGAGGTGGGAGCAGTGACCATTGACGGCGGCGCAGTAGTTGACCCCGTCAGGCTGGCGGTACGGGTGGTACACGTGGAGCACCATGGGGTGTTGCAGCTGGAAATGGTTGTTAGGAAGATAATACTCGTAGTACGATCATACAAAAAATGGGCGAAGTAAATGTACGAGCGACCATAGGGGCAAAGATTTGAGCATGCTTAACGTCCACGGTCAGTATGTGCTTAACACCTTCGCGAGGAGAGATTATTTGTGTAGTTTTGGAACTCAACAAGATCAAAACCTGGATATGACTCGTGTAGGAGGCTGTGAAGGAAGATCAAGAAACTCTCAATCTGCTATTACGCGTTTTAAGATCCTACTTGTCAACATGAGTGAGATGAGAACTACGGTAATCAAGGCAAAACCTGTAATCAAGGCAATTCTCCGTGATCAACTAGTCTCTACACCTTAGATGATATTAAACACCAACTGATTAATCAAATCCTCACAAAAACTAAGAGCCACAGATGTACTTAGTGTAAATGTGTGTTTCGTATTGGTGTACAATGTTTATTAAAGACGTAATCTATGTGACTAGTCGGTCAAAGATGAAACACACAAGTATTCAAGTAGGTATTCTTTAAAAAATTCATTATTGGGTACATGCTTAAAATTCATATTTGCCTAGCCTAACGGTTAAAACCTCCGACTTCGGTTCAAGAGGTCACAAGTTCAATTCCCGGGATGTACAAAACTATTTGATGAGTTTGAATCGCTTTCCCTTAAGATACATTGTGCATTCATCGCAAAGAAATGCCTCTGGAAGAGATAAGTAGAAAAGAAAGTCTTAAAACTATTGTTAGTATTGTTAATATGTTACAAAGAAGAATGAGAGTTTAGCTGATATGTTGATGGTGCATTAATGAATGTGTAGCTGTAGCGAAATTTCAAAAATATGACTCAGGGAGAGGAAAAAATCTCAGGAGTAACTGTGGAGTCAGTAAATATCTGGATTATTATTAAAAGAAAATTGAGAAGTCTATATATCTTTTATCAGGAGTAAGAACGATTAGGGAATGAACAAGGTGGGTACAGTTTAGTCTCAGTAAACCCGCATGAGTAAAAATTTTGAAAATTGAGAAAAAGCCAATTAAATTATTTCATACTCCAGTAAGATAGTATCATATTCTTACAATAATTAAAGGACTTTAACCGTACCATGTGTAATGCTGTGATGGGAGCAAGTCCACTGCCGTTGAACTTGTTTGCCCGGAAGATGGCTTGTTTATCCCAGTCTGTCCAGTACACGTGGTCCTCAAACACACTGATGGAGAACGGGTGGTGCAGGAATTCCGGTGACCTCAAAACCTAACAACATACAACAAATGTTAAAAGAAATACTTTAAAATCAACCATTAAAGTGAATATAACAAGAAAATATGTGTGCCTTGAACTGTGACAAGCTTTGTTGAGGTCATATTCACATTGAAGAAGCACGATCTGCATCGTCCTCTCCAAAGAAAATCAAGAACGGTTCTCAACAGACTGACAACCAGTGGCATAGCTTACATAAAATGATTCAGAAGAGATTTAAGAGCTCTGTTGGAGTTTTCAGTGGGTGAGAGACTCGCGTTATCGATATGTACAGTTGTGGGAAAAGAAATTTCCTCAATTTCCTCCTCAATCCTCAAAAAATGATATAAAAATGAACAATTTACAAGATAAATCAAAGTAACTGCCTCAAATGTTAAATATTTATATTCATTCATACCAATCTCGATTATATTTTCCTTTTAAATGTGTTGGACATACTTCGTCTCCATCGTGAGTTTAAAGACAAGACCTTCATGAGCGTCTCCCCACCTGTCTGCGAGCGGCGCCGTCGTAGTCGCAGGAGGAGATCATGTAGAGCTTGGCGTCCACCCAATAGACCCGCCTCCTGACCAGGTCCAACGTCAGTCCATTGGGCCACTTGATGTCGTAGGTGACAAGACTCTGCCGGTGCGAGCCGTCCAGCCCGGCCCGTTCTATCTTGGCCTCCTTCCCCCAATCCGTCCAGAACATCCACCTGTACAGACAGTGTTCAATCTGACCTCAGAGAATTATGTGCAAACCTGTCTTAGTTGTTCGTTCATAGAGGTAATTAATTAAAAATGTTGTTTTAGTTTTGTTTCTTCCACAGATTCAGTTATAGGGACTTCCTATTACTTTAGTTAATCGTAAAAACCCTTTGATCAATAGGCCAGATGTAAATAAACTTTGAAAATAAAATATTAAACAAATTGCAAATTTTTAATTGGTTATCTTTTGCAGGACTTTTGAGATGATTCTTGAATAATAAAAGATGTAGAGACTAGATCCCCACAAAGAAAAGTAATAGAAGGATACAGTAACTTAAATTGATTACTGTAGCGTTTATTCTTCAATTATGAAGTGAGAAGTTCAGTCCTCAACCCTAACGGATACAATTAATCAAAATTTGAAAAGTGTGAAAAAGATTGTTAAAAATATAGATATATCAAACTTTGTACATAAAGATCCTTAGAAGGATAATTTTTAGTTATTTTGCTGAAGGCATATAATTAATTAAGCAAAAAAAGAAAAGTTACTTTTGTATGTTAAGGTGTACTGTTAAGAATAAAACAAACAAATATATAATACCTAATAATGGCTTTCTAAACTGTTTATTTATTGTTCCTCTAAAACTAGAAACGAATAAATTTGCAACTACTAACCCTTCTAGTGGATTGACAGCAATGGCTCTGGGCTCCTCTAGTCTGTCTGTGATGAGAACTTTCCTCATGCTGCCTTCAAAGTTGGCCAGCTCTATCGTGTTCTTCCCAGAGTCAGTCCAGTATATGTGGTTGTATATCCAATCCACTGCCAGGCCGTCTGCTGTTGTCATCGCTCCCCTGATCACGACTGCTCGGTCACTGCCTTCGTCTATGGGGGCCCTGAAACATACAAAAGTTTAGTTTCGAGATCAAAAACAAGAATTTATCAGTAACTATTTGGCTTTCAAATTATTTCACACAGAGTTACTTACTTACTGATAAATAGTTTTAATTTCAAAATAAAAGCAAAGAAAATTCTCTATTACTAAAGTTATGATTTAATCATGTCTGGTGTTCATGTGACGTGTGATAGGAATGATATTTGGGCTTACTTGAATATCTTTTGTTCAGCGACATCAGTCCAGAATATCATGCCAGTGCGGAAGACGAAGTCCAACGCTGTGGCGGACTTGGTGTCATTGACGATTGCGGTCATCTCGTGATGGTCCAGCGATATCTTGCGGATGTCGTGGCGGCGGGCGAACAGCAGCGATGCGTGTCCTGAGCAAGCAACAATTGTGGTAACAGTGAAAACATTTATTAATAACAGATCTAGTATATTTGAAAGATGGATATGCAAAATTGAAACTAATTAGATAGTTATTGTTATGGACACAAGTTCTTTCGTGATAAATTGCAAAGTAATATAGAGCGGGTTAAGGAGATAGAGTGATTATTTTGCATGCTCAGTCAAGTAGCTGTTAAGGAAACAACATCAATACATTTCGCATTATTAGGCCTACACAGCCATAATGAGGCTAGGAAACAATACAGAAAGCATAATCTTTGTATCTTTTTAATCTTTGTTGTATGTTGACGGTATGTTCTTCCTTAGGTATTCGGTGTAAGACACTGTTGCTAAAGAAACACTGCTGCACTTCAGCAAGTGCGAGACCCAAGACTCAGGTATATGATTTCTGATTTGGCCGTGGGAAGTAGGCCTTTTAATTAATACATGCTTCTTATTGACTAAGATAATGGAGCTTTTCCAGCGCTTTGCCTGAGGACCCAGCAGTGTCATTAGCTGCCGATAGAGGCTGTCAGTGTCGGGGATTTTGCGGATCAAAAATGCATCGTGCAGTGTTCACATGCTTCCGTTTTTGCATTTATTTAAAGTCCGAATTAATTGGAAGGGGTTTTAAATAAAAGAAGAAGACTCGGGCTATTTTATTCGATAAAAAGTAATTGAATCCATACGAAGCATGGTCTAAAATTAATCTAAAGCTGATAAACTTTTAACCAATATATTTTAATATGGATTAAAAATATAAAAAATGAAAAAACGAATCAAATAGCTTAAGTCATAATCTTTTATTTCAAGACGAAAATTTAACGAACTTAAAATAAAGGCACAGAACGGGAGCAGGTGAAACACTGGATGACGTTCTCAGAGGGGCCTCTTTAACCCAATCTTAGGCATTTATATTATTGTTATTTTAAAATCATATTAGGTTATATACAAAATATTGGGGCATTTACAAAGGAATACAAATCATTAATATTATTGTAACGTATATAATAAATGATTGGCGTGTAACCATAATTTTACTAACAAACTTCAACTGATACAAACAAACGCTATCAAGAAAAGAATCAAACTATTTTTAATTATTTTTAAAACTACAGTGCACCTTACAAAAATAGGGTACGTGGTTACAGAGTGAATAAATGTACAAAGTGTTAATGTTTGCCAAAATGATGAATCTACAAAGTTACAATAATTCAGAGTATAAAAGAATACAAACATCATAAAATAAGTGAACTGTTTATAAAATAGTAGTTTAAATAATTGAGAACTCTCACCTTCCGTGGCTTTACACCTGGTTCTGTCGTGAGGGTCGCGTAGGTATCCTTCTTCACATTCACATTTGAACGTCCCCTTTTCATTGTAGCAAATTTGTGAACATGCTCCTGGGTTTTCACATTCATCAATGTCTGAAAAGAACGCCATTGCAATATTTTTATACTCAATGTCCCACATTCTTTTTAATATAGATTACATCAAATGTAAAAACAAAGTAGCTATCTACTTTAAGAATGATTATGAAAAACTCTTGGAAAAAGCGAAATTTTGAAAGTCATATTTCATTTAATTCAAGGTATGTGAAACATTTCGAGTAGTTAGAATCAATTGTAACTTTTATCAGAACATCGCAAAAGTAACATAAGGAATAGTTAAGGTATGTGACCTTTTATTTGGAAAAATAATCATACCGTCTAACAAATCAATAGGATAACCCATCAATGATTAAAAGCTTTTAATCGGAATATCGGAATACAGGGTCAATCAGTACAAATTTCATGGAATCCATATAGAAACGAGAGCAACAGCTCAGATCAGCTTATGAATTAATATTTCAATACTAAATAAATTTCATCCCTATATACACATCTCCCTTAATTAATTTTCCTGAAACCTAATGTTTTAAGACAATTTAGCTTATGCAGTCCAAAAATTGCAATTTATATGTAGGAGGAAAATAATTTATTGATTGTCATAAGTTGTATTGTAAAATTATTGTAATTGTCATGAAAAGGAGTACTTGTATTGAGGAAAAGTATTGTAAAAGTATTTATGTAAACTGAGTATAAAGAAATTGATATTGACGATTCTATCATTTCACCAAACACATTTCCCACGTACTAAATAACGAAGAATAAAGCCCACAATACAATTTAATCATGAGAAGGGGTTTCCCTTTATTGTGTTAACATTAATTTTAGTAAATGTAATATCACGATTTAAAATTACACTCAAAATACAATAAAAATACACTCAAATCGCATATTTAAATGCTTTACTGGTAATAGAGAAGTTGTACAAAAAAGAATAGCTTGTAGGCCTATTGTTACGATAAGAAATTGAGTAATCCAATCATCAAATTTCATAGGTAGAAGACACAAACTAGCCTTGATTCATTGTGATCATTGCGAACTTCTTTTACTTGTAGTATAATCATGTACGTACTGTTAATCATGTAATATTTTTTTTGTCTTCAAAACATTTGGACACATGTACGTAGTAGAGTTTGTTTGATTTGATTGATTCTCGCCATTTGACAAGTAAAATATTTGTTTATATTACGATCAAAAGAAGTTCATTGTCAATGATAGTACCTAATATAAGATTGAACGCATCTAGTTAAAAATATTCAACTGAATATATAGATTATTTTAAATCAACGGATTAAGAATTAACTGTACCGTTTGCAATGCAACTTGATTAATATGGAAACTTTCATATACGGTAATATTTTAAAGCGATTCTTTTTTTTATATCCCTTGAGGTTTAGCCTCAGGACTGTCATAGACGAACCCATGTCAGGTTTTAGGAAGCTTTTATCCGACTTTTTTTAACGTAACAGATAAACATATTTGTTTTTTCATATAAAAAAAGCGAAAAAAGTATAACAAGGACTTGAAAAATGTAGCTGCCAGCTTGAGATGTTGAGCATTAGATTATGTAGACATAGCGGAAAACCAAATGAAGCTATTATATTGCATTAGTACATGAACTTACAACATATAATTTGTATAAACAAACAACACACATCCCATGTAGAGTAAGAGGTAACAGCATGTTACTTATCTGCTTCACGATTGCAGATACGAGGGCTGTTCGATAAAGACTGAGAGTACTCTTTCAATACCTTTAATATAGAAGTTTAGACTTTAACACTGGTATCTCCTTCTAAGTAGTAATCATTTAAAGCCACAGTACCAGGGGGATCGAGCTTAAGCTCGGTAAAATTATTACTTTCGTTCTCACACAAAGCTCGTTCGCTCCGCTCACTCGCCAAGCCGACAGGTGCTGCGCGTTGGTGTAATTTTATTAAACTATAGGTTAAAGATGTAACACACTGGTTTATATCTACAGTTATCAGCTGATTTTTGTTCAATTACGGGCCGGTTTCCGAGTCCGAGTCCAGGGTTATCTCTATTCTCGGACTAAAATCCAGTATAAACCAGTTTTTAGTCTAGGACTAAAGAAATTGGGTTTCGGAGCTCAAGGATAAGTAAACTCTAGGAATATCGCTAACCCAAGAGTTAACTCGGGAGGGATATTCCCGGACTTACTCTCGCGGGTTTCCGAGTCAGGTGTTATTTAATCCTCAAGTTAAGTTTTATTCTTTTGAATTTCGGAGTTAAAATTTAACCCAAAACTGCTTAGTCGAGGACTATCTTATGCTACGTCGAGGAATATCTTTGAGCATTTTTAATCCTGGCGAAGGGAAGTATATGGTTGAGGAATATATTTTTCAGTAGGCGCTGTAACCTGAGATTAGTGATGAGATTCACTCAATACTTGGTTAGCAGTTAGACCTTTAGGTTATGGTTGTTTTTATTAGATTAATGTGATATGGAGATTATTTTGACTACCCCAGATATGCGCCTCCACCCCTTCAACTGAGATTTGTGTACGAGCTGTAAACCCATTTTACGACAAAAAGTAACGAACAATTTAAACCCCGTTTTAGGTTAAGAAAGTGTTCATGAACTTGCGAGACGTATTGCCCCAAGGCCTTCTGAAAATGATCGCAGAGCTCCCCATGACACACATCAAAAGCGTCTGCTTGCAAAATTGTATATCGGGAAGTATTGTATAATTAAAAGAAATAAAAAAAACTGATGCATAAAAGTTTTATACAGGCTACTATTCTACAAATTTTTTTTAGCAAAATGGATTCCTCAGTGTTCTAGGTATAGTTGACGGGATCAACGCTTCTACGGACAAAAAATAGTTTTTTACATAATATCATAAACATGTTCCTATTTTTAAATTTAATTTTCATAAAATAAAATCACAACGTCGTCTAAGTAAGCAAGTCATTTAATGCACATATTTACTAGTATATGGTAAAATCAAATGTTTGAAAAGATCCTTTTTTTTACGAAGTGTCAGTAAAAATTTTCAATTCGAAAGACATTCAGTCAATCTCAATAATCAATCATTTGTTTCTATGTCACTGTTAAAAAAATATATATATATCACACTGATACTTTTTTTTAATAAACTAAAACCGTTTCCTTCTATTCTTCAGTTCTTTCTCTACATTTTCCTCACATTCTACTTGTGCCATAGTTAAATAAATTTAATCAAAGGATGTTATTGAACATAATGTCACGCAGAATCTTCATACACACATACACAGAGAGCACACCACCAAGACAGAACGTTGCGTTGTCAACTGATAAGGGACGAGACACGGGGGCTGTGGCCAAAAACGTAAACAAAATCCTTTGACAGAGTGTCGTCTGTATGCTGTACGCCGTGAATGCCACTACTCAAAATAGAGAATTCCCTATAATTCCCTCCTAACCCATGGCATAAGTTAGAGAATAAAGATATTCTCGAACTACGATAATCCGCGAGTTAAGTAAGCTATCCCCGATCTCCGAAACCCGATTATTTAATATTTTTAACCCACCGATTATCTTATTATACGGATTAACTAACTCCAGGATTAAATATCCCCGGACTCGGAAACCGGCCCTAATAAAATCTCCATAAGGATAACATGGAAACTTTGAAGGGCTTTACAACGAAAACCGAATTCTTTCCAGACATGGGACCAGCTCCAATCGGTTTCTGGTGGCCAAAACCCCCATTTTCAATAAAAAATCAAAAATCCTTCGAGCGGAAAAAAACTTTGCCCGTACAAACAGAGCTTGTTTTAGAGTATAAGATACTTGTTCCAGCGCCTTCTTGTTGCCACTCCTTGAAGACGTGTTCAAAGCCATCCTTAGGCATAACCTTCAAAATCGCCTCTAAAGTTTTAACAGCCGTAGTAGCAGTTGTAAAACGCTTGCGTTTAAGCTCCTTTTTGGCCTGAGGAGCCAGGTCAGGGTTGTAAGGTGGGTGTGGCACAGTTTCGATTCCTTTTTTGGCAAGAAACCGAAGAACAATATTTGCAACATGGAGACGAGCATTGTCGTGATACAGTTTCCAGCGTCCGACGAGGTCTGGCCGCTTATTATGATCATGCATAAGTGTATGGATACTGCCAATTGATATTTCGAGCATTAGAGCAAGCTGTCTAATAGTCCAATGTGGATCAGTGCGAATCATAACACCCGAAGTATTGATTATATCTTCGGTAAGGGCAGAAACAGGGCTCCAGGCCCACCTTCTAACTCACATGATTCCCGTCCATATTTGAAGTCTTTATGCCACCTGAAACAGGCTCTTTACTAATTACATCTTTACCAAAAGCTTTCGTAAAGTCACTGTAAGTGTCCATAGCACTTTTCCCCAGTTTTACACAAAACGTTATCACATATCATTGCTCACGAAAATCAGCCATAGTAAACTTTAGAGGCAAAAATTTGCAACTGTTTATTAAATTGGTTGTCATGACAAAAATTAACATGCTGCAATGTTAACTCCTGATTTGGTTGTTGCTAATACTTCAATGTGCGATGTGTTCGATGTGTGTGTTGGTTTTATCAACTTGATAAAACCAAATTACTATACTTTGTTTGTTTACATGTACGCTACTGACAGTCTTTATTGAACAGCCCTCGTACAATTAATTTTAACAACAAATTAATACTTTATTGTATATTTCGTTGTCGGTCGGGTGTTACCTTCACAGGTGTGGCCGTCGTCGACCAGTTTGTAGCCCGGTCGGCAGTCGCAGTGGAAGCTGACCAGCGTGTCCACGCAGATGTGCGAGCAGTTGCCGTTGTTGACGAGACACTCGTTGACGTCACACTTGCCGTCCGGCTCGTCCTCGCCCTCCGGACAGTCCGCCTTGCCGTTGCACACCTGGCTGAGCGGGATACACGTGCCTCCGCCGCAGTCGTACTGGTCCTCCCCGCAGTGGAACGCCCGTCCTGCAACGGACACTGTGTTACCGTGTTGTTGGTCACACTTGCCGTCCGGCTCGTCCTCGCCCTCCGGACAGTCCGCCTTGCCGTTGCACACCTGGCTGAGCGGGATACACGTGCCTCCGCCGCAGTCGTACTGGTCCTCCCCGCAGTGGAACGCCCGTCCTGCAACGGACACTGTGTTACCGTGTTGTTGGTCACACTTGCCGTCCGGCTCGTCCTCGCCCTCCGGACAGTCCGCCTTGCCGTTGCACACCTGGCTGAGCGGGATACACGTGCCTCCGCCGCAGTCGTACTGGTCCTCCCCGCAGTGGAACGCCCGTCCTGCAACGGACACTGTGTTACCGTGTTGTTGGTCACACTTGCCGTCCGGCTCGTCCTCGCCCTCCGGACAGTCCGCCTTGCCGTTGCACACCTGGCTGAGCGGGATACACGTGCCTCCGCCGCAGTCGTACTGGTCCCCCCCGCAGTGGAACGCCCGTCCTGCAACGGACACTGTGTTACCGTGTTGTTGGTCACACTTGCCGTCCGGCTCGTCCTTACCCTCCGGACAGTCCGCCTTGCCGTTGCACACCTGGCTGAGCGGGATACACGTGCCTCCGCCGCAGTCGTACTGGTCCTCCCCGCAGTGGAACGCCCGTCCTGCAACGGACACTGTGTTACCGTGTTGTTGGTCACACTTGCCGTCCGGCTCGTACTCACCCTCCGGACAGTCCGCCTTGCCGTTGCACACCTGGCTGAACGGGATACACGTGCCTCCGCCGCAATCGTACTGGTCATCCCCGCAGTGGAACGCCCGTCCTGCAAATGATTGTGTCCTGCGTAGGGTATGTGACTGATTTGATGTGTTTGAAATGATTGGTATCTCCAACTGTAAAGTCTGGCTGTGGTATTTAAATTGAAAAATAAATAATAATAATATGGTTAGAACCCTCTTGTCTATTTGGAACTATAAATAGTGTCTTGATGTTATAACTAAAATACAAGGGTGAAAATAAACAAAATTATTCATTGCCATTTTTCATCAAACTATATTATTTTTTTATCAGCAGTTTCCATTTCTTTGTAATTTAATTTTTTAAGATGCACAAAATATCAATCTTTATTTTTAAGAAGATATCATTTGCTTTGGTTTAAACTGCTCTCTTAATCAAGTCAGGTTATCATTTCTTTGCAAGGGTACCTGTTCAGAATGAAATTCAATACGAATTTCACGGAATACAAGAAAGGTCTAACTAGTTTTTGATTCTCATTATAAAGATACCACGTGCCTTATGAAACATTTTTAAGTGAAAGATCCTTGGAAAGTAATCGTCGCAACTTATATTGGAACAATGCCCGTTGTAGGTTGTTCAGAGTTTACTTTTAGCTCGCACAGTAATATTATTCCGGTATTATTAAGGCACTTCCAGATAAACAATTCCAGGTTAGAATCCTAAAGAGTAGAGGATGTATTTTAGGAGGTATGCAATTTTCCAGCCTCTCTCTCTCTCTCTCTCTCTCTCTCTCTCTCTCTCTCTCTCTCTCTCTCTCTCTCTCTCTCTCTCTCTCTCTCTCTCTCTCTCTCTCTCTCTCTCTCTCTCTCTCTCTCTCTCTCTCTCTCTCTCTCAAAAAAGCACTTCCAGGAAACCCTCTCTCTAAATGATTCCACCCTCCCCCAGTGATCACTCACGGCAGTTCTCCTCGTCGCTGCCGTCGGAGCACTCGGCGAGCCCGTTGCAGTGCAGGTGGCCGGGGATGCAGCCCTTGTTGCTGCACTGGAACTGGTCCGGACGACACGTCACTTCCTTGCACAGGTCCATCGCCTCGTCCGCGCCGTCCGGACAGTCGTTGTCACCGTCGCACATCCACGACTGGTGGATGCACGTCATCCTGTCCGGACACGCGAACTCGCCCGACAGACACACGGACGACGAGCGGGGCTTGTCCGTGCAGTTCTGCGGGGCAGCACAAAATAAAAATTACTAAATTGAGAATTTGAGTTTTAAAACTCTTTGCGTTCCGAAAATTAAGTTGAACGTTATGTACTTTACTTGTGTAAAGTTCTTAATACCCAAAAGGATTTATCAGAAAGTTGTAATAATACACAGTCAATGCTATGGTTTGAAGATGAATACAATAGAATGTAAACTGAGGTAGAATATACAACTTATTGTAACGTATTCGTTACCCTAAATTTAATCTTTAACATAGCATAAAATAACTAAAAGAGAATAGCTTTTATCCCCAAGTTATATTATATTTCTGTGTATATAACTAGGTTTACTGGATCCAACAGAAACATATAATATAATAATTGTGTGTACCATTTTTTTATAGTTACTTAAACATGTATAATATTTAGAAGAATTGGAACTGCAGATACGATGATGAATCGATTCAATGCAATCCAAAGTAGTTTAACCTTACTGGAAAATTGTTTGGCACAATTTATTTGATATTCAAAAAATAGGAGGGTGTACTTTTGTAGGAGAGTGAATCAATCATCCAATGAAAATAAACTTAGGTTGTACTGGCAGTGAGTAAACTTCTTATTCTAAAGAATCATTCAAGGATTACTAGGTTTACCTTATGTACTGTACTTATATAAAGCAGTCTAGAAAGATAACAGTTTTTCAACGAGATTATTTTTTCCCATATTGCAAAAATAAATAAACAGAAGTAATATTTATATGAGAATTTGTTTTCCAGCATTTATTGGTATTGGTGGATAAGGAGTTCCCGGCCGAAACATTAAACACGTCTGCTTCTAATAGACATTTGCGCACGCCCCCGGAAGTATAGGATATTGAAGGAAGACAAAGGGTGAGAGAAAGGACCGTCAGGTCCTTAGTTATATCAGATGACCTTATATAGTTATAGTTATAACAAAAAGGACCGTCAGCTCCTTAGTTATATTAGGTCCTTAGTTATCCTATAGTTATATCAGACGGCCGTTTGACCATTTAGAGGGCCAACCCACGTGTACTGTGACAACGGTCTGATCTGCGATCTAAAAGGCCAACCAACCAACCGTCCTCTCATGTTCCAGCTAGAGGTCTCCATGCCCGCCGCACTTCTTATCCACCGCTGTATAGAACATATACAGCGTTATGGCAATTTCGTTGGCTGTACCGAGTGTCAACTTGGCAACTAGTATAAACCAGTTTAAAAACTGTCCTGGGACAGACAACAGCTTGTGATACCTTTTCATCGGACTCGTCGGGACAGTCGTAGTCGCCGTCGCAGCGCCAGCGCGCGTTGATGCAGTAGGTGTTGTTGCCGGCGGCGCAGGCGAACTCCGTGTCCGAGGAGCAGGTCTTGGGCGGACAGTTGGCCTCGTCCGAGCGGTCCCCACAGTCGTCGTCGTGGTCACACACCCACCGCTGCTGCACGCACTTGCCGTTGCCACATGTGAACTCGTCCGTGCGACACGTCTCGTCTACAGGGCAAAGCGGGGCTCAATGTTCCCATGATGAAAGTAGTTTACGCAAAGACTGTACTAGGAAGGTCTTTAAGAGGGAGCTAAAGGGTCATTCCTAGTGGACGTTGCTAAAACTACCTTATTATGTTTCACAATGTTTACAAGCATACTGAGGACGACAAGTAATATCTAGTAAAACAAGCAATTCGGTGTAAAACGCTGTGGATAAAGAAACGCTGATGCACTTCAGCACGTGTGAGACCAAGTCAGCACCAATCCAAAACTTAGCGAGACTTGATGTCGCTTGACCTAATTATCATTCTCATCCACATGGGATCACGCTCTTTTGAGGTAAGGCAAATACAGAAACTAAAGCATGAATCGTAAATGAAACAATTGGATGTGCTTAATTTCTATGACCACATTACTTTCGCCAAATAAAGAGCCATCATTGGTCTAGAACTAGAATTTTAAGATGGATGAAACCTCGGGTTTAAATTTGGTTTAATAATGTACCTCTTTGCGATGTTACTTGGAATATCTTTATTAGCACTTACTGCAACGGCCGTTGATAAAGGTACAAAATACATTGTTTTTTTCATGTTTCTCGTCAGAGAATTTTGAAATATAAAAGTCACTAGATAACAAATCGCAACATCCAAACTACAGGTAACCTCCTGACTGGAGTAGCTGCAAAAACTAAACTTTTGTGAGGATTGCCAACATTCAACGAGTGTTGTATTTTAAATATGATAAAGAAGTAGTAAAAATTTAACATAAAAGAAACTTACGATGAGGTGTAGCATTTTCAACCCAAACAATTGAATCTAATAATAATTTTATACAATTTTTCGCAATTTTAAGTGATTTGACAAAAATTTTTGATTAAAATGTAGGTCAAGTTGGAAACGATATAAATTTTTTGTCAAAAACAAAGCCAATCACGACGGTAAAAGTACACTTCATATTTTTGTTGTTGACAAGTAAAAATGTATTTATAAGCATAAATTCAACATCTTATGATTGCAATTTTAGATAAATGGCTAACACTTGGAAGTGATAACTAAAGATATTATAGTTATATCAATAAAACAGTTTTGATCAAAACTTTTATAAATAATTTTCACTAGCTTATTAAGTAATACGTACTAATTGAAATACTGTTTTTACATATTTGGTATCAGTTAGCTCATGAGATAAAATATTCCAGGTAACCCTGTTTAAAATCAATATACGTCTTAACCATTTTGTTTTTACACTAAAGGTCCTTCAACCTTATTAAAGTTAGAACAACAATTATCATCTTCAATAACAAGCCAATCCACAAACTTCGTTGCAAGGTCTTTACCCTCTATCGTTAATAGTTTTATGCGGTAACTAAACACGAAAATACGTTTACTCAGTTAATATAACTGTAAACAATATGAACAATATTTATGTGCAACCAAAAAACTTGACTGAACATGTTATACTCTTCAGTACTCTTGTATCTTAATAGCTTACAAATATTTCAAAATAATTATCCATTAATTACGGACCACAAATTCGTCGACATTAAAACGTTAAACAACGATTATTAAAGAAACATGCATCCAATTAAACCGTAATGTAATTAGCATGCTTTTATGTTATATACGTCATAAGTAGTGTTATTGTCTTACAGTTTTTCACCACACAACGATACTTAAAGAACATACTCACATGCTATTATTAAAGTAAAAAAGAAATAAAAAACTAATAGCTAAATTTAGAAGGTGCAACGGTTTTCTATTTAGGGAATCAGAGATAAGAAAAACAAACATTAATCCTTTATTATGTGCAACCTATTCGATAGGAATGTTTTGAATCAAAACAATTATGTGTTTAGCAAATTTAGAAAATAACATTAATTTAAAAATCACAAATAAAAAATTAAACCCATATAAAAAAAACGTGAAGAAATTTTGGTGTTCTACAAAAACATTTATAATGGTTAGTCTTACTGCAGGCCTTTTCGTCGGACCCGTCCTGACAGTCTGGATTGTCGTCGCACATCCACGTGAGGGGGACACACTCGCCCACCGAGTCCCTACAGGTGAACTCCTCAGGGCCGCACACCCGGTGCTCTACAACAGCAGGGGGAGAGGAGGTTAGAGGGTTAGAGGGACCGGGGGTTCGGTAAATATCAAACCGGAGGCTCCAAAACCATCAGGAACGTCAAGACTGGAGGCTGTAAAATAAACCTAACGTTGTTAGTGTTTGATCATAATCCCACCATGCATCCCAGGTAGTCTAGTAACGTTGTCAACTTTAGCACAGTTGTTTAGGATGTTGGCTAATGTGTCAAGTGTGACCAATTGGTCTGTTGTTTTGGATCAATCCAATTTTCTTATTTGCGCGACAAACGTAATCATGGTCTAAAGTTGTAAATAATTTAAACCAAGAAAAGTTTAAGGTTTTCCTCTTTTATACCATTATGTTCTTCAACCTGATGCGGAAAATTGGATTACTATGAAGGTCAACATCCTAACCAAACTGTTATGAAATCATTAATACTCGATTTAACGCACAGGAGAATGGGTTCCGACCGATTAACCGATTATGGATATACTGGATATAGCGCAGGGTCCAACATTCGACGAAACTCTATGGGAAAAAGAATATCACACCCACAACCCTTACACTTCATCGAAATTAAACAATAACGATGAAATTCGTATTCCCATACAAAATCAAGACATTTACACACTACCATGTGAAAGTTACTTGTATATTGAAGGACAAGTTACTAAAAAGGACGGTACTACTGTTGGTACAACAGTTCCATTTATAAATAATCCTATGGCTTTCCTATTTGATGAAATTAGATATGAAATATCAGGTGTAACAGTTGATTCCACTAAAAAAGTAGGTATTACGACAACTTTAAAAGGATTAACATCTACAACACCCAATGAAACCAATTTACTTAAACCTGCCGGATGGGTATTACCTACGATTGACACGATCACTCCAAATCCAGATGGATATTTTGATTTTCATATTCCATTACGTTTGTTGCTTGGTTTTGCTGAAGATTATAGGAAAATAATATTAAACGTTAAACAAGAATTAGTTTTGTTGAGATCTTCTAACGATAAAGACATTATTAAAGCTGCAGATGCTACTACAGATGCGACTTTAGAATGGAAATTAAAATTAGACAAAATTGTATGGAGAGTTCCACATGTTAAATTGGCTGACGAGCATAGAATGCTACTTTTAAGAAAATTAAAAGCCGATCGTGATATTGTTATTCCATTTAGAAGTTGGGAATTTCATGAGCATCCCAGTTTACCTACTACGGATCGACACACTTGGACTGTTAAAACATCGAATTATGTAGAACGATCCAGGTATATTATATTTGGTTTACAAACAGGTAGAAGAGACGCCATTACTAAACATGCAGGACAATTTGATCATTGTGACTTGAAAAATATTAAAGTTTATTTAAATTCACAATTCTTTTCATACGACAATTTAAATGTGTCATTCACTAAGAAGAAATACAGTATATTGTACGATATGTACGCGAGATTCCAAAGTTCATATTACGGTAAAACAAATACACCTTTATTATCACCTGACAAATATTTCGATGCCTACCCAATAGTTGTAATCGATTGTTCTAAACAAAATGAATCAGTAAAGTCATCAAGTGTGGATATAAAAATAGAAATGGAATTCAACGATGCTATACCGGCTAATACAACTGCATACTGTTTAATTCTACATGATAAAATCGTAACATACACACCTTTAACTGGAATTGTTAAAAATGTATTGTAAGAACCGGTTTTGTTTCATTCCGCGAGTATAAAAGCAGAGCGTACAGACCGCTCCTCATCAGTTTGTTGCCTACTGTTGTATGGGTAGCATCGTATTCAATATGGCTTCTCCTAGTGGTACACCTGAAAATGTGGTAGATATTGAGAAGGAGATATCTGAGTTTTTAGATCCTCAAGGTCACCAGGAAGGAGGTGAACAAAACGTTTGCGGACAACTTCACGCCAGTAATAATGTTGAAGAAAAAGGTAAAAGAAGAAAGACTATACAAAAGAGAAAAAGGGATATTGAAGATAATATTTCTCCAAACATATTGAGTGAGGTATTTTTGCGAATATTTTACCCAATCTCTTCCAGTTTGGATAAAAGTGTTTTAATCGGTGTTATGAAATCTACAGATTATTCCCCTACTGTAATTTTAACTCATGGACCCAAAATGATTTTGTTTACGGACAGTGCTTGGGAATCGTTTATGAAACATTTGCATCTGCTAGAATGCTATTTAAGTAGTAACATGTTTGGAAGAAAGACAAGAGTAGGACTTTTGGATTCAAATGTGGAAATTGATATTATTAAACAACGTGGTGATCATCAGCTACGGTTTAGAGACACAACAAGACATGATAACAAAATTCAACTTAATCGAGAGGAGTTTTTCATTTTAACTTGTGCTACTGAACCTATAACAAGATACTTGAGACAACTGGTGTTTTCAAGTTCGATTATTAAAGATTATCTGGAAGACACTTTGGACAAACAACCGGACGCACCTATATTATACGGACCTGTAGATACTTCTATATTTAATAGAGTTCCTCATGAAGTACAGATGTGGAGACAATTGGAAAAGTACGCTCAACTACATAAGAAATCAGTAAAACAGGAAGAAGAGGAAGATGGAGGAGAAGAATTAAGTGTTAGTGATGAAAATGAAAACAAGGAAAATATAAAGATGGAAACTTAAATAACAATGGTTAGTTTTTAAAACAATAACCAAAATTTTGTGGGGTTAGGCCTATTGGGGACGGTGCCCACGTTAAATATACACCAACGCGCCAACAACTGTACGGCCGGGTATAAAAGTAGTACCTACCGTGGTGTGGAAATCAGTTGACCTCCTGACTTCGTAATGAGCAGACGTGTGACCTTCAAAATGGACAAGGGAGAAGAACAACAAGTAAAGTCCAAGCCTGGTATTATTGAGTTTCAAGCATTTCGTGGTAATGATGATAGATTCATTATAAAAGAACTTGTGTTTTTGGACATGAATACAAGTGTTCCTTATTCGTTTTTATATAAACCACCATGTTCTTATTCGTCTTTAACTAGTAAAGCCGCTACTACCAACAGATGGATTTCAAAACACTTCCATCATATCGATTGGTATGATGGTTTTACAAGTTACACGGACTTGTATCACATTATGCATCACTTTTCAGACAAGTTTACCAATATTTACACAAAGGGGCTGGAAAAGAAAAGATGGATCGAAGGATTTACTCATGTTCCGGTTAATGATGTGGAATTGGATAAGAATTATCAATACATGCTGGAAACCATATGTATTTGTACAAAAAGCCCAGAACATGATAAAGATAGACATTGCGCTTTGAAAAATGCCTATAAACTCTCCTCTTACCTTCAAAATGGGGAAGTGGGGAGTGGTGGGGGTAACGAAGAGTATATAAGTGGGGAGCAGACAGGGACCTGGCATGAGTATTACTCGAGATTCCGAGACGACAACATCTCCGAGCAAGAAGACGATCTGTAACCTGACCATGGCATCTCACCAGTTCCTTCAGACTTTGGTCGAGCAGTTCAATGCTCACTCCAAGTCAACAATATTACCTGTAAAGAAGTGCTCGGAACTAAAAGACGAGAAGCACTACATAATCCATGCTATGAAGAAGATGGAGACTACAGTTGGGGAGGCCATCTGCTGCAGTCTCAGCGAGGCGCCGTTTACTCCGGGGGATGAACCAAAGTTCCAGGTGTACCTGCCCAAGAGATTCGTCCATCTTCTACAAAACGAGGATCTTCGCTCTATTCAACCCGGGTGTCTATACCTGGTGTCGCACGGCTGCACGGGTAGCAATTCTACAGAGTTGACCATCCACATCGCTGACAAGCAGCAGTGTTAGATTTAAGTTTTAATGTTGTACATATGTTGTTGTTGTAATGTTTTATAAATAAACGAATCATAAAAGACAAAAAAAAATAAAAAAAAACAAAAAATGCAACATATCAATATGTGACAAACTTCACGTATTGATATGTTGCATTTTTTTTAAACTTCGCGGGTGACCTTGACCTTTGACCTTTGCATTTCACAACTACCCCCACTACCGTAATTACCCCCACTACCGCACTAGGATTCAAACCTGCTTGGATGCGAAAAACGGTCATTCTGTTGCCAACTAGCAAACGATGAGCACCTTGTACGAGCTTTGCTTACAACGAGTTATAACTGACGCATCTTTATTCCAGACGGCTTTACGAGATAATATCCCTATAACAGTAAAACAGGATATCGAAGAGTACAAGAAAGATAATAGAGGGTATTCGGGATACTCCTGGTATAGGTTCCAAGACGGGGAAAAGTTTTGTAGGCCTTGTGGCAATGCTGCCGTCAGAGACCTTCGACGGTTCGTACAGGAAGGTGGTAGAAAACAGTTTGGATTTCTAGCACCAATGTTTAGATTTGAAAACTACAAGGACACCTGTGCTATTTGTTCCATCCCTTTGTATCAATGGAAAAAGTTTAGAAGTGTTTAATTGCATCTTCCATACCCCCACCACCATTACCCCCACCACTTTTCCATGTACCTCCAAACGCTGTGCCTCGGCTTCATTTCTACTCCAGCAGCCAACCTAGCAACATCAGGATGTCTCTCAACGTCAGTTGCGCAAGTTACGAGGAGGTGAGCATCAAGACTCAGCAGGAGCTAAACGACTTATACAAGGAGTTGCAGCTGATGGTGGCACGAGGCTACCGTATAAATGTGCAAGTTTACGCTTGCAATATACGGAACACCCGGCAGTCAAAGGAAGAGCCTGGACACTCCTCAACGGCTTCCTCACCAGCATCCATGAAGACCGAGCCAGACAACTTGGACTACTTCAGCTGACTAGCAGTTGTATTTCTTGTCCTAACCATTGTAGAATATGTATATTTTTTCATTATATTAAAGAAGTAAACGAGCAAAAACACCTATCTTGTTACTGACATATAAGCTCAGTAACAAGATAGGTTTTTTTAAAACACAATTTGGATGACCTTGAAACTTCCCCCTCCACTGCTTTGTTACCCCCACCACTTGACTATTGGTGTACATGGCACATCGCAATTGGAAACCTCATTCCATCTTCAACAGCCACACCGACAACATCAACAATGGCAAACCTACCAACAGATGAAAGATGTCCTCACGCATGTTGTGACTTCGTCCACGAGTTGGAGAAGAGGATGCAGGAGAGGGCGATAAGAAGAAAGCAGATCCACTCAGAAAATATCATGATAGTCAACGGCTATCTTTTATTGTTCGGCCTTATTATGGTTGTACTTTTCATACTGTATGGCATAGTCACATGTGTCGGCAAGGTTGCAGAAGAAAACGCTCGCCACCATCAATTGGAAAGTTTCAATGTTACTTTGTAGGTTTTCCTTTTTTTAAAACTTCGTTTGGATGACCTTGAAAATACCCCCACTACTCCACCACACCCCCCACCACTTCACCATGTTCCTGCATGAGCATCACATCAACCGTCATTCCTTGTCCGACAAGCATTCATGGCAGACAACAACACCATCAGCCAAGCTGACTCCACTACTGATGTCGGTACAAGTACGGGTTGGACACTGTCGATCGATAGTGTACACTATTTGGAAACAATTTGCGAACGGATGAAGGAAATACTGCGGGACAACCCTGGAATCATAATACAAATGAATTTAAATTATGATTGGTCCCAAGTCAGAATGCAAGGGGACGATAACAACGGTCAACAATCACCACAATATTCACCCATGTCCCCGATCTACCCTTACGGCGAGTCTGACGTCGATGAAGATGAGGCTAATGAGGATGTGGGGGGACAACGAGGCTGAAGAGGAGTAACCTTCATTCCTTTTTTTAAAACCCAAATTGGATGACCTTGAGAATTCCCCCTCCACTATTTCCTTTTTTTAAAACCCAAATTAAATGACCTTGAAAACACCCCCTCCACATACTTTTGGTTTACCCCCTCTACTTTTCAATACTGTTACCACAGTCTGTAGCTCACATCATTCCTTGCTTAGCTATCATGGCGGACAGCACTCTTTCTCGAGTTGACTCCACTACGGATGAAGAATGGCCATTTTCCTGGAATGTTCATCTGCAAGACTCGGCAGAAGTGGATATGTTGCATGAGAAATTGGTGTATGTATTAAACGAAAACCCCAACATTGAATGTAGAATGACTATGGATTTCGATGCGACAGGGGTCCACACTCAACCTTCCACTTCCAGCCAGCCTGAACCTCAGCTACAGCCGAAGAACTTTACACATCTTTACACTCCAATACGGCCGGAGGATGTGGTTATCAGCGAGGCAGACTCTACTACAAGTTATATTGAGCCAACAAATTGGAAGCTTGTTGTTGACACCTTACACAAGGTGGACTTAGTATGTGACAAATTAAAGGAATTGATGATGCAAGATCCTGGTCTTCGTTTTAAAATTGATTTGTTTTTCATCTGGGGAGCACCTGCACGGGGCTCTTCGTCTGACAGCTCTCTAAGTACAACGGATGAGGAGGAGGAGGACGACTAGTTATCTTTTTTAAAACTCCGTTTGGATGGCCTTGACCTTTCCCCCTCCACTGAGTTTATTTAAGGTGCACTCTCAATGACTGCAGCATCATTTCATCGCGCACCTTCACCACAGCAACATGGAGAGTCAACTCAACTACTGTTGCGAACGGAAATGTTTTTCATGGCCGAATGACATTGATGTTGCGGATGGCCTGGCGTGTAGAAAATGTGAAGCTTTTGGTCAATGCATGTGTAAGTGCAAGTCTTGGAAGAAGCCTAAACCAGAGTTGAAGACATTCCATGTGTACCAGATGAGAGGGCATAAGTACACTTGTTGCCCTGAACGTTGCATTGAATTCACACTAAAACAGCTAACTGGCTGCAAATTGTGCAACAATCATTTTGCAGGTTTTTGCAAACATTATTTAGGAGCCTGTCAGTACAGATCAACTTGGCATACAGAAGCACTCACTATCAATGAAATCGCTATAGATACACATGAGTAGTCTTTCTACTCTTTTCTTTTTTTAAAACTCCATTTGGATGACCTTGACCTTTCCCCCTCCACTCACCTTAGTTTATATAAACCCCATTCCCACTGACCACAGCATCACTTCATCGTGCTCCCTCGTCAAAGCAACATCAACTATGGAAAGTAAGCGCATCTCATGTTGCGAGCATAGGTGTTTGGAGATACAAGGCGTCACATATTGTGCAAAGAAGCGTTGGGAGGAAGAGACGGGGACAACCTATTGCTGTGAGGATAAGTGTTTCCTCTTACCAAAGTGGCAAGTGGATGGGCTGGCCTGCCGGCAATGTGAATGCTTCGGATGTTGCAGGTGTAGATGCAAGACCCAACAGCTGCCACCACCGGTACTACAAACTTTCAAAATCTACAAATCCAAATACTTTTATACTTGTTGTCCACAGCGGTGTATTAAATTTCACTTCTCCAATCTTACCAATTGTCGGAAGTGCTACGGACAACCTGATGGGTGGTGCACCTGTTTTCTGGACTCCTGCCGCTACAGATCGGATTGGTTTACAGATCCGTTGGAAATTGATGAGGTCGCCCAGGAAGCACAAGAGTAGTCTTTCTACTCTTCAACTTTTTTAAAACTCCATTTGGATGACCTTGAGATTTCCCCCTCCACTTCCCCATATACCTAGAATACACAGAGCCTGACAGTCAGTCACTCGGTGGCTGTCGTGGGGTGCGCATCGGTGTCGGCGCTCCGTTGTTAAGTTTTCAAGGTCACAGTAACATGAAATTGCGGGCGTTGTACTGGTTCAAGGTCACCTGAGGGATAACCGATTGCCCATTTAGGCAGAGTCATGTCAGAAACTCGAGTTTAACTTGGCACTTTTGCCGTTTCTCGTCGGAAATTCGCTCCAAGTGGTCAAGGTCACGAGGACTCTGACTGAAACTCGGAGCGTAGTGCGAGAAACGGCAAAAGTGCCAAAAAATTTTAAGTTTCGGCATGAACTTGACCTCAGTGGCGTCGGTGACGTCATTTTGATGACGTAAGGGGTGATGACGTCATCAGCACGTCATTTCTGTGACGTCATGGGTGTGACGTCATCGAAATGACGTCATTAGTGATGACGTCATCGATTGCGTCATCGATGACGTCATCGATGACGTCATCGATGACGTCATCGGTGAGGTCATTGACCTCGATGACGTCATCCCTCAGGTGACCTTGAACTGGGCCAGCGGCCGCAATTTTACACTACTCACTATAATCTTAAAAATGTCAAACATAAATAAACATTATATCTCACACCTGGTTAATTCTATGCTTATAAGCATTTTCTTGCATGAATCATCATGTGGCAGATGTAAACAAACCCAATTCAATTTCCATAATCATATGTTTGAATTAAAAAATGTTGCTTCCATAAGAATAACATGGTAACTTTGAGGACGTCTAGGGCGTAGCCCTTTGTGAGTATTAATATGAAAATAGTCAGACTTTCCTATTTTGAGCCTAAAGAATGAGTATACCAAATTTCAGCACTCTAGCTAGTCGGGAAGTTGGAGAATTAGTGATGAGTGACGTGAGTGAGTGAGGGCTTTGCCTTTTATATATATAGATTGCTAAATAAAACAGCTGTTGATAGTTAAACAAACACATATGTTAAAAGCTGAATAGAAGCAAATTGAACTGGTACTGAAATATCAACATAATTCCATACTTTAATATGAGGAGTTTCTAATCTGAGCTTTTAACCTTTTCTCAAAATTTAGCTGGTAGATTCTGCTTGAAAGTTTTATTAACGCGTATTTGGTCACAAAAATAAATTTTGTAACTTAACCCTGGAAAAATTTATTTTTGTTTATGAAAACAATTTTAGAAATTGAAATTTTTGACATGGGTCTTATTGGTTGTCCGACTGGTATTGAAACAATAATGAAAGGTAATAAATATTAAAATAGAACACTAAATTTGTGTGCATGGGCTTTCAAACTGCTGTAAACTATAAGGAAAAGGTTTAGTTTGTTGTAAGTGTAATAACCTTTTTATTTACTATTATAGTATAAACATGTTTTAAGCAGAACGCTACACATATTATTCATTACACATAAAATTCATACTATAGAAACCAATAACACAGACATGAATCTCAGAAAAACTAATAAAATTTCAGCCATTTATCATACAACATCATTTTATGAAAATCATATTAAACTATACCAATCATATATAACTATACCAAAATTTACAATAACCTTCCTACTGAAATTAAGAATATGAATTCAGACACAAACACATTTAAGAAGAAATGAAGAAGATATATTATTGACAAGAGCTTTTATTCAATGGAAGACTTTTACAATATAAAATAAGAAATTATGAATTTTAAATTAATTTTAGGTACTATAGATAAGTTTATGATGTAAAGGCTAATGCAATTTCTTGATTGTAAGCCGAATAAATATTGATTGGTTGATTGATTTAAAAACCTGTATAAAAGATAACATTTAAAAGTTTTTTACCTCCAGTATAGAAAACAAGCTTATTACAAAAATGGTTTTTATAAAGAGAAATTTTAACAAAAAAAAAAAAAAAAAAAAAAAATGCCACTAAAAACAAAATGGACCATGCCAAAAAAGATGTAGATTCTCTTAATTTTTGTGATTTCTCTACTTAAATTTTTTAATGTCATG
>CM061533.1:18950901-19103284 GCA_030545055.2 Neoaliturus tenellus | reverse complement strand
TAATATATCTAATCAACTCAACGATTATTATTAACGTTTAAGGAAAATCGGTTGGAAAAACAGTACCTAAAACAGGGGAATAAGTACCATGTTTTGCCAAAAAGCCATATGAATAATATGGCCGACTGTGCTACTAGTCCAAAGGTGAAGATAACACAATAACTTTTTGAGACGCAAACGCTACCAAGACGAATTTTAAGGCAAATAAGAATTAAAGATCGGTGCGTAGAATGGATTTTGTGTCTCTATAACGTTGTTACTGTCTAAGATCATCCGTTCAGTTTCGAACCTTTAAAAAACACTAACTATTCACAGGATCGAACCGGCAACCTTCACATTCCTAACTGAGCACTATTAACATTCAGCTACCCAACCTTTGATAGCTTACAAATTAATTTAGTTGGTTACATTAATAAAATTAAATATTTATCGCATTTATTGTCTTTAATTTCAATGTATTAAGGTAGGTTTACACGTGAGAGTTTTTCACTCTCAGAGAGTTTCGAACTCTCAGCAGGTACTCGTAGAGGTGTTTACACAACAAGGAAATTTTCCAAGATTGTTAAAGCCAGACAGTTTTCTGCGAGTACTATCAACAGCTGTCTGAGATTTTTATGAGAGTAACTAACCACTCTCCGAGAGTGAAAAACTCTCACGTGTAAACCCACCCTTAGGCTTCAAAGATGTCCCTTACGTTTCAGTGTTTTAATAAACATAATTAAGGATTTGCTTAAAACGTGTTATTTATTTGTAAATTTTTTTATTGAATTATCTAATAGAAAATTATGCCTGTAACTGGGTCTTATACTAACAGTGTTTAAAGTTGTACACAAGATCTGTAAGACACATATAATTAAGTTAAACTTGGCTTTTCACATGCTTAAAAATAAGGAAGGTAATTTTTTGCACTTTATGTAAATAAAACTTTATCTTTATGGCTACCAATGTTGGTAAACAACATTTCTGGAATCTGATAACTCAGTTAAAGACATTTTGTATTATTTTATTTTTAGAATATTGAAAAGTTTGATTTTCCAAGTTTATCGAATTTGAAATGTAACATTTCTAGAAACTTGTTCTCCAAAATAGTTGGTTTCATTAAAGGTCAAAGACAACAAAATTCATAAACGTAATTCAACACATTTACCGAAATTAAGAACAACCTTTGTCCAAAACAAAATAGAATTGCCATATGCATGCATTTGGAAACTTTTTTTCATGTAAAAACATTTCACTTCTCTTATTATAAAGACAATTATAAAAAAGTGTTGTTTAGTTATTTTTCTCTAATTTTTAGATTTATCTTAAAATATCATGCCTCTTACAACACCGAACAAAAATGCAGCTTTACACTTACCAAGAAATCATTAAGAGCCTGCATGCAAAAAAGTTTCTTATGAACTTTTTTACTCTACCTAACCTTAAAATAGTATTAAATAATTGTGATGTGTTAATTTTTCATCCGAAGATTCGTTGTATGTTTTGAACTATTTATTGACTTGCATTGTAACCTAAATAAATTTTTGGGTTGAAGGTACTTAGAGTCAAAAATCATTTAGTTTAAGAATGGTTTACAAAGTTAAAGAAATAATTTTTTTATGTTGTTTGTTATTTCAACGCACACTTCACATCCTAATCTTTTAATCTAAAATAGTAATTCAGTAATTCAGAAAAAATTACTGTAAAATTTTAAGTTTTTAAATTATATTACTAGAAAAATCTGTACTGTATGACTATTTTAATTATAGTTTTTGTAACAAGACGGTGTTTTTAATAATATTTATTGTCCTCAGCTTAAACTGTAGTAATGATCAGCAACCATCATGTTTCGGTACTCACATCATGTTCACATTGGGGCACAGTTTAAAGCAGCATAAATGACGTAGTTAAGTACTTAATCTACGTCTGTAGCCATAAGCATCAGTATGATTTCACAAGTAACATAAACAGAGATGTCACACCTTATACAATCACAACCTGTACCCTTCGTACAGGTTTCACATTCAAATACAGGTACCAATTCGAGTTCGTCATTTGATTGAAGTAGTGTTTCTATAGAAACCACGCAATTCCCACATCAACTAAATTGTTTCATTGTGATTCAAGATTTAGTGGTTTTATCCTCATTATCTTAGAAGAATACGATGATATGTGAGCGAGAACGACCAAAAGGTCAAGCAACATCGGGTTTGAGTAAGTTTTTTTATGGTTGGGCGTCATAACCCATACATTTACCAAACATAAGTTGGTCGTAGATAAAGTAGTGTATGCAGCGATTGTATTCAGCCTTGAAGAGTCATCTTCACCCCTGTGCCAGTAGCCCATTGTTGCGCAGTTGACAATGTTAACCATACGGCTTTTATGTTAAAACATGATACTTTATTCCCGTGTTTCGGACGCCATTTTTCAACCGATTTTCTTTAAACTTGGTAAGTGTTTAGTTGAATAAGTTATATTAGGCCCATCATACCTCAAAATTTAGAAAACTTAACAAATATTACTCTTTGTGAAGTCGCAGAGTAAATCAATTTTCCTTAGTAATATTTGTAAAATTTTCTAAATTTCGTGGTATGAAGGGCCTAATACAACTATTCGACTAGACAATTACCAAGAGTAAGGAAAATCGGTTGAAAAACGGCGTCCGAAACCGGGGAATAAAATACCATGTTTTGTACTAAAAGCCTTATGGTTAACATTGCCGACTGCGCAACAATGGGCCCAACAACAGGCCCAAAAGTGAAGATGACTCTTAAGCCACTCATGGGATTTAGAACATCTCACTCGTGGCTTAAGAGCCTTCATAATACACACGTTGCATAACCTAATATAAGTTTGCTTTTATTGTGAACGATCGTGAAAATACGCAAAAAAATCGCTTAAACCTGGTAGTAGAACAATAATAAGGTTTGAACTGAGGACGATGAGGTTATTTAAAACCACATATAAGAACCTGTCATTTTTAGAAGACATGTAGTTTAACTAATGGCTCATCTCACCTCCTCGCCCACCGTGGACGGGTAGATGCGCGTCGGCTGGTACTGGTTCTTCTCCAGCGAGAACTGGTCCTCTGTGGTCTTCCTGTACACGGGGTTGTCGAAGTTCATGCTGGTCACGTTGCGGTGGAGGTAGTGCCGGTAGACCGCCAGCGCCACCTGCGATACACGTTCACAGTCAAATGTTTCACAAGTGAAAAGTTTCAGAAACTACTTTATCACCTCAAAGTGAGAAGAAGAAAAACTTTGCTTACGATTAAGTAAACTCGAACAGTTGACAAAGTCAGTTAAGAAACTCACTATGCTTTTAATTTTAAAGTCAATAATCTGACAAATAGTTAGATGTTCCAAAGGCAATGATCAAACATATAACAGTTATGGAAAGTATATTCTCTCAAGAATTTTTTTGGGTTTTTTCGTTGTTATTAGGTTATTGGTTTTAAGAGTATACTTTTGTATAAGACGGTTTGATTTAGTTTGCAAGCATCAAACATCAGGTGAAGGAAATACTAGTAAAAAATATCATTTGAACTATTTATATATTACTAGAAAAACATGTTTCTTTTCCTTCTTTTTCTCAGCTTGTGCACATCGTAAGAGAAAAACCACGCATTCCAATTGAAAATTAGATCGGCAGAATCGCATTTTAATTCACATTGGTCCCCAGGGCTATGCCCTACAGATTTAAAAGTTTCGATGTTAATTTTTTGAAAGAAGGGTGACTGATTTAATCGTTAGTCAGCTAATGTAAATAACAAATGCTAGCAAGTCAGGGAGAACATTGTTTCGGGTATGAAATATTTTTCAACAAATTCAGTCCAGATCAAGTGAAATTTTGGTCAAATTTTTACCCGTGGGCAATATTTTGGTTCAGTTATACTGCTCCGAAAATGGTTCTTTTTTATATGATCGTTGCTCGGATAAAGTAGCTCTTATTTGTCCTATGGGTATCGAGGTAGGCCTACTCAAATGTTCGTATTGACAATGTCGTAAAAATGCAGCAGTGGCGGAAATCAGCAGATTGCTTTTTGATAGCAGCAATAATATAAAATAGCTATTTGTGTATTAAGAGCGTAAAATATGTTATTGCCACTCGAGAATTGTAGATGGCCGCACGAAGCGTCAGCTGAGTGCGGCCAAACAATTCGAGAGCGGCTATGATAATTTGCGCTCGTAATACACACAAGATTTTTCCTACTAACATAATTACAACAGATAAAAGATAAAATGTTTTATTGTATACAAAATGTCATTTAGATCACGTTTTATTTGTTTCTGTTGGAACACACGTTTAATTATCAAACATAAACTCAAACTAAAAAGAAGTAATTACCAAACGACAACAATGACCAACAGCTGGGGCATGGTTTGTAATAACAGCTGACTTTAAATTTCTGTTTGATTTAGCGTGCGGTAAAGAACATTTCCGCTCTAGAGCGGGAAAGAAACGGAAACCGGAAATGAACTGTTGCATAAGGTTTACAGGTGTGGCAATGTGGCAATGTGATTATTTCCATGCAGTGGTAGTAAAACCATATTTTGTAAGCAAGGAGGCACACAAATAGTGGAACCCTTGTTGTTTATATAGTTGAATAAAAAGAGCAACAGGCGAAAAATATAGACCATAACAAATGCCTCCAGCTTCTTTTGAACCATGGTCATTTTGCATCATACAAACAGGGTACAATAATAGTAGATTTCCGCATCTTGTGATGATACATACGATTTCATGCATAACTGATCATATGTTATAACAATGATTAAGTAAAATATTAAACGCTATAGGGATATTTCTTTAAAAGTATAAGAAAGGTAAGGATTACAGTATATTTGCTGGTTCTAAGTTCACCCCCTCAACAGTCCTCTAAGTTTTTTGGGATAACAGAGTAGTCTTTTATGTAAAAAAATATATACTGCCAATGACTGTGGAGAACTGATTCAACAGTTTCGGACGCCACGCCATCGAACAGGCTTCTTTTAGAAACTTGGTAATTATTCAGTTGAATAGCAACATTTAGAGCCCTAATAATTTTAAAGTTTTAGTTTAAAAAATCACTCAATTAATGTTACTGAATACATATTTAAGAACGCCGTCCGAAACAGGAGACTGAAAAATATTTTAGAATTTTTAAATGGGTAAAAAAGAGGATCAACAAATATATTTCAATTTAATTTCTCTACACTATAACTGATAAGAGATCGAGATGGAGAATTATTTTCAATATTGAAGATGAAGAAAATGGGAAGGTGTCAAGGTCATGTTATTATCACCTTCTTCTGACATTGATATTGTGACATTTGATATTGATATTGATATTGATATTGTTGATCCTCACCAGGGAGAGCAAGACGAGCACGACGGTGACGGCTGCGATGACGATGCCAGCGATCATGCCGTCGTCGGGCTCCTCAGGCGCCGCCAGGTCCTTGGGTGCATCGTTATCCATCTCCTTCGTGCTCACTGTTGACATCAAACGGGTTGATTATAAGACGTCCGTTTTGAAATGACACCAAATGGTTTAGGAGACCCTAACCCTCCTTTCACACGTCGCGGTTTTGCCCGTACGATTAAAAATCGCACGGCAGACTTTCTAATAGAATTTTATGAGACCTTTCACACAGGCACGGCGACGGTTTATAACCGGCACTTCTATGGTGTGGGACGGTTTTTAAATCATGCGGTTTTTCCCTCACTGCTAAAAACGTGATGTGTGAAAGGAGCGCAATGCACACAGGCCCACAAATGTAGCTGTTTACCCGCTCAGAAAGGTGACTCACAGACTAAACTGTCCAGTATAGAATGTTAGTCCAGTCAAATTAGTTGTTTGACCAGTATTGATGGTATGTTGTAATCTGCATTGAATTCGAAAGACAAATACTAAAAAAATATGCAATTATAATAATATTTACGGTAAATAACTTGTCTGATCACAAAAACAAAATGTGCACCTTAATAATGGATTGTTTATGATTATTTATAAGGCAAAACTTAAGGGTGTTGGGTCCATACGCATGTGAGTGTGCGTGCGTCAGACGAGGTGTCCTTATAATCCCTTAGATGTCACGATAGACTACTAGGAATTCAATAGTTAGATTAAATCAAAGGTTGTGAGGGTTCCAGTACGTTGGCGAAAAGTCTGAATTACGAAAAACTTAGGACTTTTTCTAACAATGGGCCAAAATTGCACGATTGTCGTTATTTTAAGAATGTATTTTTATTTGAATGTAAAATGGTTAAGTAAATGTGATATAAATGTAAAGGAATTACATATTTATTGGACTAGGTGTTCTTAAGTTTAGTTTTAATATTTCGTTTTCCTTTACTAATCCTTCACACTGTGAATCGGTAGTAGGCCTAATAAAATAATTGGAAACAGGGCTGTGCGAATGAAATTAGGTTCCAGTCAACAGGAATTTTAAACAATTAATTCACCTATCGATAATATTAGATAGCATAATAAATATAAAAAACTTTTAAGAATAATTTTTTTGGTGGCGTTACATGTTTAACGTTAAAAAATAAAGAATTGTTTTAACACATAATCTTTGATCTCTAGGGAGGCTTGCGAACTATGCAATTTCATCCTTAAATAGTAATTTTAATTTTCATGATCTAGTCAAATTCTCACCATCTTTAACAAACATGAAGTATGTTTTTTATGAACACATATTAAGAGCGATTAATTCATGAACTTATAAACAAAAATCACACCTTCAGAGCAATACTGAATAACAGGCCCCACCACCATCTAAGTGACAAGATAATGTTTCAAGGAGTAAATTATGGTAGATAAGTACATAATGTAATAGTTATAATTATTAAATTTTCTGGTTTTACAACATTTTTTTTTATTTTTAATTTCCAAATGTGCATCATATCATCTAGTTTTCTAGGGTTAGTAAAAGAAAAGGAAAATTAGTAGGGTTTTGTATATTAACTACATAAATAGGTACTTCAGATGGGTTTTCGTTATAAACAGTCTGACAAAATGTGTATGTCAAGTTAGTCCTTAGTGCAAGTTTCTCATTAAATAAAGATTCGATTTCAATAGTTTTAATCATTATATTCATAAAATTTAAAGTGTAAAAATTAAATTTTCCTCCACCTACTATCTAAAGCCGTATTTTACTCCTTGGAATAGAGTAGTAAAGTACTAATTTCTATCCCATGTGACTTGAATACTTAATCTTTCTACCTAGGGAAAACTCAAGTTTTTCCGTACCACGGGGCTAAAGTTAGTTACATAAGAATAACATTAAAAGAGAGATTAAGAAGAACATGAGCCACAGTCAGCTGTTACTTGTATTTGTTTCGTTACTCATTGTTGACTAATAGCAGCTGTAGCTGCTGCTCACTCACTGCTGACCATTCAGTCAGCAGTGGGTGTGCAGCATCTCTAGGACTAGAGATGGCCGTGGCAGTGTAGGTGTTTGTTTACATTTCGCTTGGGTAGGCTATTAACCTAAGAATTCCAAAACATAAGTGTAAAACTTTTGACTAGGCTTAAATTATATTTTGTTTTTTCGTGTTCTTTAAAATTGATATGGCCTACCTTGTGTGTTTTTTATGTTGATGTGACAGATCCAGCTTGAAGGAGCAAGGGATCATTTGAAGGTAAAGTTAAATTATCTACGGTAGGCCTATTAGGCCTAAATTTTATTCGTGTAGGTGGAGGGAAAATGTTGTGTGCATCAAGGGACTAAAGTACTTTTCTCCCTCAGGGAAATTGTCGCCCTCGGCTTCGCCTTCGGGCGACAACACTTTCCCTTCAGAGAGAAAACATTGTACTTTAGTCCCTAGAAGCACAAATAACTATTATTTATAAGGGGATATAGGTTTTTTTATGAATAAATGTGTTGATCAAACTCAAACAATTCTTAATTTCACTTATTAAACAATTTAGGAAGCAATGTTAGGATTAAAATTTCATCAAGTGTAACCTAGAAGCGAAGATCACTCTGGATAAATCTATGCAGTTAACAGAGGAATTATATTGCAATAAGAGAAAGACAGAAGACAGAAAAAGCGCACACTTGTTTCATTAATGTACTCACAAACTAATGTTATATTCATCGAGGGATTCACTTCTGGCATGACCGTCGATGGTACTGAAAGAAAAATTACGTTTAAATTACCTGTTCGGTGGTCTGGAGCTCTAATGTCAAACAACATTCTTACTCCTAACACAGGGAAGTCTCTGTGCTCCTAATGGGCTGTCTGCTTTTGAACTAGTGATAGAGCACGTTCGGAGAATTCCTTTTACGTTACATAATGGCTGAACAAGAGTCGGTTTCTCCATCAATATTTTTTTATAGATATATGTATGATAAATAATCGAATAAGAATCGTTGTTATTCAAATTAAGTAATCATCAAGTAAAGTAGGAAAACAAATTAAAATTGATGAGAAAAAATATACCTACAACAATAGTACAAGGTAACTTAAGAGTATTTTTGGATACGCCAAAAATTCAACATTACAGTAAATGGCAGTTGTCTATTTCTGGTCTAGTCTTCAAAAATCAAATATTCAAAAAAACCTTAAACCACATTTTGGATTGATAACTATTCACTTACGATCTTCAGTACACATGAGGCCGTCCGCCATGAGCACTAGGCCGTCAGGACAGGCGCAGGATATCTTGGGCGACCTGGAGTTGATCTGCGGTGCCGGCAGACAGAGGTGGGAGCAGTGGCCGTTGACGGCGGCGCAGTAGTTGACCCCGTCAGGCTGGCGGTACGGGTGGTACACGTGGAGCACCATGGGGTGTTGCAGCTGGAAATGGTTGTTAGGAAGATAATACTCGTAGTACGATCATACAAAAAATATGCGAAGTAAATGTACGAGCGACCATAGGGGCAAAGATTGAGCATGCTTAACGTCCACGGTCAGTATGTGCTCAACACCTTCGTGAGGAGAGATGATTTGTACAGTTTTAGGACTTACCAAGGTCAGAACCTGGATATGACTCGTGTAGGCTGTCAAGGAAGATCAAGAAACTCAATATGCTATTACGCGTTTTAAGATCCTACTTGTCAACATGAGTGAGATGAGAACTACGGTAATCAAGGCAAAACCTGTAATCAAGGCAATTCTCCGTGATCAACTAGTCTCTTAGATTACACCTCTTAGGTTACACATCTCTTAGGTTACACCTTAGATGAATTAAACACCAACTGATCAATCAAATCCTCACAAAAAACTAAGAGCCACAGATGTACTTAGTATAAATGTGTGTTTCGTATTGGTGTACAATGTTTATTAAAGACGTAATCTATGTGACTAGTCGGTCAAAGATGAAACACACAAGTATCCAAGTAGGTATTCTTAAAAAATATTAACTGGGTACAAGGCCTAAAATTCATATTTGGATTGCACCTCCGACAGGTTCGATTCTCGGGATGCACAAAACAATTTGATAGGTTTGAATCGCTTTCCCCTAAGGTACATTGTGCATTCCTTGCAAAGAAATGCCTCTGGAAGAGATAAGTAGAAAAGGGAGTTTTAAAACTATTGTTAGTAATTGTTAGTATGTTACAAAGATGAATGATAGTATAGTTGATGTGTTGATGGTGAATTTATGAATGTGTAACCGTAAGAAATATAAAAAAAATATGACTCAGGAGTGGTAAAAATCTCAGGAGGAACTGTGGAGTCAATAAATATCTGGATTGTAATCAAAAGAAAATTTAGTAATCTCTATCTCTTCTATCAGGAGTAAGAACGATTAATGAATGAACGAGGTGGGTACAGTTTGGTCTCAGTAAACCCACGTGAGTAATTTTTTTTTAATTGAGAAAAAGCCAATTAGGTTATTTCATACTCCAGTAAGATAACATCATATTCATACAATAACTAAAAGTCTTTTACCGTACCATGTGTAATGCTGTGATGGGAGCAAGTCCACTGCCGTTGAACTTGTTTGCCCGGAAGATGGCTTGTTTATCCCAGTCTGTCCAGTACACGTGGTCCTCAAACACACTGATGGAGAACGGGTGGTGCAGGAATTCCGGTGACCTCAAAACCTAACAACATACAGCAAATGTTAAAAGAAATACTTTAAAATCAACCATTAAAGTGAAAATATCAAGAAAATATGTGTGCCTTGAACTGTGACAAGCTTTGTTGAGGTCATATTCACATTGAAGAAGCACGATCTGCATCGTCCTCTCCAAAGAAAATCAAGAACGGTTCTCAACAGACTGACAACCAGTGGCATAGCTTACATAAACTGATTCAGAAGAGATTTAAGAGCTCTGTTGGAGTTTTCAGTGGGTGAGAGACTCGCGTTATCGATATGTACAGTTGTGGGAAAAGAAATTTCCTCCTCAATCCTCAAAAAATGATATAAAAATGAACAATTTACAAGAGAAATCTAAGTAACTGCCTCAAATGTTAAATATTTATATTCATTCATACCAATCTCGATTATATTTTCCTGTTAAATGTGTTGGACATACTTAAGAACTTCTCCATTATGAGTTTAAAGACAAGACCTTGATGAGCGTCTCCCCACCTGTCTGCGGGCGGCGCCATCGTAGTCGCAGGAGGAGATCATGTAGAGCTTGGCGTCCACCCAGTAGACCCGCCTCCTGACCAGGTCCAACGTCAGTCCATTGGGCCACTTGATGTCGTAGGTGACAAGACTCTGCCGGTGCGAGCCGTCCAGCCCGGCCCGCTCTATCTTGGCCTCCTTCCCCCAATCCGTCCAGAACATCCACCTGTACAGACAGTGTTCAATCTGACCTCAGAGAATTATGTGCAAACAGGTCTTAGTTGTTTGTTATACAGGTGATTAAAAAAAGGTTGTTTTGGTTTTGCTTCTTCCACAGATTCAGTACTTGGGACCTCTTATTACTTTAGTTAATCGTGAAAACCCTTTGATCAATATGCCTGAGTATAAATAATCTTTGAAAATAAAATAGTAAATCAATTACAAATTTTTACTTGGTTATCTTTTGCATGACTTTCGATATGATCCTTGAATAATCCTTGTAGAGACTAGATCCCCACAAAGAAAAGTAATAGAAGGATACAGTAACTTAAATTGATTACTGTAGCGTTTATTCTTCAATTATGAAGTGAAAAGTTCAGTCCTCTACCCTAACGGATACAATTAATCAAAATTTGAATAGTGTGAAAAAGATTTTTAAAAATATAGATATATCAAACTTTTTACATAAAGATCCTTAGAAGGATAATTTTTAATTATTTTGCTGAAGGCATATAATTAATTAAGCAAAAAAAGAAAAGTTACTTTTGTATGTTAAGGTGTACTGTTAAGAATAAAACAAACAAATATATAATACCTAAGAATGGCTTTCTAAACTGTTTATTTATTGTTCCTCTACAACTTGAAACGAATGAATTTGCAACTACTAACCCTTCTAGTGGATTGACAGCAATGGCTCTGGGTTCCTCTAGTCTGTCTGTGATGAGAACTTTCCTCATGCTGCCTTCAAAGTTGGCCAGCTCTATTGTGTTCTTCCCAGAGTCAGTCCAGTATATGTGATTGTATATCCAATCCACTGCCAGGCCGTCTGCTGTTGTCATCGCTCCCCTGATCACCACTGCTCGGTCACTGCCTTCGTCTATGGGGGCCCTGAAACATACAACAGTTTAATTTCCAGATTAAAACAAGAATGTTTCAGTATCTATTTGGCTTTCAAATTATTTCACACAGAGTTACTTACTTACTGAATGATAAATAGTTGTAATTTCAAAATAAAAGCAAAGAAAATTCTCTATTACTAAAGTTATGATTTAATCATGTCTAGTATTCATGTAACGTGTGATAGGAATGATCTTTGGGCTTACTTGAATATCTTTTGTTCAGCGACATCAGTCCAGAATATCATGCCAGTGCGGAAGACGAAGTCCAACGCTGTGGCGGACTTGGTGTCATTGACGATGGCGGTCATCTCGTGATGGTCCAGCGATATCTTGCGGATGTCGTGGCGGCGGGCGAACAGCAGCGATGCGTGTCCTGAGCAAGCAACAATTGTGGTAACAGTGAAAACATTTATTAATAACAGATCTAGTATATTTGAAAGATGGATATGCAAAATTGAAACTAATTAGATAGTTATTGTTATGGACACAAGTTCTTTCGTGATAAATTGCAAAGTAATAAAGAGCGGGTTAAGGAGATAGAGTGATTTTTTTGCATGCTCAGTAAAGTAGCTGTTAAGGAAACAACATCAATACATTTCGCATTATTAGGCCTACACAGCCATAATGAGGCTAGGAAACAATACAGAAAGCATAATCTTTGTATCTTTTTAATCTTTGTTGTATGTTGACGGTATGTTCTTCCTTAGGTATTCGGTGTAAGACACTGTTGCTAAAGAAACACTGCTGCACTTCAGCAAGTGCGAGACCCAAGACTCAGGTATATGATTTCTGATTTGGCCGTGGGAAGTAGGCCTTTTAATTAATACATGCTTCTTATTGACTAAGATAATGGAGCTTTTCCAGCGCTTTGCCTGAGGACCCAGCAGTGTCATTAGCTGCCGATAGAGGCTGTCAGTGTCGGGGATTTTGCGGATCAAAAATGCATCGTGCAGTGTTCACATGCTCCCGTTTTCGCATTTATTTAAAGTCCGAATTAATTGGAAGGGGTTTTAAATAAAAGAAGAAGACTCGGGCTATTTTATTCGATAAAAAGTAATTGAATCCATACGAAGCATGGTCTAAAATTAATCTAAAGCTGATAAACTTTTAACCAATATATTTTAATATGGATTAAAAATATAAAAAATGAAAAAACGAATCAAATAGCTTAAGTCATAATCTTTTATTTCAAGACGAAAATTTAACGAACTTAAAATAAAGGCACAGAACGGGAGCAGGTGAAACACTGGATGACGTTCTCAGAGGGGCCTCTTTAACCCAATCTTAGGCATTTATATTATTGTTATTTTAAAATCATATTAGGTTATATACAAAATATTGGGGCATTTACAAAGGAATACAAATCATTAATATTATTGTAACGTATATAATAAATGATTGGCGTGTAACCATAATTTTACTAACAAACTTCAACTGATACAAACAAACACTATCAAGAAAAGAATCAAACTATTTTTAATTATTTTTAAAACTACAGTGCACCTTACAAAAATAGGGTACGTGGTTACAGAGTGAATAAATGTACAAAGTGTTAATGTTTGCCAAAATGATGAATCTACAAAGTTACAATAATTCAGAGTATAAAAGAATACAAACATCATAAAATAAGTGAACTGTTTATAAAATAGTAGTTTAAATAATTGAGAACTCTCACCTTCCGTGGCTTTACACCTGGTTCTGTCGTGAGGGTCGCGTAGGTATCCTTCTTCACATTCACATTTGAACGTCCCCTTTTCATTGTAGCAAATTTGTGAACATGCTCCTGGGTTTTCACATTCATCAATGTCTGAAAAGAACGCCATTGCAATATTTTTATACTCAATGTCCCACATTCTTTTTAATATAGATTACATCAAATGTAAAAACAAAGTAGCTATCTACTTTAAGAATGATTATGAAAAACTCTTGGAAAAAGCGAAATTTTGAAAGTTATATTTCATTTAATTCAAGGTATGTGAAACATTTCGAGTAGTTAGAATCAATTGTAACTTTTATCAGAACATCGCAAAAGTAACATAAGGAATAGTTAAGGTATGTGACCTTTTATTTGGAAAAATAATCATACCGTCTAACAAATCAATAGGATAACCCATCAATGATTAAAAGCTTTTAATCGGAATATCGGAATACAGGGTCAATCAGTACAAATTTCATGGAATCCATATAGAAACGAGAGCAACAGCTCAGATCAGCTTATGAATTAATATTTCAATACTAAATAAATTTCATCCCTATATACACATCTCCCTTAATTAATTTTCCTGAAACCTAATGTTTTAAGACAATTTAGCTTATGCAGTCCAAAAATTGCAATTTATATGTAGGAGGAAAATAATTTATTGATTGTCATAAGTTGTATTGTAAAATTATTGTAATTGTCATGAAAAGGAGTACTTGTATTGAGGAAAAGTATTGTAAAAGTATTTATGTAAACTGAGTATAAAGAAATTGATATTGACGATTCTATCATTTCACCAAACACATTTCCCACGTACTAAATAACGAAGAATAAAGCCCACAATACAATTAATTTAATCATGAGAAGGGGTTTCCCTTTATTGTATTAACATTAATTTTAGTAAATGTAATATCACGATTTAAAATTACACTCAAAATACAATAAAAATACACTCAATCGCATATTTAAATGCTTTACTGGTAATAGAGAAGTTGTACAAAAAAGAATAGCTTGTAGGCCTATTGTTACGATAAGAAATTGAGTAATCCAATCATCAAATTTCATAGGTAGAAGACACAAACTAGCCTTGATTCATTGTGATCATTGCGAACTTCTTTTACTTGTAGTATAATCATGTACGTACTGTTAATCATGTAATATTTTTTGTTTGTCTTCAAAACATTTGGACACATGTACGTAGTAGAGTTTGTTTGATTTGATTGATTCTCGCCATTTGACAAGTAAAATATTTGTTTATATTACGATCAAAAGAAGTTCATTGTCAATGATAGTACCTAATATAAGATTGAACGCATCTAGTTAAAAACATTCAACTGAATATATAGATTATTTTAAATCAACGGATTAAGAATTAACTGTACCGTTTGCAATGCAACTTGATTAATATGGAAACTTTCATATACGGTAATATTTTAAAGCGATTCTTTTTTTTTATATCCCTTGAGGTTTAGCCTCAGGACTGTCATAGACGAACCCATGTCACGTTTTAGGAAGCTTTTATCCGACTTTTTTTAACGTAACAGATAAACATATTTGTTTTTTCATATAAAAAAAGCGAAAAAAGTATAACAAGGACTTGAAAAATGTAGCTGCCAGCTTGTGATGTTGAGCATTAGATTATGTAGACATAGCGGAAAACCAAATGAAGCTATTATATTGCATTAGTGCATGAACTTACAATATATAATTTGTATAAACAAACAACACACATCCCATGTAGAGTAAGAGGTAACAGCATGTTACTTATCTGCTTCACGATTGCAGGTACGAGGGCTGTTCGATAAAGACTGAGAGTACTCTTTCAATACCTTTAATATAGAAGTTTAGACTTTAACACTGGTATCTCCTTCTAAGTAGTAATCATTTAAAGCCACAGTACCAGGGGGATCGAGCTTAAGCTCGGTAAAATTATTACTTTCGTTCTCACACAAAGCTCGTTCGCTCCGCTCACTCGCCAAGCCGACAGGTGCTGCGCGTTGGTGTAATTTTATTAAACTATAGGTTAAAGATGTAACACACTGGTTTATATCTACAGTTATCAGCTGATTTTTGTTCAATTACGGGCCGGTTTCCGAGTCCGAGTCCAGGGTTATCTCTATTCTCCTGGTTTATACTAAAATCCAGTATAAACCAGTTTTTAGTCTAGGACTAAAGAAATTGGGTTTCGGAGCTCAAGGATAAGTAAACTCTAGGAATATCGCTAACCCAAGAGTTAACTCGGGAGGGATATTCCCGGACTTACTCTCGCGGGTTTCCGAGTCAGGTGTTATTTAATCCTCAAGTTAAGTTTTATTCTTTTGAATTTCGGAGTTAAAATTTAACCCAAAACTGCTTAGTCGAGAACTATCTTATGCTACGTCGAGGAATATCTTTGAGCATTTTTAATCCTGGCGAAGGGAAGTATATGGTTGAGGAATATATTTTTCAGTAGGCGCTGTAACCTGAGATTAGTGATGAGATTCACTCAATACTTGGTTAGCAGTTAGACCTTTAGGTTATGGTTGTTTTTATTAGATTAATGTGATATGGAGATTATTTTGACTACCCCAGATATGCGCCTCCACCCCTTCAACTGAGATTTGTGTACGAGCTGTAAACCCATTTTACGACAAAAAGTAACGAACAATTTAAACCCCGTTTTAGGTTAAGAAAGTGTTCATGAACTTGCGAGACGTATTGCCCCAAGGCCTTCTGAATGATCGCAGAGCTCCCCATGACACACATCAAAAGCGTCTGCTTGCAAAATTGTATATCGGGAAGTATTGTATAATTAAAAGAAATAAAAAAAACTGATGCATAAAAGTTTTATACAGGCTACTATTCTAAAAATTTTTTTTTAGCAAAATGGATTCCTCAGTGTTCTAGGTATAGTTGACGGGATCAACGCTTCTACGGACAAAAAATAGTTTTTTACATAATATCATAAACATGTTCCTATTTTTAAATTTAATTTTCATAAAATAAAATCACAACGTCGTCTAAGTAAGCAAGTCATTTAATGCACATATTTACTAGTATATGGTAAAATAAAATGTTTGAAAAGATCCTTTTTTACGAAGTGTCAGTAAAAATTTTCAATTCCAAAGACATTCGGTCAATCTCAATAATCAATCATTTGTTTCTATGTCATTGTTAAAAAAAATATATATATATCACACTGATACTTTTTTTAATAAACTAAAACCGTTTCCTTCTATTCTTCAGTTCTTTCTCTACATTTTCCTCACATTCTACTTGTGCCATAGTTAAATAAATTTAATCAAAGGATGTTATTGAACATAATGTCACGCAGAATCTTCATACACACATACACAGAGAGCACACCACCAAGACAGAACGTTGCGTTGTCAACTGATAAGGGACGAGACACGGGGGCTGTGGCCAAAAACGTAAACAAAATCCTTTGACAGAGTGTCGTCTGTATGCTGTACGCCGTGAATGCCACTACTCAAAATAGAGAATTCCCTATAATTCCCTCCTAACCCATGGCATAAGTTAGAGAATAAAGATATTCTCGAACTACGATAATCCGCGAGTTAAGTAAGCTATCCCCGATCTCCGAAACCCGATTATTTAATATTTTTAACCCACCGATTATCTTATTATACGGATTAACTAACTCCAGGATTAAATATCCCCGGACTCGGAAACCGGCCCTAATAAAATCTCCATAAGGATAACATGGAAACTTTGAAGGGCTTTACAACGAAAACCGAATTCTTTCCAGACATGGGACCAGCTCCAATCGGTTTCTGGTGGCCAAAACCCCCATTTTCAATAAAAAATCAAAAATCCTTCGAGCGGAAAAAAACTTTGCCCGTACAAACAGAGCTTGTTTTAGGGTATAAGATACTTGTTCCAGCGCCTTCTTGTTGCCACTCCTTGAAGACGTGTTCAAAGCCATCCTTAGGCATAACCTTCAAAATCGCCTCTAAAGTTTTAACAGCCGTAGTAGCAGTTGTAAAACGCTTGCGTTTAAGCTCCTTTTTGGCCTGAGGAGCCAGGTCAGGGTTGTAAGGTGGGTGTGGCACAGTTTCGATTCCTTTTTTGGCAAGAAACCGAAGAACAATATTTGCAACATGGAGACGAGCATTGTCGTGATACAGTTTCCAGCGTCCGACGAGGTCTGGCCGCTTATTATGATCATGCATAAGTGTATGGACACTGCCAATTGATATTTCGAGCATTAGATCAAGCTGTCTAATAGTCCAATGTGGATCAGTGCGAATCATAACACCCGAAGTATTGATTATATCTTCGGTAAGGGCAGAAACAGGGCTCCAGGCCCACCTTCTAACTCACATGATTCCCGTCCATATTTGAAGTCTTTATGCCACCTGAAACAGGCTCTTTACTAATTACATCTTTACCAAAAGCTTTCGTAAAGTCACTGTAAGTGTCCATAGCACTTTTCCCCAGTTTTACACAAAACGTTATCACATATCATTGCTCACGAAAATCAGCCATAGTAAACTTTAGAGGCAAAAATTTGCAACTGTTTATCAAATTGGTTGTCATGACAAAAATTAACATGCTGCAATGTTAACTACTGATTTGGTTGTTGCTAATACTTCAATGTGCGATGTGTTCGATGTGTGTGTTGGTTTTATCAACTTGATAAAACCAAATTACTATACTTTGTTTGTTTACATGTACGCTACTGACAGTCTTTATTGAACAGCCCTCGTACAATTAATTTTAACAACAAATTTGTACTTTAATGTATGATTCGTTGTCGGTCGGGTGTTACCTTCACAGGTGTGGCCGTCGTCGACCAGTTTGTAGCCCGGTCGGCAGTCGCAGTGGAAGCTGACCAGCGTGTCCACGCAGATGTGCGAGCAGTTGCCGTTGTTGACGAGACACTCGTTGACGTCACACTTGCCGTCCGGCTCGTCCTCGCCCTCCGGACAGTCCGCCTTGCCGTTGCACACCTGGCTGAGCGGGATACACGTGCCTCCGCCGCAATCGTACTGGTCATCCCCGCAGTGGAACGCCCGTCCTGCAAATGATTGTGTCCTGCGTAGGGTATGTGACTGATTTGATGTGTTTGAAATGATTGGTATCTCCAACTGTAAAGTCTGGCTGTGGTATTTAAATTGAAAAATAAATAATAATAATATGGTTAGAACCCTCTTGTCTATTTGGAACTATAAATAGTGTCTTGATGTTATAACTAAAATACAAGGGTGAAAATAAACAAAATTATTCATTGCCATTTTTCATCAAACTATATTATTTTTTTATCAGCAGTTTCCATTTCTTTGTAATTTAATTTTTTAAGATGCACAAAATATCAATCTTTATTTTTAAGAAGATATCATTTGCTTTGGTTTAAACTGCTCTCTTAATCAAGTCAGGTTATCATTTCTTTGCAAGGGTACCTGTTCAGAATGAAATTCAATACGAATTTCACGGAATCCAAGAAAGGTCTAACTAGTTTTTGATTCTCATTATAAAGATACCACGTGCCTTATGAAACATTTTTAAGTGAAAGATCCTTGGAAAGTAATCGTCGCAACTTATATTGGAACAATGCCCGTTGTAGGTTGTTCAGAGTTTACTTTTAGCTCGCACAGTAATATTATTCCGGTATTATTAAGGCACTTCCAGATAAACAATTCCAGGTTAGAATCCTAAAGAGTAGAGGATGTATTTTAGGAGGTATGCAATTTTCCAGCCTCTCTCTCTCTCTCTCTCTCTCTCTCTCTCTCTCTCTCTCTCTCTCAAAAAAGCACTTCCAGGAAACCCTCTCTCTAAATGATTCCACCCTCCCCCAGTGATCACTCACGGCAGTTCTCCTCGTCGCTGCCGTCGGAGCACTCGGCGAGCCCGTTGCAGTGCAGGTGGCCGGGGATGCAGCCCTTGTTGCTGCACTGGAACTGGTCCGGACGACACGTCACTTCCTTGCACAGGTCCATCGCCTCGTCCGCGCCGTCCGGACAGTCGTTGTCACCGTCGCACATCCACGACTGGTGGATGCACGTCATCCGGTCAGGACACGCGAACTCGCCCGACAGACACACGGACGACGAGCGTGGCTTGTCCGTGCAGTTCTGCGGGGCAGCACAAAATAAAAATTACTAAATTGAGAATTTGAGTTTTAAAACTCTTTGCGCTCCGAAAATTAAGTTGAACGTTATGTACTTTACTTGTGTAAAGTTCTTAATACCCAAAAGGATTTATCTGAAAGTTGTAATAATACACAGTCAAAGCTATGGTTTGAAGATGAATACAATAGAATTTAAACTGAGGTAGAATATACAACTTATTGTAACGTATTCGTTACCCTAAATTTAATCTTTAACATAGCATAAAATAACTAAAAGAAAATAGCTTTTATCCCCAAGTTATATTATATTTCTGTGTATATAACTAGGTTTACTGGATCCAACAGAAACATATACTATAATAATTGTGTGTACCAATATTTTTTTATTTACTTAAACATGTATAATATTTAGAATAATTGGAACTGCAGATACAATGATGAATCGATTCAACGCAATCCAAAGTAGTTTATCCTTACTGGAAAAATTGTTTGGCACAATTTATTTAATGTTCAAAAAATAGGAGGGTGTACTTTTGTAGAAGGGTGAATCAATTATTAAATAAAAATAAACTTGGATTGTATTGGCAGGGAGTAAACTTCTTATTCTAAAGAATAATTCAAGGATTACTAGGTTTATCTTATGTACTGTACTTATATAAAGCTGTCTAGAAAGAAAACAGTTTTTCAACGAGATTATTTTTTCCCATATTGCAAAAATAAATAAACAGAAGTAATATTTATATGAGAATTTGTTTTCCAGCATTTATTGGTATTGGTGGATAAGGAGGCCCCGGCCGAAACATTAAGCACATCTGCCTATAATGTGTATTTTGCGCAAGCCCCGGAAATATAGGATGTTGAAGGAAGAGAAAGGGTGAAAAATAGGATATCAGACGGCCGTTTGACCATTCAGAGGGTCAACCCCCGTATACTGTGACAACGGTCCGCTCTGTGCTCTAAACGGCCAAGTAACCGACCGTCCTCTTATGTTCCAGCTAGGGGTTTCAATGTCCGATGCATTTCTTATCCACCACTGTATTGAACGTAAATGGAATATGAAAGAAGGGAAATTGTCATAGTGGACAGCCAAAAGACTTACCACAGCGTTATGACAATTTCGTTCGCTGTACCCAATGTCAACTTCGCAACTAGTATAAACCAGTCTTAAAGTTGTCCTGGGATCAGCTGTTGTCTGTCCCAGGACAATTTTAAAACTGGTTTATACTAGTTGCGAAGTTGACATTGGGTACAGCAAACGAAGTTGTCATAACACTGTTGTAAGTCTTTTGGCTGTCCACTATGACAATTTACCTTCTTCAAACCCCACTCATGTTCAAGACGGGGGGGGGGGGGGTTAATGCGAGCTGCATGGTTAATCCGTAGCTGGAATATATGTTCAAGACAGCAGGGGGAGAGGAGTGCGACGTGCATAGAAACCCCTAGCTGGAACATGAGTGGACAGTCTGTGCCTCACCCTTTATCTTCCTTCAATATCCCATCCTTCCGGGGGCTTGGCAAAATGCCCTTAGAGGCAGACGTGCTCAACGGTTCGGCCGAGGTCTCCTTATCCATCAATAACAACAACAGCTGGTGATGGAAAACGTGATACCTTTTCATCGGACTCGTCGGGACAGTCGTAGTCGCCGTCGCAGCGCCAGCGCGCGTTGATGCAGTAGGTGTTGTTGCCGGCGGCGCAGGCGAACTCAGTGTCCGGAGAGCAGGTCTTGGGCGGACAGTTGGTCTCGTCCGAGCGGTCCCCACAGTCGTCGTCGTGGTCACACACCCACCGCTGCTGCACGCACTTGCCGTTGCCACACGTGAACTCGTCCGTGCGGCAAGTCTCGTCTACAGGGCAAAGCGGGGCTCAATATTCCCATGATGGAAGTAGTTTACGCATAGATTGTACTAGGAAGGTCTTTAAGAGGGAGCTAAAGGGTCATTCCTAGTGGACGTTGCTAAAACTACCTTATTATGTTTCACAATGTTTACAAGCATACTGAGGACGACAAGTAATATCTAGTAAAACAAGCAATTCGGTGTAAAACGCTGTGGATAAAGAAACGCTGATGCACTTCAGCACGTGTGAGACCAAGTCAGCACCAATCCAAAACTTAGCGAGACTTGATGTCGCTTGACCTAATTATCATTCTCATCCACATGGGATCACGCTCTTTTGAGGTAAGGCAAATACAGAAACTAAAGCATGAATCGTAAATGAAACAATTGGATGTGCTTAATTTCTATGACCACATTACTTTCGCCAAATAAAGAGCCATCATTGGTCTAGAACTAGAATTTTAAGATGGATGAAACCTCGGGTTTAAATTTGGTTTAATAATGTACCTCTTTGCGATGTTACTTGGAATATCTTTATTAGCACTTATTGCAACGGTGTATATAAAGGTACAAAAGACATTGTTTTGTCATATTTTTTCATCAGAGAATTTTGAAATATAAGAGTCACTAGATAACAAATCGCAACATCAAACTACAGGTAACCTCCAGACTGGAGTAGCTGCAAAAACTAAACTTTTGTAAGGATTGCCAACATTCAACGAGTGTTGTATTTTAAATATGATAAAGAAGTAGTAAAAATTTAACATAAAAAACTTACGATGAGGTGTAGTATTTTCAACCCAAACAATTGAAGCTAATAATAATTTTATGTAGTTTTTCGCAATTTTAAGTGATTTGACAAAAATTTTTGATTAAAATGTAGGTCAAGTTGGAAACGATATAGTTTTTTTTTTGCCAAAAACAAAGCCAATCACGACGGTAAAAGTACACTTCATATTGTTGTTGTTGACAAGTAAAAATGTATTTATAAACATAAATTCAACATCTTACGATTGCAATTTTAGATAAATGGCTAACACTTGGAAGTGATAACTAAAGATATTATAGTTATATCAATAAAACAGTTTTGATCAAAACTTTCATTGAAATACTAATTGAAATACTGTTTTTACATATTTGGTATCAGTTAGCTCATGAGATAAAATATTCCAAGGTAACCCTGTTTAAAATCAATATACGTCTTAACCATTTTGTTTTTACACTAAAGGTCCTTCAACCTTATCAAAGTTAGAACAACAATTATCGTCTTCAATAACAAGTCAATCCACAAACTTCGTTGCAAGGTCTTTATCCTCTATCGTTAATAGTTTTATGTGGTAACTAAAAACGAAAATACACTTACTCAGTTAATATAACTGTAAACAAAATGAACAATATTTATGTGCAAAAAAAGACCTGACTGAACAAGTTATTTTCTACAGTACTTTTTTATCTTAATACATATATTTCAAAATCATTACATATTAATTACACAAATTCGTCGACATTAAAATGTTAAATAACCAATGTTAAAGAAATATGCATCCCATTGAACCGTAATGTAATTAACGTGCTATAGTGTTATATATGTCATAAGTGAGTTCTAACATTTTTTCACCACACAACGATACTTAAAAAAAAAATCATACTCACATGCTATTCCACATGCTATTATAAATTAAAAAATAAATAAAAAAAACTTTTAGCTAAATTTTGAAGGTGCAAAGGTATTTCATCTAGGGAATCAAAAATAAGATAAACATCAATCATGTGGAGTCAATTCAATGGGAATGTTCTGAATCTAAACAATCATATATTTAGCAAATTTAGAAAATAATCACAACTCGAAAATTAAACCAATATTTAAAAAAAAACATGAAGAAAAATTGGTGTTCTACAGAAACATCTATAACGGTTAGTCTTACTGCAGGCCTTTTCGTCGGACCCGTCCTGACAGTCCGGGTTGTCGTCGCACATCCACGTGAGGGGGACACACTCGCCCACCGAGTCCCTACAGGTGAACTCCTCAGGGCCGCACACCCGGTGCTCTACAACAGCAGGGGGAGAGGAGGTTAGAGGGTTAGAGGGACCGGGGGTGACCGGGCAGTCTGAGAATATCAAACCGGAAGCTCCAAAACTACCAGGAACGTCCAGACTGGAGGCTGTAAAATAAACCTAACGTTGTTAGTGCTTGATCATAATCCCGCCATGCATCCCAGGTAGTCCAGTAACTTTGTCACCCTTAGCACAATTATTTAGGACGTTCGCCAATTTGTCAAGTGTGACCAAATTGGCCAGTTGTTTAGGATCAATCCAATTTTTTTATTAGCGTGACAAACTCAATCATGGTCTTTAGTTGTAAGCAATTTGAACGAACGTTTAAGGTTTTCCTCTTTTATACCATGATGTTCTTCAACCTGGTGCGGAAAATTGGATTAATATAAAAAATCATTAATACTAGATTTAATGCATAGGAGAATGTGTAAGATAGTTCATGAACTAGGAACACTCAATTATATGATGGGAACTAGGAAGTGAAAACGTTACTTTATGGTTATAGGCATCTCTCATTATTTTAATGTTACACCTAGAAAAACTATGAAATGTTAGGTAAAATTTTACTTAAGTAAATTGAACAATAAAACAGGCTGGAACCTTCCTGAATATGTTAAAGAGGAAGTTTTCAAAACAGAATTTCAGAAGGTGTTTAAGTTTAATAGAAAAGGGGAAATGCGTCATTTATGGTAATTTTTAAAAGGTTTTTTTTGTTTTTTTTTCAGGTATAGTTACCATAAATAAGTTAATTTTTTTACAGTTTTCTTAGTTGCCGCTTGCTCTATAAACAATACATCTGGATTTGGGAAGAACAACCAATTTGTTTAGTGGAAAATCCAAGAGAACATGCGGTCCAAGGCCACCTTCTAACGCTTCCAACTGACAGTTCATTTGAATATAATGCTTGGTAATCATTTGAAAGATACTCTTAACCACCACTTATAAAATTGAAAATATTAAGTCATGTGTAACCTATATTATTTTTATATGCATGTTTAAAATACTATACCATATTTTTTAGAGTTTTCGTGTTTGAATATAGGTAGTTTTAGTTACTTTTATTAATCTTTTGTGATATTGATTTTATTTAAACGTTTAAAAAAGGATTAAGCGTGGCAAATGTTTGACCAAAATTACAACTACAATATGTAGTAAAGTTAAGTACAATTAGAGTTGGAAAGAACCAAAGACGAATTTAGAATATTACCTTAAAAAACAACATATTTTCTTTATAAGAAATATTTGTGGTTACTTTGGACAAAAAGCAATAATCAAAACTGCACTTCAATTAATATTTGTGATTCAAATCATTGAATAATAATTTTAAATTTCACAAATGGGAATATTTACATTAAATTCGCAAGTTCAACGAAAGAAGTACTTAAGGCTTTTACCGAAGCCAAGAATATTGGAATGTTTAGCATAACAAACAGAATGCGCTTTGTGAAGGTTTCCGAATTAATTACCTAAGGCAAAGTGGTTTGGTGGTGAACAAAGACAAGATTAAAACTTGTTGAATCTCTTTGCTTGGAAATGTTCGTGTTTAAGGGCTTTGGGGCATAAACTTATTGCGTTTTAAATTGGAACATTTAAAAAGTCTGATTAAAAATAATAATTACTTCGAAGTTGTTTAAAATTGGACAGAGTTTTTGATCAAATAAAATAATCATGAAATTCTTATTAAGTTGAGGATTGAAGATAATTTGATTTTTATTCAATATAAGGTCATTGGGTGTAAGGGATAGGTGGATTTTGTTAAATGTAACAAGACAAAACCATTACAAAACCATTGTCTAAACCATTACAAAAGACTCCATGCGGGACTTTACGGATACAGCTCAATTGAACCTTATTCTGTAAATAGATATATCCTAGATAATTCATGTTAAAATCATATGACAGTTAAAATCAAAACACTGTTGCATTCCTTCCAAGACACAGTATCAGAGTCCTCCTTGCCGATCCCCAGGATGCACGTTATTAGCCCGCTGACTCCTCGAGACGTCTACTTACAGAAACATTCCTTCTCATCTTTTTGGTCAACACAGTCAGGATGGTCGTCGCACTCCCAGTCCCTAGGAATGCACTCCCCATTGCCACAAGTGAAGAATCCTTCCTTGCATTTCTTCGAACCTAGAACACTGAGTTCTTTAACGGAAAAGAACTCTAAATGGTAAGTTAGCTGGAACTAAGATGTTATATCTAACCTAGTTCAGATTCTGGAATAACTATCAAGTTATTAATTCAGTCAATATTTCTTTATAATGAAGTGTAAACATCATCAGTTCTCCTTTAATTAAATCTGGTGCAATAAATACTGAACAATTTAACTGTTAAAATCAATACTGCTTTTGAGAATAATCTAAGACTAGAAGAACAAAGAGTATTGAAACTTTTATTATTCTTTTATAAGAATAAAGACTAGACTGAAACAATTCCTTTGATAGAATTCAATTAATGGATTTATATGTCCGATTGAAATTAAAATAAAAACGGCCTGTCGGAGAGCGAATCATTTAAAGACCTCCAATAACGTTCAATGCGCTTGAATAAAAATCATCTAAAAGCTTTTGAAGTTTAGCAAATAATATTGTGTATATTGGATATTTTGCGTCTTTTACTGGAAAGTTCAGAGACATTACAGCTAAGCTTTCTAGGAATTGAATAAGCTTATAATATGTACTGATCCATATTGCTAGACAAAAATTAAAAAAGTGACATATTTTTATTTTTATTAACATATTTTTCATTAAATTATAGGAAACATCCAAAAATTACACAGCACTATATAATTAAGCTTTCAAAAGGCATATTACTTATTCAATTAAAAATTAAAAAGTTAAATATTCATTTAACTGTATAAAGAAATTAAGATTTAATACAAGGTTCCTCCATGGCCGGGCAAAGAACATAATATTTAGCCTACACCTAAAATTAATCCAAACAGTATTTCTACTATATATTTTGGTATCTCCGAAGTGTCAAGATTACCTATGCACTTCCTGGAAACAAATTTTATGATGGAGGATTGATTGTTGAGTTAATTACTAGTAATAACGTATTTTTACGGCAATTACTTTCTCCGTTTCAATATTATTAGGACATAGAGTTTTATAGTTTGAATAAATGACTACCTATCCATGCCAATTTTAAATTAAAACCCGATGAATCTCCATACTCACAATTTGGTATCATAGTCTCCAACTGCGCTATCACTGCCCTCCATCCATTTAATCTATTTTACAGTTGCTTACTCTGGCTACTCTATTTTTATATTTTTCTGGTTTACTATAGCGCTCTGGTTGTTATTGGATCTTTATGGTATACTCACTTTAATTACTGTTTTATTCGCTTACCTCTTATGACTATTATACTCTTTCATTTGTTTACTCTTGTACTCACACCAACTGGTTTAATATTCAATTTATTACTCTTCCACTCTGATTAAACTATTACTCTGTTTAAACTATTTCTGATAATTATATTAATTATTCACTCATGTTAATCTTGCACTCTTATTACTTTGTTTTTCCTTAATCTAATTGCTCTCTGTTCCTCACGACACGTCTGCGATTCCTGGTACAGTCGTTCTCGTTGTCGCACTGCCAGTGTAGCGGGATCCATATTTACTAAGTTACTCACTTATTCTCATTCCCTGTTACTCCCTTACTCTAGTTGCCCTCTGTTACTGTCTGCGAGTCCTCGTCGCTGCCATAACGACAGTCGTTCTCGTTGTCGCACTGGCAGTGTAGAGGGATGCATCTTTACTCAGTTACTCACTCACTCTTATTACTTAACTACTCCCTTACTCTAGTTGCTCTCTGTTACTAACGGAACGTCCGAGAGTCCTCGTCGCTGCCATCCCGACAGTCGTTCTCGTTGTCGCACTGCCAATGTAGCGGGATGCATCTTTAATAAGTTACTCACTCACTCTTATTTCTTTGTTACTCCCTTACTCTAGTTGCTCTCTGTTACTCACGGCATGTCTGCGAGTCCTCGTCGCTGCCATCCCGACAGTCGTTCTCATTGTCGCACTGCCAGTGTAGAGGGATGCATCTTTAATCAGTTACTCACTCACTCTTATTTCTTTGTTACTCCCTTACTCTAGTTGCTCTCTGTTACTCACGGCACGTCTGCGAGTCCTCGTCGCTGCCATAACGACAGTCGTTCTCATTGTCGCACTGGCAGTGTAGAGGGATGCATCTTTAATCAGTTACTCACTCACTCTTATTTCTTTGTTACTCCCTTACTCTAGTTGCCCTCAGTTACTCACGGCATGTCTGCGAGTCCTCGTCGATGCCATAACAACAGTCGTTCTCATTGTCGCACTGCCAGTGTAGAGGGATGCATCTTTAATCAGTTACTCACTCACTCTTATTTCTTTGTTACTCCTTTACTCTAGTTGCTCTCTGTTACTTACGGCACGTCTGCGAGTTCTCGTCGCTGCCATCCCTTCAGTCGTTCTCATTGTCGCACTGCCAGTGTAGTGGGATGCATCTTTAATAAGTTACTCACTAATTCTCATTCCTTGTTACTCCTTTACTCTAGTTGCTCTCTGTTACTTACGGCACGTCTGCGTGTCCTCGTCGCTGCCATCCCGACAGTCGTTCTCATTGTCGCACTGCCAGTGTAGAGGGATGCATCTTTAATCAGTTACTCACTCACTCTTATTTCTTTGTTACTCCCTTACTCTAGTTGCCCTCTGTTACTCACGGCACGTCTGCGAGTCCTCGTCGCTGCCATCCCGACAGTCGTTCTCATTTTCGCACTGCCAGTGTAGAGGGATGCATCTTTAATCAGTTACTCACTCACTCTTATTACTTAACTACTCCCTTACTCTAGTTGCTCTCTGTTACTCACGGAACGTCCGAGAGTCCTCGTCGCTGCCATCCCGACAGTCGTTCTCGTTGTGGCACTGCCAATGTAGTGGGATGCATCTTTAATAAGTTACTCACTCACTCTTATTTCTTTGTTACTCCTTTACTCTAGTTGCTCTCTGTTACTCACGGCACGTCTGCGAGTCCTCGTCGCTGCCATCCCGACAGTCGTTCTCATTGTCGCACTGCCAGTGTAGAGGGATGCATCGGTTGTTCTTGCACTTGAATTCCGTCGACGAGCACGAGCGATTCTCTGAAACATTAAAAAATAATGGTTCATGTCATACTAATCAAATTATTGACCAAATATAAGCCTTATTGGCTATACAATTTATAATTCTAGAATCTATTATTTGTTTATAAGGTTTGTGTAAAAAAACTTTTGTAGACACTAATAACAAACGGGATGATTATAAATGTGTAACATAATATTATAGATATCTTTATTAAATCACTTAAGTCTTCTCATAATAACTGGCTGGGTAGTTTAGTGGTTATAGTGCTCTCCTTTGAACCCAAAGGTTGCCGGTTTGATCCTGAGAAAAGTTAGGAGCTTTTTAAAGGTTTAATTTCCATTTGTCATGTCGGCCTTAGTCAGTAACAAGACTAAAATATCGCGCCACAATCATCCTACACTCATCTCTCATTCATACTTGATTTTAAACTACCTATTGAGTTAGGTCGCCATTTCAATAAAGGTATTAAAGGTATAGGCTATTAATTATTGATGCTATCGAGTAAATGGCCGGTGTTAGATAGTAACAAAACTGGGATTTGGACTGTTCCCCATGTGAAAGTTATAAGATCACACTGGCATAGGAAATCACCAAATCACAAAATCCTTACAGTAGTCATTACGCGAGGTTCTAGTAGTAGGCATAATTAAATGTGTTTTACTAAAAAAATAATTAAAGAATACTATAAATTAAATTTCCAAAGTCGTGTCACGCTGTGCAATTTATAACTTTCAAACTTAGTCACCAATAATTAAAACTCATCTTTGTAAACGTATCCTTTAAGGACAGGTAGATAATCATGTGATATTTTACTTTCTCCCCCTATACAAGAAAGTATTGTATGCGTAAAAATTTTCCAATTCCTTTGATGATGTATATATTCATTTTGGAGCCCCCTTTCCCCCTATAAATGTGTATATAGAGAAAGTATTAGTTTCGCCAAAATTTTAGAATTTGAATTGTTCGTAAATTTATTCATTTTGGTGCCCCCCTGGGTCCAAAAAAGTGGTTTTCAGGGTGATGTCTGTCTGTGTGTGTGTGTGTGTGTGTGTGTGTGTGTGTGTGTGTGTGTGTGTGTGTGTGTGTGTGTGTGTGTGTGTGTCTGTGTCTGTGTGTCTGGATGTAAACAGAGCTAGAGAATTTCCCAATGGTCCGATTTTGGTGAAACTTGGTATTTAGGTTCAAGCCCACGATAATTCTAGGCGTTTTTTTTCATTTTTTGAATATTTTATTTTTAAGGGTAGTTTACCCCGAAAAACCCCCAAAAAACGTAAAAAATCGAAATTTCTCAAAAACGGCTCTAACGATTTTGATTTAAATTTGGTGGTTTATTAAAATTAAAATGCTCAATAAAATGACACCACCCGCATCTCCGGGAAAATGCGCGTTCAAAAGTTATAGAGCAAAATGTGTTAAAAACCCAATTTGGATTTGCAAAAACTCGTTCTGCTCACCTGGTGGCTATCCGACTGAGCCATTAATGTTTTGAGGCTTTTAACACCTTTTCATATTCTTGGGAGAAAGTATGTGTCAGTTATCTTATACCGTTTATTATTTTATTTATTATTTTTTTTTTTGTGGGAAAGTCAACTTGCAATATAGACGAGATATCAGACGATACTGAAGTTAAATATTGAGATGAATCTCAAGTTTGTTTTACTTGAGCATTAAAATACAAAATAAAAAAATGAGCTTCATTACAATTACTCAGAGTGAGTAATAGGTCATTTAAGTGACATATTTTCTCAGCGAAAAAGGAGAGGCGTTTTCGGATGAATAAACAGAGATTTTAACGAAAAGGAGATGCGACAATTTACTCTGATTAATGCTACTTGGAAACACTGAACTGATTAATGATTGTTGTGATTAACTTGGATTGTTGCCTGACAAAAGGACGAGATTTTACCTTGACAGCTAGCTCCAATTATATAATAACTAATGATCTGCGAAAACAAATTCTCAGCGTTGAATTACGTGAATACAATTATTTTCACAAAAATTAAAACATGATGAAGTGAATTATTAAAATTTTAAGTATGTTTAGTGACCAGCCTTTAGCAAATTTGATATTCTTGTGAAAAGGTTATAATACCTGCTAGTCCGTCTCACATACCTCACAAGTCAATTACTTTGATTCGGAAAAAACATTCAATTAAAATGAAATTTGATATTGTTTGAAACTGGCGTAGTTTAATAAATGTAGGTCATAAATTTCGTTATCGCTGGGATGCATGTATATTTTATACTGTTTTAAGCATTGTGTGGAATAATAATATCATATTATATAAATTTTATGCTAAATTTAATATTCAAATAACGATTTTTTATTTAAATAACAATTGTTGTGCAGAATTGTTAATTTTTATATAACAAAGTGGTACATAAAAACTTTCTAATGTAAAATAATGTAGTATAGCCTAGCCTAGCCTTTTAAAATGATAAATTTTTGGGTTATGTTAAAAAAAAAAAAAAAAAAAAAAAAAAAAAAAAAAACTATAAGTATCGTGAGTGCGAATTTGTAAATTTTAAAACTTTACTGTTCTTGCAGTAATCACAAGAATCATTTCATAAAATTAGGAACCTGGATTTACTGCTGGACAATTAGCTTATGAATACAAGAAAATCTATAGGGAGGATAAAATACTTTCTACAGAGCCTAGGTTAATTAATTGTAAATGAATCCCACCAATGCTCTTTAACTACATGAAACATGTAGTCTGTGTTTGTTGAACCCTGAAAAATAGTTGAAGTTAAATCCCATTGTTGTTTTTACTGTGGTTTCAGCAAAATGGCATTTAAAATAGTCCAAGAGAATTTTTAAAAGTACAAAAGTTCCAGACTGTTATCATAAAGAGTAAAAAGTCAGGGTTATTTTCATTTAAAGTATCAGATAAAATTCAAATACAGTCGCATGCAGTTCGCGCAGAATTTATTCATATGATATTAATGTGAAGATAATATGAGTATATAGATGCATAACATAGTTCATAGCTCAGTTCAAACATTCATTCATATATTGCAAAACTATGTACTCATAAATTATATGTTTTTTTAGCTATTTCAATTTCTTTGTTATAAAAGTCATTTTAATGTTCATGTTATTTTCATTTCTTGGTTGGTTATCAATATATAACGTGTAATAAAATAAACTATGCCTTTATTAGCTAATATCACTTTAAATTATTCACTGATGCCAGAATTTTCATACTTTGTGTGCATATCTCATCAGCGTTTCAATCGTAAAAGCCTTAAGAACCTAAAATAGAATATTGTTGTAAATAGTAAAGTTTAAGGGAATTTATTGAGTGTTGAGTTTTATAGAGCATTTAAGCAATTAAAATACACATTAAAAATATATATAAATAAAAAATGAATAAATGCTATTAACAAAATAAAATAAATTATAGTCTTATTTTAGACAAGACTTTGTGTTATAGAACTGGAACAATTTTAACATTTACAGAAAACCATCAAACATAAAAAATACTGTTCTAAATAATAGTACTTTATGTACTACAGGTCTATTTCGTAAAAAAATAAACATTTAATTCATAATATTTCGTTCTTAAAACAAATCCAAAACATCTAGACAATAAAAAATCATCAATGTGTACAATGTGTACAGTAGGTTTCACAGTAATAATGTGTTACAGTATTTACGTAATAATTATAGTGTATTACAATTTTAATAAACAATAATACAACAGCTACGTCTATCTTATATCTTACAATCAACCATTTAAGTAGCAATCAAACACTCGGTGAATTAATTTAATAGTATAAAGATCTTTAAGTTAAACAAAAGAAACATTCCATTATTCAACCATTCATCGCTTACAAGCCATGGTCAATTTTTTTTAAATAAAATTAATGGAATTCACCAAAAGTGTCCGGCTGTGACTAGCTTTTTTCTGGCCACCGATCCATTTGCAACTGGGGGGTTTTTACCATTAAACGCAGTAGTTGAGAGATTTACGAGCGTATAAAACAGTCGTGACAGATGTTCGGGCGGATTTATTGAGCCGGTGGAGTCGCAAGTTGTCCCTGGGGAGCGGAGGGCGCGAGGTGGCATGTCGCTACGGGATGATACATGGACCCGACCCGCGCGACGAACAAGTCGTCGACGTGATCATCACACCAGTGTTTGACAGTTGTTCTGAAAGCTGACAAACTTCAAATGTTTCATGTACCACACATAGGTTAAGGGATTTTCCAGTAGTTGAGGCCACAAAAAGGTGGCTTAGAAATATGTCGATGACGAGTGAAATATAAGGGTTCGCAAGGAATTCTTCAGTTAAAAGTATCGCGTTTATTCGCGTAGAAAAATACTGTACAGCTTTTTTTTAATAGCTGGTATATTTTAGTTTCAATGAATCGGTTACGGTTAAACGATTTTTATTATTTGAAAATTTAGCATTGAGATTACATCATGTTAGGTTTTAATCACATCATTGATACATTTTATGTTTATGTATCAGTAAAAATTGTATTTATAAAAACATACAGCTTATAAGAGTTTCAGTTGCTAAGAAATTACATGTAAAAACATAAAAAGAACGCTTATAATATTGCCTTGAGGATAGATCTCAACTTTTAATTACTTTATTTATGACCATTATTCGCCAATTACGATACTACAAGTGACATCGCTTATAGAGATAAATTATTAAACTAAATTCAACATTGTTGCTTATAAGGTCTTAAACGTACAGGTTACACATTATAATACGGGTTATAGACCAAAGGGAGCTCGGTTTTGACGAAAGTTGTGTTTTAATGTAAACTAGGAATTGCCCAGTGGTACAAATTCGATAAAAAATCTTTTTATCTTGACCCAATTGGTTTTAAAATGATTTATATCTGAAACATACGTTCTTCCTGAGGTATTAATATTTGTTATTAAAGCTGTTTAGTCATTAAACCAATTGCATTTCCTTTACAAGATTGACATTGACATGTTGAATGCCTGTTGTGCGTAGCACTGAGTGCAGAAGTGCCTTTAAATACGTCTAAATAGCGTCAGGCCCTAGAAATCTATGAAAAATTTAGAATTTTTGTACATTAATATATTTTTAATGTGATTAAATCAACTCGTCCTGAGAGTGGATTAACCGCGTAATTAATGTATTGTATTTATTCATGTATTTGAATTTATTGTGTACATTAACAAGCTTGGGTGATAATAGTAATTTGTTTTACCAATACGATACACCCACCAGGTGATTTAATTGAATGCGGAAATTTTTTTATCACAACAAATAAGAAACAACTTAATGAAAAAAAATATTTAACTGTTGATAGGAGAGTGTTGAATTTAGTTGAACAATCTCCTTAATGGATAGTTTGCTTTGCTTCAGTAAAACAAAGAGAGAGTAGTCCCTGAAAATCTTCGTTCATCGTATGGATCAGTTTTACAAATCAATAAATAGAATAATAGTGGTATTTTAAATAATTAAAAGAAATAGAGGTTTAATTTATTTTATCTTTTTACAGTTATAGGTAGTCCCCTACTATAATATAATACTTAAATAAAAAGGTTTGGATTATAGTTAATTAGAATGTTAATCATACTTTACTTTTTAAACTGTCTATTTATTCAAAACTTCATCAACCCTTTTTATTTGAAAAATATTTCCCAGTCTTCTTTGAGGATGAACTTTGCCAAGGGTTATGAAGTTAATGTACCGAAAAGAAAAGGGCTTTATGGGCTTTATCTTTATGACTAGGAGGCGATGTTAGGCGGGTAATGCTATGGAAATAGATGCAAACATATTATTTATGTTTTAATTAGAATAAATTTAAAGTTATTGATTTACAATTATCGTGTTATCTTAGTTGTTCGTTGCTATTTTGATAAAAAATAGCATACAGTACAGAAAAAGTTCGGTACATTGACTTAATCTTTCAATTTTCAAAGATTATTGTGTTTAGTTCCTTTTAATGGCGTTAGTTAATTTTTAATCTAAAATAATTAATCGTGGTTATAGACGTTAAAATACATTTTATCGTTCAAAGAATACCAAACATTGAGTATTTTATTGGTGTTTGCCGTTTCAAGTTATCAATAATTAATTCTAGAATGTAAGTTTAAAAACGTAAGACTTTTCCTTCAATCTTTAACATTATACATAAAAAATATACCATAAAGTGTTGAAAGTGAAGAAGGGGAAAATAAAAGAAAACCAAACAATAAAATCCCTTCAACTTATTTTCACTGTAAGATGTTCTCTTTACTGCGCAATGAAGCGAAAAAATATATATTTGAAAAGTGGAATCTAGGATAAGTCAATCATACCTCTAGCTTAGAGCAAGCAATATACCTGTGGGGCTGTATAAAGAAACGCCGTTCTATGAATTCTAAATACCACTGCTGTTGATTTATTTCGTTTTGTAAGAAAAGAGACTGGCCTCCATGAGATGCAATCATTGATAAGACACATCGCACTTTTTGAAGTATATTTTCTTGAAGACAAAAGCGTCCATACAAAAAGTTTTACTTGATCATAAAATTTACTTCAATGTAAATTCTCTATAGAATCCTCCCACATACTAGGAAGATTTTTCATGTTAATGCTGTTTATAATACATCACCGTTATATTGATATAATGTACTCAATATGAGACATATATTGGATAAGCAACGATCTTTTGACCCATTGGCCGAGAGAGAGCACAGGCCAGCTGGGTGATAACCCAAACCTCTACCACTGAGCTACGGCCACTGCCACACCAAAACACAAACTTTAAATAAAAAATAGTTGTGAAGGATAAAGACAATAATTTTCAATTCTGAGATGGATTTGAAAATACCAATTAGAGTTAGATATGTTAAGTGATGAAATCGATGTACAAAACTACATGCCCGTATGCAATATGATGTCAAGAGTAATTAATTTAATAAACACTTTACAGTCTGTAACTCGTGGACTACATAGCTGGATGTGCAATGGTGCAGCGCTTGATGGTGGCAATACCAGTATCATATGTGTGGGTAGCCACGTTATATTAGACACATGCATATGGATATGCATATCTCCCCACTCACTCCTATCATGTTTATACATACATGGCCAATCATGCATGACTCCCCGGCCGTCTGTCGTCCTGATGATAAATGAAAATTATCGGGTTCTATGCGGAAACGATAGCCTATAGTTGTCTTTAATGTAATTCAGAACAGGATTTTTTTTAGATTATACCTATGTATGCGGTATTACTTTTATGTAATCTAGATTCTCGATATTTTAATTTAAACTAAGATAGGTCCCAATCTTTGATCTAGAACTAATTAATTTTGAGACCAATGATTTTTAGTTGACCTGTTCACTGTCTTTAGACAATGACGTAAGGTTAAGAAATCAAAACGAAAAAGTTTTCACCATACTGCATGCAGGACAGTCGTTTTTGGCCTGTAATTTGTCCATAGATGTTGGTGTTTTCTGTGGTCTTTTAATAATGCACAAAAAAAACATTTGTTTATTTTTTCGTGCGCTAACCTTACTTTTCAGCAAAAAATCTTAGTAATCCAAACAAATAAGGAGAGCGTAAACAAAAAACGACTTGCAGAATACATTTTTAATGGATAATTTTGACATTTACTTCATTCCACTTACATGTTATCTGGTTTTGAGGGGGGTTTAAATTAAGATGGAGTCAACTACTAAACTTGAACAGATAGTTAATCAATGCATTTCGAAATTAGTTATTATAGTTATTTTTCGCAGTATTATGAATAACTTTGTCCATCACTCAACCAAAAAGTGTTAGCCTTTTTCTGTGCTTAATCGATATTTACGAGCTAGCTTCGACTTACTCGTAAAACCCGATTGCGCACAGAAAAAAAAACACTTTCCTACTTTAAACATGTCCTAGTAAAGAAAACTACTATTTTACGTTAAACCAGAGCTACCATCTCTGAAATAAGTGATTTACATAGAAAATTTCTAATATTAATGGTGAGTAACACAATTTTTGTGAGTATTAATGTATTCACAAGAAAAAATCAAGACGAATTGCATTGAAATTAATACTTTAGGAAGGAAAGGGCTACACAAAAGTAGCGTACGTACACAATACAAATATTTGCAGGAATAAGATTTAAATGGAAATAAATTATAGTAAGTCTAAAACAAAAGAAAGAAGAGTAGTACTGTAATAGAAAATATTTCGTATTTTAACAATTGATGTATTGTATTAACCCTCTACTACACGCGCACCCACTTGTTACGTTACTACACGCGCGCGGACTGCAGTCCGCATTTGCTGTAAATTGGAAAATCATGTATATTTCATTGCTTTTCTGCACTCAATATTTATTTTTAGGTTAGGAGTAGTAAGTAAATAACATATTACACAAAATGATATATTTTCAGTTGGTTAAAATAATAACATATTTACAAGTTATTAGTTTCAACTAAACAAAACCTTCTTCTAGAGGTTACACGGGCTTGAAGTTGTAGTCTAATAGGCACAGGATCATTCTCTTCATCATTTTCATTCTCTGAAAGTTCAGTGTTACTCTCATGGTCACTTTTTTCAACTATGTCTTCTTCGCTATCATTACTAGCGCCTAACTCATCCTCAAGCATCGCGCGAATGTCATCATCATTTTGCCTGATGTAAGCTATAATTGAAAAATTATGTTTTAAAAGTAAAACATATAAAAACAATAAAAAGTAGTACAAATGTCAAATGATGTCTTCAAAATTCTAGTTTCACTAACACACGCGCGCGGAATAACAGTCCGCAGATGCTGAAATTCAAGTGTCACGAACACACGCGCGCGGACTATCAGTCCGCAACTGCCGAACAACTGTCAGAAAACTATCCACAGGGCCAGATCCACTGCACTGCGGGTGTTACCAAACCGGTTTTAGTTAGAGGGGAAGTGGATGGGAAGGTAGACGGCCGTTCAACCCTCCACGAAGTGTGGAAAACTGTAAAAACGAAATTATGTTAAAGTGCGGACTGTGAGTCCGCGGCGCGTGTAGTAGAGGGTTAAAAATGAGTTTCTAAAAATCCTCTTCCTCACCCTAATGGTCCCTTGAGGCGAAAGCTTTTTTATCAATACCCTACAACAATAAAAAAGTTTTCTGTGAACTTATTATTTATTTGGACGGTCTTTGTGTTCACTCCATCGTCAGATATTTACGCAGCTTTTAATATATGAATGTGCAAATAGAATCAACGAAGAGGAAATGAGTTTTAAGAAAACGAAAGTAAGGTTTTTAATTAAATAATTTTGTTAGTCAAAGAAAATTCTATATTAAATCTTAATGGCAAATACAAGAAAATAGTAGTGAAACTATTATGAATATGTCTTAATATTTCAACATATTTTATTAGTATTTTAGTTCTTCTTATCACTCATTAAGTTAACTTTCAGGTTAGTTAACAAATCTCATTTTAAGTAAAAAAATACCAATAAAATAATAAAAATAATATAAAAGAAAACAATTGTTTTATTAATAATTTCTACGCAACAAATAAATTATTTATGGACTTGTTTTATACACAAGAAAAGCAATTTCCTATGTTACTTTTACCATCCACTCAATTTTGCAGTCATAAATACCTGGCAAAATATTTATTACGTTTATACAATTTGTTTACTACAATAATTTGTAGTCTAACGTAGTTTAAAAGAAGATAAAAAAGTAACTTAAAGATTATTGATTAAGTTAACAAATAAACCATAAACTTTGGGTAATGGACATTGCTTTTCTTTCTTAGTACACATGTATTGTTTACCTTGCGTAAAAAATATAAAATCCGCAGGCAAGATTTTTTAATAGAAGCACTTTTTCTGAAGTTTTTAAAATTTATTTTTGTTAAATAATAAAAAGTTGACGTTTTAAATGACTTCGTAATGTGTTTCTATTAAAAATACAACCTTTAATACAACACAAACAGAATAAAATTTAATAAAAAATCACCCTAATGATTTTTTTTGTAACTAACACTAACAATTAATCATACCGAGACTAAGCTTATCACTTTAACTCATCACTTGAGCTTTGTGTCGCCCTTTGGAGTTCCACTTAATTTTGCGTCTTGCTTACATGCATTTACAGATACTTTCATATAAAAAAATAATAGTTTAGTTAGCTTGATAAAGAATGGTTTGTTGTAATGCTTAACAATAAAAAAAACTAAAGTGTTGGTAAATGTTACAAAACTTAGGTTTTGCACTTTTCTGTAAAATAATGTATATCAAATTCCCAAATGTCATGTAACAATATGTATGTGTTGCGCAGAACCTTTGCCAGGTGTGAATATGCCATTACAACAGCACAGCGATACTGAAACGTCTAGTGCATAAGTAGGTGATAACAAGATCGGTTGAAAAGGAATCACGCTGGTGCCAAAAGCTTCATTAGTGACAGACTTGGTGGTGATAATTGGGCAGAGCAGCGTGTGGGAGATGAATTGGACGTGCTTCGTATGAATACCTTGTTGTGACCGGCCGGCGGTGGAATATTATGACGGTGTACGTCATGGTAATTAGTGTAATGAAACAAAAATTAAAATACCCTATTGTCGATACAAAATGTGACAATGTAAAAGCCTACAATATAAACGGGAACAGAGATAATGAAAATTTAATTGTTGTAGTGTGATGAAAAATCGTCTTTTTAACTATTAATGCTATAAATACCCGAATAATGATAATATTATTGTTGCGTCAGCAACTAGTTTCGACTCACGTCGAAACTATCGACATCGGGCTTGAACAAAGATGTTAATTCACTTCTTATAAAAATTACCTTAATTTAAATACGCGTTCATTGCAATAGAAAATATTTAGTTGTTATAAATTAAAACGCAATAACTTCATTATTTTTGGTCAGATATTAACATTTTCTTGTCTCTTTTAAAACCTTGGTAAAAGTTACCGTTTTCAAATATTTGAGTTTAAATGTTGAAAATGTCCGCCATTTTGAAAATACAAATAGATTTATACTTAAAATAAATATCGGTGTGATAAAGGTTATATGCCTGAGTATGATAAAGTCGACATATGTCAGGAGGAAATTTTTTATTCAAATTGACAAGTAACATCTGGTCTCGAAGTTTGTGAGTTTTTTATGTACTCCCTGTATAGAGAAAGTGTGGCTAAAATATTTTCAAATACACAACCTTGCCTTCCTCTTAAGTGCATGATATTAGGTGTTTTCAGATCTAAACACTGTGGAAAAGTGTAAAAGTGGGTTGAAAAGTATATACATGTGTGAAATATTTAACACAAAATGTGCTAATTTATACGGTACAGCAAGAATCAGCTGTTTAGCGCACTACAAACAGTGTGAACAGAGCCTCTGTAGGCTAAGTGTAGAAAATATACGTTATTACACGTTTTATGTGTTAATGTATGACAACTTTGCCTCTGTCAGGACAGACCCCGGACGTGGACCCAGCACAACCCGTTGCAGACACTGCAATGAGTATGAAACACTTGCTCATGTGCTGGGTTCATGCCGACACGGGGACGTCCTTAGAAATAAAAGACACAACGATGTAAGAACAATTATAGCCTCTGACCTAAACAAAACTGGGTTAGATGTTTTCGAAGAAGTCCATTGCATTTCAAAAACCGGAAGTACAAGGCGAGTGGATATCCTTGATATTGACAAGATTAATAAAATAGGGTGGATCATAGATCCTACCATAAGATTCGAAGAAACAACAAGTCAAGAACAAGAAGTTGATGAAGAGAAGAAATTAGTATACGAGCCAAAAATTCCACACTTTGAAGAAAAATATAACATCAAAATTTTAAGTGTCATTGGCCTTTTATTTGGAGCACGAGGGACGCTAACGCAAAATTATGTTAACTTTCGGAAGAAATTAAAAATCTCGAAATCAACAGACAAAGTTATAGTTTTGAACATTATCAAAAACTCAGTTTATCTTAATAAACCATCTATATGAAAATAATTTTTGTAAAATAAAAATTTCAAAAAAAAACATTTATACATTGTTTGAGATGAACAAATTTTTAAAATAATAAATTAAAATTATATGTATTGCACTGTTTCTACCAGGCAAACCATGTATGCATGGTCAGTAACAGTTTCTGTTTTCTCTTTGCTGTAAAAAGGTCCAAAGAGCTGAAACAACTGCAAACTAAATTTTGAAATACAAAAAAGCCTTACAACGCAATTTTCTTTATATATTTTTCATAAAATTATCTTTAAAACATGTTTGTTAATTACAATGGGTCTATTTTAAAATTAAATGACCTAGTTTGCATTTTTAGTGGCATTTTCCTCAATCGCCTGATATTCTAGAACCAATTCTGGCCTAATCAATTTTAATGACATTGTTTCTAAAGTTGTTATTTTTAACATGTAATTAGCAGAGTGGAAAATAATTTTGTATTTGCTTGCATAATTTCTAATTAACATTGTCCTTGAAACAGATCACATTCATGCGTGTAATAAAATAACCATACGACTTTATTTAATTCATATTTTTATTTTCCTATATATTACATTATTTACATTTTGGTTACTAGTTTCGACAGTCTATGCTGTCATTGTCGGACCTCGCACTGGATAAGATGGTGGACGTTTCTTATCGAGTGCGAGGTACTACGATGACAGCATAGACTGTCGAAACTAGTAACCAAAATGTAAATAATGTAATATATAGTAAATAAAGTGTTGTTTTGTCGTAAAAAGTGTGTTTATCATTGTGAATTCAACAACACGTGCAAAATGATCATCAAGAAGCTAATTTTATTTTCCCTTAATCACTTTGTGGTTTTTGTACATTTAGTTGTATTATTGTACTTGTTGCTCGAATCGAACAATTAATTGTGATACAATACCAAAGTTACATTTAGTTCTAAATCAACGACGTCCGACCAATTCAGTATTGTGAATATCATTAATAATAGTAAAAAATAAATAAATAAAAACTACACATATTTGCAGCTGTACATTAACATATGTTTGAAATGCTCAATACAATCGCAATTTTATTCTAATGGGAAAATTTCAAATTTTATTTGTAGATAGCAACCTTATTCGAAGTCCAATTATAAAAACTTTTAGAGGAAACAACTACAGATCAAACCCTATCCAACGACACCAAAAAAATTGAAAACTGTTGAGAATTGTATTAAGTTCTCTTGATAAAAAAAAAAAAAAAAAAGAAAAAAAAAAATGCCTCAGCGTACTTAAAGAAGTACGAGTCGTTCTGCTAATATAGGGCCAAAAACGTAGATTTTTGTTCAACTCCCAAGTAAGTCGGCCTAATAGAAGTCTTAAACTAACTAACCTAAGGTGTTTTTTACCTTACAGTTTTAAATATATAGATAGATTTACGTGTACATAAAATTTTTATAATTATTGGTTAAAAGATTATTGGTTCATAACCTGGATACATTAAAGTGTTATCCGTCCAAAAGAGCATGACACTTGCTATTTCAATTTTCAGTGATATATTTAAACAATAAAACATTTTAAAATGATTTAAAATTAATTGTAAATACCATTCCGCACAGGGGTGGTTGGTTATAACATGGTATTAAAGCGGTTACCCAAAATGTCAGTCTAAGCTATGTGCACGCCTGCGGTTGCCTTTAATATTAGCGGCGCATTATTAACATCACAGCTGCGATATAACTCAGCCATGAATATTTTAGATTCCTTACGGTATGTATTTTTCTTCATGGTAATTGATAATTATTTAGTGTTATAGCTACTCATGAATTAGAGAGAAATTCTTACCCTTTAAGAGTCATCTTTACATCAGGGCCAGTAGGCCATTGATGCGCAGTCGGCAATGTTAACTATACGGCTTTTAATGCAAAACATGGTATTTGATTCCCCTGTTTTGGACGCCGTTTTACAACCGATTTTCTTTAAACTTGGTAAGTGTTTAGTTGAATAGTTATATAAGTTCCATTATACCTCAAAATTTTGAAAATTTTACTAAATTTTAAAATAATACTAAGGAAAACCGAGTTACTTTGCAATATCACAGAGAGAGATATTTGTTAAATTTTCAAAATTTTGCGGTATGAGCTACCTAATATAACTATTCAACTTCCCGGTTTAAAGAAAATCTGTTGAAAAACGGCGTCCGAAACAGGGGAATCAAATGCCATGTTTTGCATTAAAAGCCGTATGGTTAACATTGCCGACTGCACAACAATGGCCTACTATACTGGCACAGGGGTGAAGATGACTCTTAATGGTTGTATTACGAAAAGCCGTTTCTGGAGCAGTGTGGTGAAAGTTAATTTTTGATGTTATAAATGAAAACAAAATCATCAACAACTCATCATAAAATACAAACAGATATAAAATAACACTTATTTTGAAATCTTCTACATGTAGTGCTGACATTTGGAACAATCACTCGTATATATCTTGCAGCAAGGGATAGGTCTACTTTTAAAATTGTTACGTTTTAATTTAAATTTGCTACAATCCAACTTAGTGATGATAATGACAATGCCTGTAGAGTACTTCCCATCAGGGTGAACTATAATACATTACACTGATTAAGTGAAGGTTAACATATGTAGAAACATCAAGACAAGTATTATTTATACCCATCGAAAGTAAAATTTGTCAAAACATTTGTTTATTAAAACGCGTATAATCTCATTATTAAAAAAAATGAATTTCTACTTACGTTGGGCCTGCGTTTTTTACATTCAACATACCTGCAAAAAACAGTGCTTCAGTTACATTCAAAATTAAAAAAAAAACCGGTAAAACTGCTTTCAGAACATTTAAAAATACATGTTTATACAAGTGAGTGTGTAAAAAAGTCCATTCCCCTAACTTCTTTTGTTTTGTTAAGATAAATAAATTTCCTTTGGGGAATGATAGTAACTTAAAAAGTATATTTTCACGATATCAACCATTTTGAGTCATATCAGGGGGATGGCCTGCCAGGAGTAAGTAGAAAATCTTAAATGTAAGCATAGTTGATATGTACATTAAATTAAAGGTCTCACTTAGCAGAGTGCAATGCTGCAAACTAGATTGCCAAATGGTGACTTCGAGGGAAATGGTAGGCAGACCAAATTTCTATTAAAATGAAATGGGTAAAACAAAACATTCAACAACTTTCTTAATATTCAACCTTTTGACTTCGAATATGTGACTTATTAATCCAAATGCAAAGGTATTTAAAATGATGTATGATTTTACAGAAGCCAAATCAGATTCCTGTAAGACTTCCATAGTCATAGTCAGTCCCTTAGAGAATGTTTAATTAATTGAAACTTCTTTAGATTTCGTCAAATCATACATAATTAAACGTCGTTACATTTGGAGTAATAAATCGCAAACCCGACGTCAAAAGGTTTAATATTAGAAAATTATTAATTTTTTTCGTTTTACCCATTTGATTTTAACGGAAACTTTGTTTGCCTACCATTTCCGTAGTGGTCTTCCATTTGAAAACTAGTTTTCAGCATTGTAGTTTGCTAAGTGAGACCTTTAATTTAATATACATACTATCCAATCCTTACATTTAAGATTTTCTTCTTTTAAGACTCCTGGTGGGGACCTAACATGACTCTAAATTATTAATAACGTGAAAAGCTACTTGTATTAAGTTACTATCTTTCTAAAAGTAATTTTTATTTATCTAAACAAACAAACAAAAATTAAGGGGGGGAGAACTTTTTTACACACAGTATGAATTATCACTTTCTTTGTTTCTTAATTATACTTTGTGGTTTAGAGGACTAAGTCTATACCATTTGTTTAAAACGGCTATAATTATATTATATTTACTTTGAGCATCCGATACATTTTACGGTATCATATCGTTCATGATGATCGTTTGAGGATGTCATATCAATAATTTATATTTATAAAGACAAACACGTTAAAAACCTGGCTAAGCTACACCACTCAAATGAACCACTGAATATAAGTAAGCTTTCACTATGGAAGAAACTTCAATTTTTCTACTTTTTAATATTTATAAGTTGTTAAATGCGTAGTAAACCTGGTTAAAGAATTAAAAATTCATTTGAACATGAAGGAATCAGCACAGTTATTTTAAACACTGTTGGCAAAACACATAGTATTTTGTCTTTCACTAAAAATTGGACGATTTAAAATTTTTGGCTGAATATAGCTCTTTGTTGATAAAATATCTTGGTTGAAACTATTTGTAGCTTTTTTAGGTTCACCGCTTTTAACCTGACCCGACCTTATCTTGTTTGGCGCGACCACCGTCTGCCTTATACTGAACCACATAAACACTCAGCTCCACGAGGTTTTGAGTATTTGGCACCCGACTTACTTGGAATCTAATGAACTGAGTTTTTAACAGAAAAAATTCTTACAAATTAAGTTTACATTTATTATTCTCTTGAACACATCTTCAAAAGAGTCTTATTAAGTCTTATTAACATTGGGGTGTTTCTTAGAAGCTGAAGAGTATTTGTTATGCATCCTTATGAAAACTTTGAATTAACTCATAAATAACTTAAAGAATAATAAATCTTAAGAACTATTTGAATTTAGACGCGTAAGAGTGTTATAACACTGTCCTTAAACATGTCTCATTCTAATTATATGTTATCATTCGTTATCATTTCACCATTTCACTATTCATCATAATTGATTTCATAATTTCACAATTGAAATTATAGACTACCGTATTGTTTACGCAAATCATCCTTACACAACTTATAAAGTTTTTTTATTCAAATAAAAAAAATGTGAAACAAAACAGATTATTGGAATATCAATGCATGAAATTACAATTTTACCCAGGAATATGCTTTACAACTGATAAAACTATAAAGGTAGTTTATATGAATCTTTAGGAAAAAGTTACCTGTTCGCGGCAATTTCCGATATTAAGTTATTCATATTTTTTAATTCCTCATTTAATTCCTAACAATTTGGCGCAAGTCCCGCGAGTCTGCGATTTTTTTTTTGTTAAAGATATAGGACTTTGAAATTACGTGAGAAAAAAGAGCCATTTTGAGAAAAATCTATTTGAAAATTCAAATTAGCGTAAAACATTTATTTTTTATATTTAAGAAACGATTTTGGTACCAAAAGAAAGCTGTAAATATCCTCTTTAATGGGAACACATATTTTTGTCTCAACTCACAGTAGTTTTCAAGAAAATAATGTTTTTATCAAAGCATGTCGTGAAAAGTGGATATTTCAAAAAAGGGACCTCTTCGCGGTCCTATGTTATTTCTCCATAACGAATTGCAAAACTGCCGAAAGCGACCTCTGGACGGCATTTTCTGGTTTTTATTTATTGAAAGATGTTCTATATTTACAATTAACTCGTTGTAGTTCACCTTGTCGCCTATAGAATTCGTCAGAATGCAGATTTCAAAGTGTAGCATAGCTATTAGATTGGTTTTGAAAAGGGACCTGTTTGCGGCAATGTTATTTCTCCATAAGCGCGAAGAGGTACCTTTTCTCAAGCTATACATCGACTACTTTAATCATTATTTTGAATGTTTTATTCCATTACAAGTGTTTTGTAATGTACTTCAACCGGTAAAGGACGAAAGGGAGCATATTAAAATGCAAACAACAGAAAATAGATATTTTTGAACTCAATTGATAAAACTCTCCATACTGTAAATTTTACTTTGCCGATAAAACTAAATGTAAATGATTGCTTGAATTATAATTCAAACGATTCTCAATATATGGTTTTGGCCGTTAATTTTCTTAGACATAATACTTTTTGTTTATTAACTTAAACTACTAAAGATGAAACATGTTGATATAAACATTTTCTTTTATTATATACAATGAGCATAAAAAATCATTAATTTATATGATATCAACTCATGATATAATAATTTGATAAAGGGACTATAATAAAGTTATTCGTCATTTGTTCAAATCATGCTGATAATTTCATGGGAAATGTTAATATCTCTTTAGTGGAAGATGCTTTGATCTGGTTCTATTATTGATGGAATGTTAAGAGCAAATTCATATCCTACTTAGTTTTTAACCTTAAGAATTCAAGGATATATTTTGAATAATTTTATCCTTACGCACAATGCTGTACATGAACTGACACTACTGAATAAAACCATGTGCCAATGATTAAAATTTATTTAAGATTAATTTCAAGGTAATATACGGCCCATACAATCACCCCATATTCTAAATTTGTTATAGGATTCAAAATAAATCATAAGTCTAAAAAGAAAAAAAAAACATAAAGCAAAAGAAAAACAGAGAAAAATTACTTAACTTAAGTATATAAAACATAACAAATTTACCCTACTCTTTTTGATCCATCCCAGTAACAAAATCACAGTACTGTACAATATTTGTGTGACACCTTCATACATTAAAGTCAAGTGTTGATGCTACGAGAGCATATATGTTTAGGCCGACAGTCAAACACCGTCTCACATGAATAAGGTCATATTAGCTCTCAATATTAAAATGGTGTCCTAAAACAAACTCTTCATCCATTACCTGATGATAAAAAATCAACCACAAAAATAAATTTTAGCTTAATATAGTAGTTATCTACTTAATCATCATATGATGTTACATTCGATGAGAAAATATGGACCATTTTTTGTATTTGTAGTTTTATAAATGTCTACTTAGACCTTTGTCAACATCTGCTTAAAAATACGCTATCAAAAGTGTGAACCGAGTATTTTTGTTTACAAGAAAATGTGTATCTAAGGGTTAATGTAAAGCGATACAATATACCGTGAGAGTTATTGATAAATACAAAACAGTCTAAGGAAACTGTTTTAATAAATACAAATACAACTTTGAGCGTGGCGTAGGTGGCAGTTTGAAAACAATTGATTGACGAATAAATACTTTGATACTCCCCACCTTAGTATGATCTCCAAGTATATCGTGGGATATTTTAAAACGCATTTGTACCCAATTAGCTAAATAATTAACAATTAACCAATAAAGTTATCTTTTCGGTCTGTTTGATGGGAAGGTGACCCCCGGCCCTTGGCCTTGCATTATCAGTGGGGCTGAGCGTTATTATTGGCTGGGGTACAGACTGTCCTCACCTCCTGGTTGATTGCAAGTGCGAGGTTTGTAAAACCAAACTAAACGGCTTTAAATTTTAAAATTAGACTTGTACAGAAAGTTACATGACTCTTAATGTATACTTTATAAGCATTTTTCAGAAACAATTAATTACATTCGGAAACTGTTTAACGTCAGTGCCCATACATTAGTTAAAAGGTTCGTTGAAAAAATCTTAATATTATTTTTGACAGTACTAGCCTTACTACAACACAAAAGTAGTAGCCTTAAAACTTAACAAGTTTTCAATATCTAGCGCTGTTTTCTACGGTGCCACCATTTCAGCACTGGGAGTCAAATACGCGTATCGACTCTCTCTAAGTAAATGCGGAAACGTACAACTAGCTCTATAATTGAATACTTCACTTTGTAAAAAGAAGTTAAGAATCACTGACAAGGAATGTACATGAAATATATTCTTAACCTAGTAAAAATTGCAAAAGCCCGCGTTCTAGTACTAACAAATTTAGAATATTAGAATTAAAAATCTTTATTGGACTGAAAATTTTAAATAATTTAAGGAAACTATTAGAGTTAACTATGCTGATTTTAAAATCTAAATCCTACATAATCTTTCAATCTTACATATGTTGATATCACCATTGGACGTAGTGTATTATATTTTATATTGGTTATCAGTTCGATGTGGGAGCTCAACAATCATAAATCAATACCACCCATATCCCTTTACGATACGAATTTGTTTAAAATAATATTTAAATTAAAAATTACCTTAAAGCAATATAAGTCGTATTACATTTCTGCTTATGTCTTAAGTAAATTCCGTCTAAGTACCCAAAATCAAATTGTACATTGTTATAAAACTTAAATTCATTTTACACTACTAAAAGAATATACCACTTGTGTATGTAATATAATCTTTCACATATAAATGGGTTTTTGAAATATTTGTCTTTTAAAAATCTAATAGAAAGGTGTAGCATAGATTTGAGATTTTTTTCTATGGGGTTAAATCGAAGGTGCGTACAGCGAACGAGGGCCAATTCATATATAGGTCTTGAAAAAATTGTACCTTTTGACCTTTTTACCCATATACCAACAATATCAATCAAACCTGCTTTGTGGTATATTTTATTTAATCTTTGAGTTTTAGTCCTATAAAAATAACTATGAACAAATTGAACTTTATTATCTCATTTTCAGCTAAAGTTCATTAATTTTTACCTGTACCCTATGACTATATTTCATGATATGGATTTTTCTGGTATGAGTTATAGGGTTTTAAATTTATAAATCACCACTACAGTCCAATAAATTTATTCTTATTTGGTAATTTTGTAAAATCTTTTCCAAATTTAATTATAATCTAATTATTTTAATTTTAAATAATGTTACAAATTAACGATATATTTTTAACAAATTTATAGGAACTAGGAATGGGGCATGGGGGACGAAGCCCTAATCGAGCCTTAGGCAAATTTACAACTATACATCCATAACTTAGCAACCCTGCAAGGGTTGTCTGGGGCATTTGGTTTATAATAAAATCAAAGATATTTTGGTGGAAGTCTCATTTAAATGAGTAAGAAACATTCTAGTTATCGATTTCTTTATTCACTTTACCACAATTCGTTTACTTGACTTAATTACATCTAAAAAACCAATCAAAATTACTCGAGAAATACAATAATCCTTCCATCTTAGATTATGGTCGTATAATTGTTTAAATTATTTACCTACGAATGCCACCTTCATTTTACTTTCAGAAAATAAAGATATCTATAAACTAATCAATACATAGCTATTGGTAACTTTGGTACGTTATGATATATATATATATATATATATATATATATATATATATATATATATATATATATATATATATATATATATATATATATATATATGCACCCAGACACAGTAAATGTGCATTTTATCACAGTGTCCAAGGTACTATAAGAATTGTTCAAACAGCGTTGTAAATAACAAAACATTACCTCGTAAAAGTAAGATAGGGAACTCAGAAACATTTGTTAATACATGTTGAATACATGTTAAATTCTTGATAAACAAATACTTAGATAACGAGCTAAGAAATTCGTGTATTGTGGATGTATGGTACAGAAACATAAGTAATAAACAAAAATTAAAAATGAAATAAAAATAAAAAAGGGAACATTTTAACGTACTTTTTAATATGCTTAAAATTCAAGTAAGTTCTATTATCTTTATGTGTAATTTATCGAGGAAACGATACTAAACTTTAGATTTGTTCAGTAAATGATAATGAGTGACATTGTTTAACTCGTTACAATTTAAATTCCCACAGTGTAGAAATAGGGAATACCACAAATATAATACAAAAATATTCCTCTGACTGCAACATTAACGATAAATTGGTTTCATTCTTTGGAAGTGAAGACAATTAATAGTTAAAAGTTGACTTTATGGCCATAATAAAAACTATGCTTGTTTATAACTCGATTTGATAATTTAAGCTGATTTGGTTGGCAACAACAAAGGCCGAGCCGCTATCAGGAGTGCCAACAAAACAACGTGTTTCGCAAAGTATTCCAATGTCGTCGACTAAAGAAAGATTTTCTTCGCTTTGTCGGTTACGCCAAAACAAACCTAACTTTGCTGAAATGGGAGATGTTGATATTTATGAATTTTAATTAAAACTTGGCCAGTTAATATCATTATCTAGATTGCTTTCGCAGGTGCACCCACCGTCCAATACTTATCCGCAAAACTTTCCCTTTGCTTTACAGTTGGAAAACAATTTTCATAATGGAAGTAACAAGGGAACTGTAATTAATAATAAACATTTTGATTGTTAAAGTTAAACATTTCTTGGTAGAAACAAAGAGAGTTTGGTTCAGCTCTCTTCAATATTGTTATCAAAACTGGGTCACCCGATACGTGTTAAATATATGTTTTGAGAAGGCTTTCTACTTCTCTTACAGTAATTTTACAATACTTGCGGACTGTTAACATAATATTATCAATAATAAAAATAGGCATGGGCTATAATTTCACCTTTCATATAAAAACCTATATAATATGTTATTAGTTATGAAAAACACAAAGGTTAACTTCCTTCTTTATTTGTACGACTAACATACTTTAAAAATATTTGACAACACTAAAACATAAAAAAAAAAAAAAAAAATACTTTGGCCATAGTACATCATGTGCAATTATAAGTATATTATAGTCATATAATAATCCATTAATGAATGTGAAATGTTTATCATTGTGAGGTTATCTCATTATACTTGGAATTTCAAAGTATAGTATATATGTAAAAGTATACGTTTTCCTTTACGATTTAAAATAGTGAGTTGCTCGAAATAAAGTGAAAAATAAATAAAATGTAATAATAGTATCTCTGAAAAAGCGCGGGTGGTGTCTAATGGTGTTCATTAGTAAACATACATGAACTTAAAGTTTAGGACTACAAGTCAAAAGGTAAAACACTAACATACGAATTAATAATAAAACACAATACTATTATTATAAATATTTCAATTATTAATGTTCCGTTTCGTATTTATTTTAATGGTAAAGAATATTTGCGTGGTAAACCAACTACAATATATCAGTTACACTATTGATTATTCCATTATGTTGGTTTCTAAATGTGTTTTATTTAATATTTCCCTATCAAACATTTACTGGGAAATGATTGGTGAAGTAACCTTTTTACGTTAACATTGTCTATTCTAAATTAATCACTTTACAAAGTAATGCTGTGTTTCCAAACTTACTTTATTTACTTCGTGGTTTACTTATTAAAATAGCCTAGTTCAAAAATGTTTCACAATAACCAATAATCTACAAAACATCACAACACAACAAGCATCAAGCATGTTTTTGTGCACAAAGATCTAAGTGATCTTACTGTTTCTATACCAGAAAGGCTCGTGATTTACAGTTTAATAATGGAACACTTATCTGACCTGGATCGTGGTCCTCGATTAATAATCCAAAGGAGTAGGATGGAAGCAGTGCGAGAGAGAGGGAGCACACAAGGACGAGAAGCCGGATGGTAACCATGGCAACGACGACGGCGCGACCTGCACGCTCGGAGGACCGCGGCAAACTGGCGAAACTGGGCTGAGCGCCACCCTCCCCGACAACCTTGTCACAACCCTACTGATAACCCTGAATGCCACGTCAAGTGCAGCGTAGATACGGCATGTGCGACTGTACAGGGTTAATTGTAACTGGCAAAACTAGGCTGAGCGTCACCCTCCTTGACAACCTTGTCACAACCCTACTAATAACCCTGACTTCATTGTCAAGTGCAGCGTAGATACGGCATGTGGGACTGTACAGGGACAATTGTAACTGGCAAAACTGGGCTGAGCGCCACCCTCCCCGACAACCTTGTCACAACCCTACTGATAACCCTGACTTCATTGTCAAGTGCAGCGTAGATACGGCATGTGGGACTGTACAGGGGCAATTGTAACTGGCAAAACTGGGCTGAGCGCCACCCTCCCCGACAACCTTGTCACAACCCTACTCATAACCCTGGCCACCACGTCAAGTGCAGCGTAGATAAAACATGTTCTGCCTGTACAGGGGGAATTGTAACTGGTGATTCAGGGTTGAGCAACACCCTCCCGGACAACCTTGTCACAACCCTACTGATAACCCTGACCGCTACCTCAAGTGCAGCGTAGATACGACATTTGCTGTATTTACAGAGGAAATTGTAACTGCCGACACCAGGCTGAGCACCAAACTGCTCCATTATGTATACTTCGACTTATGAATGGTTTGAGTTACAGACATCATCTTTGGCCAAACTTATACTTCGTCTATTGAAAGTACAGTACAACAGTGTGGATCCGATATTGCACCGACTCGTTGCCATCTTTGCACCGTACTTTCGACCCACAAAAGTCCGTAGAGATCTTAAAAAACTTTATCTTTACCCTTATTTATAAAGGTAAAATATAACCGTAAAATTAGTTCGAGTTATGCATAATTTCATTTTTACTTGGAAGATTTTCCAATGGGATTGATAATCATTCAAGATAATAAGGATTTACAGCTATTGAGGTCCTAATTAGCCAGAATGGACCGTAACGTTGTACTTATTACATTAACAATTAAATAATTTGTAAAAGAAATTAAAGATATTGTGCATTACATATTCATGATAAAAATTAATAAACACATTAGCACATGTTTTAATGAACTGATCTTTATAAATGTAACACCATTCAGACTGATTAGATTTAAATATATATCTTGATATACTATTAGTCGGTGAATGTATTTGGGGAAGAATGCTATCTTCAATTACAGTAGGTCCAGTATAATAGGGTTTCATCTTCTCGTTACAATAGCCAAGGAAAATGATCCTTGAAGGGAGAATCGAGTAACAAACGAAGGCTTCACATCTAAGATTGCTTCACGTATTGATCCACTGTAGTTATAAGATAGTTATTACTCGTGTTACTAACCTTGTGCTAATAAAAGTAGTAATTGGTGAGTTGAAAACGCTGTTTCACTTGTGGAAATGCCATGTTTTCAATTGTTAACAGGATTACCGTTGTATATTAATCAAATAAAAAAAACTTTAATTTTATAAAATAAAAACCTTATTTACAAATATTGCACCTGCGTCAACTATTAATGTAAATTGATGTAAACAATGGTAAACTGTAATCATTTTATATAGTAGTGATCTTTAACTGCTACATAGTACTTAAAGGAGAAACAAAGAATTGATTCGAATATCCGGAGCTTTTTACTCAGTCTAACTTGCATAATATACGTCTTCAAAGTCGCTTCTTTTTCAGGCCTAAAACTTTTACTATATATTTTAATCTGGTCATTATTAATACTTATTCACACTTATTCATACTGGTGCAATTTTCACTCCCACCCATCAAGTGCGTATTATTTTATGTTCTCTACATTCCATAAAAAATGTACAAGATTTTGTTAATTAATTTAAACCAAACTTTCATAAGAATCTTTATAATACTAATGGTTTGTACAAAACCTACTCGGTGTCCCTGAACTGTCTACCGGCCTCTTGTTTTACCTGTCCTTAAAACAAGCCAAAATTTGAAATTTAAAATTGGCAAAACTCCATAGTTAACCATACAGCTATCATTTTTTAAAATTAATCTTAAATTTAAGAAGGGTGTGTTGTAATAAGAAAAAGCTTGGTGTAAAAATTTAGAGGCAAAGGTCTAATCAAAGAAATAACATTCTTTCAAAATGGCGACTGTTTAAAATTGTTAACATTAAATTGCATAAGAACTATGTTAGCAAAGATGTGTTTTCTGGAACATGGAATTTAAAATCCATTAATAAAAAAACTGTGGAAATTGGTGGTCTACATAAATAAGCAAGCTAAAGCAACGTAAACCAGGCTAGCCACGGTGGCTCCGCTTCTCCGGGAGCAGTTTTGGTATGAGATCCATTGTTGAGTTCACACCGCGACAGCGCTTTTCGTGTAGCAACCGGCTCAGATGCGTGACTATTTGCATTAATTAATGTAGCTGTATTTAGTTTATGAATCGAATTCCTTAATTTTGTATAACTGGATTTGAAATTACATTTCCAGTAAACGACATAATAACAAAAATTTTGCTACCTTATGTAGTTTTTATGTAATTTGAGGTTAAATATTGTAAACAGCGACCATTTTGAAAATATGAATTGTAAAAAAGTGATTATTTTTCTTCAATTAGACCATCAACTCTAAAAGTTGTATACAGTACAAAGTTTAAACTTATTGGAAGGAATATTTCTTAAAATTTAAAATTATTCTTAAAAAATACAAAATGGTTGCAGTTCGGTTAACTATGAAATTTTGTAAATTTAAATATTATATTTTGGCTTAGCAAAAATGCCTTAAGAGGCAGGGAGACAGTTCAGGTACACCGTGTATAGTTCTCTTTTCAATCAATTTGTATTATCTTGTGTATTGATGTACTTTGTGTGCTGTTACACACATTAGTTAAATTTATGGCCTAACAAATAAAAAATGGAATATAGGTACTTACTTTCCTATTGAAAATTGCAGGTTAAACAAGTGGGTCTATTTGTTTTGCAAAATCGTAATAAAAATGTTTAAAAAAAATTTAGAATATATAACAGATATAAGTAAATTTAAAATCTATTTACCTACCATAAAACTTTTAAGATGAAATGTCTTTTTAGAAATAACAATTTTATGATTCGACTTGGTGAGAGAAGGAAGCGTCGGTATAATATCATAAGGCAAAGGTTAGTGTCATGAACATGTCTTCCAAACGATAGCTCCAAAAAACTTTGGTTTGATTTAATGCATCGGATAACACTTTATCATAGACTTTGCTGTGGAGCACTGAACTTTGATAGGCAAGAATGTTTTAAGCATTCTACATATTTTAACTTAACAAATTAACTTCGTTGATTTAATATTATGTTTTTATATATGTTAAACATTGTATTGAATTACTAGTCTTGAGAGTGACCTACTTTTGGGCGAGATAATTTTATCGAAACTGATCTAGCCACGAAAGAGGCCACTTTGATTATAATAATGAAATAAAATTTCTCTCACAGTACAATATAATAATACAAAATATATGTTAAGTTTTCTAAATTGCATAAAAGTTTCACTTTTCCATAAAAAATAATAAAAAAAATTGTTTTTAAAGTCAAGTTGTTCTCAGTCTTTTAACTCCTGTCAACTAAAATACCTTATTTAATAGGGAATGAGAAACACGAATTTTAGAAAACAGAAAAAATTTCAACAAAGAATAACAAACATTGAATTACATTACTCATGAAAACTGTTGCCACTACAAATTAACCAATTTGTTAATTTGACTAATTGACAAAACTAATAAATTTTGCTATGGTTGCTACCCTCTCCGTCGTCTTTAGAGTAAGCTGGTATCAGTGTTTTTTACACTAGATGATCCAAACTCAACCCTTGAGAGCTCATCAGCCGCACGATTGTCTCTTCCTGGACGATACACAATGTCGTAAGAGTAGCAAGAAAGATAAAGTCTCCACATTGTAATCTTTTCGTTCTTAATTTTACTTACATGTTTCATATCAAACATAAATTCTACAGAGCGTTGATCAGTAATGAGTCTAAAATGCCTACCCAAGAGAAAGTGTTTCCAGTAACGGACAGCCTCAACTATGGCATAAGCTTCATTTTCAATAGAAGAATGCCGTTTTTTTAGTCCGACAAAGTACGAGAGAAGAATGCTACAGGTCGATTCATTTGGCTCAAAGTAGCAGCTATAGTAGAATCCGAAGCGTCGGTTTCCACACAAAATGGTACGTCATTATCTATACAAGCTATGGATGCGTTCTCAATATCTAGTTTGAGTTTTTCGAAAGCTGAAAGAGTTTCAGCAGAGAGCGGAAACGAGCATTGAGTTAAGTGTTTGATTTTCTCAGAAAAACAAGGGATGAACCTGTTCTGGTAAGACCTGCACTGAATTGGTTTTTTCATACTTCTGAGACACTGGCCATTTCGCTTTACGTTTAAATTATTATGTCAACTAACTACTCTTTTACAACTACTTTAAAATCCAACCGAACCTAACCTAACTACCAAACCAGTGTAGTGGTAAATTGACGGACTACATTTGGTAACGCTCAAGTGCAATAAGGTAACGGTTGATAAAACACGGCGTTAAAATGTTGAATTGAACATTCGGTGGGCACAACGTACATGTCTTCGGTCTACTCGTAGCCCTCGTTATCTACCAAAACATATTTGGTAATAACCTTTTTGGTTTCAGGTGATTTTATTATTGGAGGCCCTCTTCTAAAAAAGACCCAAGTGGGCTACTTACATTTAATTCTGGCTGGGTCATGGCTATTTTATTTTTTACCTGCTCGGTGTGGGCAAGAACTCTCACCATTTCACCTCTCTGTATTTTACTAACCGTAGGCCTATACACCACCTGGCGTCGTCTAAGTTGGGAACGGCCACCCTTAGGCATCGACGACATCGCGGAGTCCTGTCTGTAGACTCGGTGTGCATGAACATTATGGAGGGTGAAAAACAACTGAGTTTGACCGTCGCATTTCGTTCAGAGTTCACTTCGATCCAAGAAAACCACTTACTACAAAATGGCTGTAGAGATTGTAAAATGAATTGGTTGGTAAAGGTACGGCTACGCATAGCAGGAAAGTATACGGAAAAAACCGGAAAGACACGACAAAATTCTGATGGGGTGGCTACACATATTGGGATACGGACAGGACATTTCTAATTAGGCTGCGCGCGCAGCCGTCCGTCACTGCTCATCCCGCCGGCCGCCACACTCACTACACAGAGCTACCGTCAGAATTTTCTGATAGTGTCGGGAGAGGTGGCTACATATACCAGGACGGGATACGGACAGGACACGACATTGGAGAATGAGTGCTTATCTTTGCGAATGTCGTATGTAGCCGCTCCCATTTGATAATACAGGGAGCATTCATCAGAAACTGTCCTTTCCGTGTCCTTTCCTGTTATATGTAGCCGCACCTCAAGGCATGAGTTCTAAGTTGTAAAAGCCAAGATAGGCCTTGTGCTTACGGTAATGCTATGAGCGATTCTATTCAAACATTTTGGAATGGAAGCATTTTTCTACTTGCCATAAAAATGTCAATTATAACTTTATTAAAATATTAAATTTGCTATCGGTTTTTGTTTACTACACAAAAACGTAATTTGTAATATAAAACCTTTTTTGTTAATTTTTATATTTTATTAAATTTATTTATGTAAAATACGTTTTTACGAAATACTCTAAATAAAATTATTAAATAAAGAACTAAAACCTTTTTTTAAACTATTGCACTAACACAATGTAAAATATAAATGTTAATGTTCTTACAAATTCAAACAATGAATTAATGTGATTACTAAAAAACATACAAAAGATATTTACAGAATGCATTTCTGAGTTATTTGAAGATAGCAAAACGAAATAAACAGAAACATTAGATTCTCATAAATGGTTTGGGTGCAATTTATCCTAACCACTATTACATTTGAATTCCTATCGTAAATATTTCAACATTTTCTGCGATTGAACTTGGATTAATTTTTGTGGGTTGCATTCCATTGTATCGGAATCGCTATATATCACAGACCGTGTACAACGGCACGCAATAGCGGTCGGCTTACATACATTCATAACCGCCAATATATGGCAAGCGGTCAAAACATGACTGCGACTTTGAGTATTAAGAGTGTATTCTGGTCGGGTTGTTTGATTTACTAACAGACTTACATACCTTTAAAAATAATAAACTTAAAAATAATTCTCTCAGGTAGTTTAGTTACCTATTCGATCATAATAATATTTCTACGTTAAAAATTTTGGATATTTAAAAAAAAATTCAAGTTGGAATCAGTGAATTATTTTTTTTAGAAACAAATGTTTTATTTAACATGCTGTCAGGAAAAACTGCGCAAAATATATTTTTTTATGATTTCTTTTAAAAGTATTCGAGTAACCTTTTCAATATTATAAGCTGTCCACTTTCTATTTTAGTCTCATCGTCTTACTAGGAAATGTTATAAGATTTCTGAGAAGTTACAGATAAAGCAAATGGGGAGATATTTGGCAATTCATACTTGGCCTTTGACTTTTGATCCGAAACTACCAAGGTTTGTTTACAAACTATATTCTCAGGCCTAGTACAACACAAATTTCAATGTAAATTTTGTTTAGTTTCATCAATACCAAATAAAGTCCTTAACAACTTACTAAAACAAGTGTTATCTTTGTGTGTTCTTCCACGCTCGTGATGAACTATTTACTCTTATTCAAAATATTGCAGTAAACAACATAAAGTAAACGTAAATTAAAGGAAATAAAAGTAGAAATTTTACTTGAGTAATGCATTGCAAGTGAGCACCAAGTTTAATGTCAAAATAAATAAATCATCTCAATTTTTTTTAGATATTTTATTTGAAACACCGACGCACTCTGTGGTGCGTATTTTAAGGTGAGTATGACTGAAGGGGTGAGTGTCATGATTGTAATGGGTCAGATGAGGTGTAGCTTTGTTACTGACAAATATCAGCTCTTTCATTTGTCAGGATCATTAATTAATAGCCCAATGACCAAAGGCAGCTGGGTCCAGTATCGAACCATCAAAAAGCACTAACTTTTCTCAGGATCGAACCGGCAATCTTCAGATTCAAAGGCGAGATCTTTAACCACTCAGCTACCCAGCCAGTTGTAATTATTGACCATAAACATAAAAATACATCATAAGTGAAGGAATCAATAGATTAGCTGAATAAAAAAATGATTACAATTTAGAGTTTTAAAAAAGTGAAATACAACAGAAACTAATTAGATTTCACAAACATTCCCAGGGCAGGTGAAAATGACAGGTTTATTTACAATGGAAATGCTGAAAACATAGTCGGGCTGCAGTCATTAGATACAACGACCGGCGAATCGCTGGGGCCATGTACCGTTCGCTGCTGATCTTTGTTTATTACCCCGTCCCTTATAACTGCCTTTTCAATTGAAAACAATAAAAAGTTACTGTTCAAAATCACTAAGCTACCTGTTAAATTTAGAGTCGGCATTTATTGCAATGCATTCTCTTTTCAGGATCCAGTTAAAAAGTGTTTTTAATGATCTAATAAGTTAGGCAAACCAGTAAAACTTTGTGACGATGATACAGCTTCGTATACAGCTTCGAGTTGAGTAGTTCACTGACAACTTCTGCCCATGAACATTGCTTAACATTCATTGTTGTATTAGTTATATTTAGTCAGTTAACTCTCATTAATGGACAACTAATTTCTTTCATAGATCTAATTAAAGATTTTGGTCAGACCCAGAATAGAGGAAACTCATCCAAAACCAGTTACTATGTTTCATATGTATGTAATCTTTACTTATTATGTCACCCCTCATGAAAGAGCTGACGCCGATCATGGAATCTATGTGTGGAACGCTGAAGGACTTTATGTGGCAGGGTTTTGACACTATGTAAACCCGACTGACACTACGTAAACCCAACTCTCAACACAAATGCCCACCTCTGCAACGAATTTTCGTTGTCAGGGGGTTGGTTCTACGTTATAGGTTTAACTTGAATACTTTTATCAACACTTGACAATAGAATCGTTCAGATTTTATTCTATATCTGTACAATGAGCTAACTGAATATCTAATATCTGCTAAAGTATATTAAAATAAAGCCTTTAGCATTTAAAAACCTAAACAACATGCATGTAAAAAACGTTTTTAATATTGTACTACTAAAGGAAACTATTGTAGACGCTTTGCTAATTATTAACTATTTGATTTTCTGAAATTGAAAATAAAATATAATAAATATGGTCTGTTAAAACTATAAAATATAAATATTACCACGCAAATTTCATTATGGCTGTGGAAAATGTTTAAAGATTCTGAAAACGAACAAATTCATTATAAAATATTTTTTAATGTGACAATTTTATGGCAAAACCACTATTGACCAAGGTGTGGTGTGCCACTATCAATAAATTTTATTGTATTTTATCAAATCAGTCAATTAATAGTCCTTTACACAGGATACGGTGACTGAAAAAGTTAATATTTTACTACTAAAGGGAACTATTGAAGACGCTTTGCAAATTATCAACTATTTAATTTTTCTTAAATTAAATCTAAAATACAATAAATATGGTCTGATAAAAATATATAAAAAAACATATATTACTGCACGGATTTCATTATATGGTTATGCAAAAATTTTAAGATTCTGATTGCTAACAACGTCATTATAAAATGTTTTTTAGGGGTGACAATTTTAAACAACAAAATATAAAAATACCATCGTCACGGTTGATGGTAAACGATTTGTCTGCACCATAACCAATCAGATAGCCTTTCCGGGGGACCGCCTTCCTAGAGTCAGTAAAAAAATCTCAAATGTAAGCACAGATAGACATTTAAATAAAACTTATTATTTTATTAGTAAAGCACAGTGCTACAATTTTCACTTCCAGTGGTTGACAGATACGGTAATGATTGTCAAACTTTTCATATGAGCAAAATAGAAAATTCCAATTACTTCCGATATATTTAAACTTTTGAGATTGGGTTTGTAACATTTTGCTATAAATTCAATGGTGTTTTTTTAAGTTATGTATTATGAGACAAGACTAATAATAAAGTTTTATAAAAAAAAAATAATAAAACTTTTGATACTTTTTAATAAAGTTTTTCAATAAAACTTTTGAATAAAGTTTTATTCAAAACTTCTTCTAAGGGCCTTACTCTAAGAAAATCTTAGATAAAACTATCTTGGTCTTTGTAAAATCGTACATAAGGTTCAACCTATTGGCATTTAAAATAGTATGACTTTGTATCAACCTCAAAACATGTGAACTTTGGTATTCTTTCCTATACTATTGTGACGAAGAAAAAGACGTATAGAGAGCGTTTATAAATAATAAAAAATGGATGTTCCTATTTATTAAAACAAAAAATACTTAATGGAATCCCAAAATCTAAATTATGAAGAGGAAGAATATGTTGTGTTTGAAATAAAATGTTATTATAAATTATCAATGTTTATTACAATCACTGGGTTTGAAATGATTGGTAATCTATTAAAATCCATGAGTAACAGACTTTAATACAATTTTTTATGCTTATAATCGGCCCTAAAATACCCCCATAAGAGTTTACGATTTGTTTTATATTTAAAAAGTAGCCTATTATAAAATTATCAACCCTATTTTCTTATAATAAATGCCGAACATTCACTTAATTAAAAGAGTACATTATGAATTATGTACATGTCTGCAAAATTTTCAGTTTAACATTGTAATAATAGACAGTAAAATTTTATTAAAATGTTTCAAAAACATGTTCAATTAAAAATATATGAAATTAGCCTGACTTTACAAATTGGGAGAGTGTTATGAAGTAATCATAAATAACTGAATATACTTGACATAAATCAACAAACATTTGAACTTTCATTATATTTTTCATTTAATAATTTAGTTCATTGAAATAAAGTTAAATTTAATATAATTATTAAATAGGTAACTTGGTATACATTAATTGCCAATCCTATTAAAGTGAGTGTTTTTATGTTGAATTATTATTCTGAAGATTTTTACACTCTTAGGAATTTGAATTATAAGACATAATCTCAAAACTTTGAGGCCTTGTGAGCATACTATTTCATAAGAAATAACAACATTTATTATGATACAAATATAACTTTTCTTGTCAAAATATAAATTGCTTCATTTGAAGCTGATAAAGAATGATGGAAGCGTTAAAAATAAAATGAAATTGGACAATTTAGCCAATGCAATAAACGAAGTTCAACCAAAGTTACTCTGACTAGAATTTTTGATCGTTAATTTTATTTTTACTTTCCATATTTTTAATTTTTGTTTTATGCTTAACCGTCGCTTTGAGAAAATATGACACCTAACGTGTATGATTTGAAATTAATTTAATACTATGTTTTAGGCGGAAGTCAGTTATAATTGTAGAGACCAATTTCAAATGTAATAAGTGAATTAATATTTAATGCCAATGTGAGTGCACTAAAGGTCTATTTAAGTTAATGGATCAAGAATAACCAGCCTTACAAAACCATGCTACGATTACCATGCTTATGTGGACTTATGCGGAATGTTACTTATGTTTGGTATTCATAAGTATTTTTTTTTATGAAATACTTTTTGAAGGCACTGTCAGTTCTATCATATCAGATGGACAGAAAGTCCAAAGAAAATGTTTAAATGCAAGCATATATTGATACACATTGAATTAGAGGGGTCACTAGGCACACTTCATTGCCACAACTCTGTAATAGACCTCTAACCAATGTCAGATCTTCAAGGCCAATAAATTTTTCTGCAAGATTTAAGAACGTCCCTTGTAGGAAGTCCTTAATAAAATAACTTTGGCATATTGTCATGTCATACATAATTTTAAACTACTTTGAATGCATAATAATGTGACACAAAGCTACCTCAAAAGAAGATTATTTTGGAAGTTAGTGCTATTGAAAATAGTATTGTGATTTTAATGAAATCTCTTAGTTCAAGCTTGATCATACATTTGAGGAGGGGTTTCGGCGTTATAGTCCTTGAGCTAATAAACAGTCTTTTCGGCCAATAACCCTTTGAAATGATGAGGATATGGCAGCATTGCTCTGTCTAAGCTTGTGTACCATGGGCTGTTTGTTAAAACAACTCATAGCTTATTCAATCATCTTGTGGGGCGCAGCCGAAGGGAACCTGGACAAGATTTTTACACGGCAGGAAAAGGCGATAAATGTAGAGATGCATTTGTTCAAATTGACATCTTCACTGCCCCTAGTATTTTTATATAAATCAGAATCATACATAAAAACCCAAAACATCCAACCACTTTTTACAAATCACAACTACAACACTAGAATCAAAGGCACACACGGAAACAACTCCGATTGCCATTATTTGAACACAAATCCAAATACTCAGGATTAAAACTTTTTCAGGCATTGCCAAAACACCTCCAAAATATTGAAAGCTCTAAAATGTAAACATGAAGTAAAGTCATTCCTCAGAAAAAAGATTCTATAATATGGAAAGTTTTTTATTTATTTTGAAAACCTAGACTTAGGCCTAGTTAAGTTGTAGTTATTCTTTTAACTCAACCAAATTGGCCTGTCAAAATCCTGCCTCAAGGACAAAAAAGGAATATTCAAGTATTCACCAGCAAGACATTAAATGACAAAGGGTAACCTTGAGGTAAAGGTTCATATTTGTGCTTGAAATGCCGTCGCCCGGGATTGAAACGGGGACCTCTCTCTTGTGAGGCCAGAGCTCTCTATCACTGAGCTGTAGCTTCCGTAAGCTATGCTTAGTAATCAGTTTGTTTATATTTTCAATTTCGTGTTCAATTCAACCGATTCTTATAATTACGATTTTCTTCTCACTAATTTTTGACCATCTACTGAATGTAAAAACTGAAGATTTCTTGAAATACTAGATTTGTAGATGTATCGTTCATATACCAAATTCACTGCTTTATCCAAAACTGTGGCTTTTATATATGTACATGAACATGGAATTACGGTTAAACTATGATTTACTTAGATTCACTAAACCCGTGAGTTAAAAAAATGGTAAAAAACTGACATTGGAAGATTGAGAGTTAAAACTGATATGGAATTGAACCATGTAGGCCATACAGAACAAACAAAATAACGATCCAGCAGCAGTAGGACCGTGTTCGGCCTGTAGGATGATAATCGTGCTTCACCGGCGAGGTCACCCGTCATGTCCATCCTGATTGTATCTCTGATCGATGGCATTCCAGAATATATCGCCTATAGAAAAGAAATATTCCTAAATAAAAGTCTTATATCCATCCTAAAGTTTGCAAGACTGTTATTGAACGGATCCATTAGTAAAGAATGCAAGATTTATTAAATTATTATTTGTTTTCTAAAATTTCTTTCCCAAAATATGGGTGCCAAACATTCTAAGATAGTTGAAAAAGATTAAAACACAATCTCACTAATAAACGTAGTCAATGATTAGATAGTAGTATAGTGACCTCGTACAGAAGCGTTCATATTATAGTAGGAAATATAAAATAGTCCGATGAGAGGCGATACATTGTTGCCAAAATTTATTCTGAAATACATTTTTATACTGCATTACACATGGTAAACATAACCACAAATGACAACATTGCAGGGTGAGAGGGGGTGAGGGGGGGGACACACTGAAACAGCTGTTTTCGTGCATCTTACTATAGTTAAATGTAGAACATTTATAATAAATTCCTGTATTCAACTGTATAAAGTACACGAGCTACAAAACTTAATTACGTTATAAAACTTAATTAACACAAAACACCTTGTATTTGAAATAAATATTTATTATTTCATTGTATATCCTATTTTTATTAAAATATATACTACACATGCAATATTAGGTTTATGATATCGGTTGTATTTCATGTTTTAAACAATAATAAAAAGTTAAAACAGAAACAACATGCAATTAAAAAGCTTAGCTAGTAATTTGTACAGAAATTAGAACTGTTGGGAAATCTCATCGCTGGAGTTTGATAACACTGCAATTCACCTCGGAAATAAATATTATAATTTGCATCTTAGTACTTGCTTCTGTTTTAAGCTTAATTGAATAATCTGAATTCTTTTACGCAGGATAACTTATTGAGATTTAAAAAATGAATGACTTCTGGGGCTTACCAATATAAAAAATAAGTTTCAATAAGAAGGGCCGATAATCTTATTAGACCTCGACTGGCGTTGAAATGACATTCATTTAGTTGATTTGTTTTACCTAAACTTATTTCTTTATCTAATATTTTATACAGTAGTTACAAAATTTAATAAAGCATTTTTATTATTATTCCACGATATAGATATAACCTTATAACAAAGTTGTTAAATACAAGTATAAATTAAGCCCGTTCAAGTTCCTTACAGACCTCATTAAAAATGCAAAAGCCCCTTAGCTAAAATGTTTTGGTAATCCAAGCTTCGGTCATTTGACCCGCTAAGAAAGTAGAACGTTTTTCTGTTCTTTTTTGTTTTTAAAAGGTTTGCTCTTACAATTTTCACCATATTATATATCTTTAGCCCAAATCGTGTTTTAATATTATATGTACCTATCTTTACGTTCAGATTGAAAAAAATTATCATTCAACATAATATTTGATATATTTACTCTTACAATGTATTTATATACGAAAGTTAAAACAAAAACTTTGCACATGCGTTTTCACTTCCTTTACCCAATCACTGTATTATGTAAAAATACAGGGTGTTTGGAAACTCATTTCCGAAACTCCGTGTGTTGATTCCTTGGATCAAAATGAACAAAACATTTCATTCGAACATATATCTTAAAACGCTTTGGTAATCCGCTAACCACCTTATTTTTACGCTTAGCCATTTTATTTTTTTACACATAATAATTTTTATTTCCGTAACGGATCTGTAGGATGAAGTGTATATTGGGGATAAACGTTTTTCATCCAATTAATAATTTTTTTTATTATTAATTTTTAAATTATTTTTTTAAACTGTATTTTTAAAATGGCGGCCATTTTAAGTTTTTAACCTCAAATATTTCATACCGGTAAATTTTATCGAAATTGTACAAATCACAAAAAATTTAATTTAATCATCTAACTAAAGATACCAAGTATGTATCAGGGATCTGATGACAAATTATGGAGTTATTGATGTTTTTTTATCAAAACAATTTTAATTTTCTTGAATAATATTACGAAATAAATGTTTTTTTTTCTGTAGAATAATGGCAATAACTCCACTTACACTTTTTGTTAATCAATCATTACAAGCTTGGCAACATTGGTTAGATAATTAAATTTAAACTTTTTGTTATACTTATAATTTTGATCAAATTTTCCGGTCTTTGAATATTTGAGTTTAAAAAACTTAAAATGGCCACTATTTTGAAAATAAGTTCACATTGGAAAAATGGACATCTTGGAAATGGACATCGGTGTGATAAAGGTTTAATTATGTCAATTATAAGCTTAATACACCAATCCGTTCCGCAAATATAGTTAGTGTAAAAAACAAACTGGGGGCTTGCGGCCAACGAAGAATTTTATCACATATGTTCCATTTTGTTCCAGTTTGGTCATTTTTATCCAAGAAATCACTACACAGAGTTTTGGAAGACATTTTCTGAACACTCTGTATAGGTATCAAGTTGTTTTGTTCACCATATTTCCGACATGCATAATAGCTCCTTTAAGCGTATCTTGGCAATATTTAATTTAATAAAACAATTTAGGTGTCAGTGAAGTCATTGTTAAAATAATTATTTGCTAATGATTTATTTTAAAAAGAATTCTGAACTCGATTAATACTTAATTATTAAAACATGAGTACTGCATTTAATGTGGGTAATTAATTTTATTTTGCATGTAGTTTTTCTATTTATAATTAAGTAACGAGGGTCGGGGGCAGAGATCCTGCTCAGTTAACTAGTCAGACGAGTCCGTTCGCTCCGCTCACCCGCCATGTGTTATTTATTGTGGTATGCGTGGGTACTTCACTTTAATTTAATTATCACGAACCGCATGTTGAACGTGCAACGTGAGTTTTTTTCTGCAGATATCTGCTGATTCAGTTCAATTTAGTTGCTACTTAGATATATATATATATATATATATATATATATATATATATATATATATATATATATATATATATATATATATATATATATAACGTAATTTGATAAACATTATTATGGTGTGAGTAAAATTATTATTTTTACAAATTATTTGAAGATCTGAAAGGAGGGAACCGAATTTTTAAATAGTGTGACCAGAGCCAATCGTTTCATTGTGGCAAAAACCCCGGAATGAAAAAAAGAATAAAAATTCCTTGAAAATAAAAAAATTGCCCTAATAACCCATGCGATTTTTAAAAATCGAGGTATACTGTGGTCCGGAACATAGTTATATTAGTAATTGATAAATAAATACAACATTCTAGAAGAAAAAAGATCACAGAGTAACTAAACCCTCAACCACTAACGTGTTACAAGAGATTAACCTATCTATCTAATAGGATAGTTTTAAGCCCAATGTAAAGGATTAGGAAGTAATCTGAAGAGATTGAGTTTTATATAACCGGATTTGGTCTCGAATCCCAACAAATCCGCTGGAAGTAAACAGGGTCACATGTGCAAGTAGTTGATTTTTATAGAATGGGTACTATTCAATTTAAGGGGGAAATATTTCATTTGGTATACAATTTTTAATACTTTGTATTTTATTTCAAATATAGTACGGATAAGTAAGTAAAATCATATTTGTAACATTTTATTTTGTAAAAATCCACTTTCTTAAGCGAAATATTATTGTTATTTATTAATAGGTTTTTTTTATGTAATGATATATCTAATAACAATCACCTCATTTTATATATTTTTATACTAACCATTGTTTTTTTTTTTATTAATAATCCAACTCAACATTATTTTTTGAGTTTATTGAGAACAGGTTGACATTTACAAACTTGTAAAAAATGTCAACCTGTCAAAAATCAAATAGTGATCAAATATTAATTGTGGGAATAGTGTCTTTTGGTTCCTTTCTCTTTTATTATAAAACTATTACCACATACAATATAGTTATATACGAGAGCGTATATAGTAGCTAAAAAATGAATTAAGCCGATTCAAAAACAAACAAAAAACCAGTGATATAGTTTAAAACCGTTTAAACCTCACAATAGCATCTAAATAAACAACTGTTCGGTTTATCATCTAATCTCTGCCAGGTCTTGGTGGACTGTGTGAATTTAAAATAACCAGGAGCTCACCAATATAACAAGTGGTATCATCTGAAAGTGGAAAAATGAACTGCACATATTATTTTTCAAACTGTTACCCAAAATCAGTGCAAACTATCACCACGGATTATTATCTGAGGAAAGTTATTATTTTTTTTAAGTTTGTAGTACTAAAGAAACCCTTTTAGAGAATACTACTCTTATATTCTTGGATTCACTCTCGTTTATGTCCTGAATGAATTCAAAATGAACGAGCTCATTTGCTCCGCACTCTCAACCCAGGACTGAACTCGTTCGCTTCATTAATTCACCCCAGGTTGAGCTCGTCCGCTTAGCTGGCTCCCTCGGAATGAGTTGGTTTGCTTAATTGGTCCACCCTTTGGACGACCTCTTTCGCTTCATTAATTCGCTCCCAGGACGAGCTCGATCGCTTCAGGGCCATTCGCACAAATAAATCGGATTAAATATAATCCACATTAAGTCAGTCAAAATCAGCTGGAGGTATAAGTTTAAACTATGCATGTGCAACTGACTTTTAGGTTAACTTAGGTTTAAACTGAAGATCAGGTTTAAACTAAATTTGTGCAAACGGCCCTCAGTGGCTAACTGAGGGATGAGTTCGTTTGCTTCAGTGGCTAATTGCGGGATGAGCTCGTTCGCTTCAGTTGCTATCTGCGGGATGAGCTTGTTCGCTTCACTGGCTAACTGCGGGATGAGCTCGTTCACTTCAGTGGCTAACTGCGGAATGAGATTGTTTGCTTCAGTCGCTAACTGCGGGATGAGATTGTTTGGTTCAGTGGCTAACTGCGGGATGAGCTCGTTCGCTTCAGTTGCTATCTGCGGGATGAGCTTGTTCGCTTCAGTGGCTAACTGCGGGATGAGCTCGTTCGCTTCAGTTGCCATCTGCGGGATGAGCTCGTTCGCTTCACTGGCTGACTGCTGGATGAGCTCGTTCACTTCAGTGGCTTACTGTGGAATGAGATTGTTTGCTTCAGTGGCTAACTGCGGGATGAGCTCGTTCGCTTCAGTGGCTAACTGCGGGATGAGCTCGTTCACTTCAGTAGCTAAATGCGGAATGAGCTTGATTGCTTCAGTGGCTAATTGCGGGATAAGCTTGTTCGCTTCAGTGGCTACACCCGGGATGTTCTCGTTCTCTTCAGTGGCTAACTGCGAGATGAGCTCGTTCGCTTCACTGGCTGACCGCGGGATGAGCTCGTTCGCTTCAGTGGCTAACTGCGGGATGAGCTCGTTCACTTCAGTAACTAAATGCGGAATGAGCTTGATTGCTTCAGTGGCTAATTGCGGGATAAGCTTGTTCGCTTCAGTGGCTACACGCGGGATGTTCTCGTTCTCTTCAGTGGCTAACTGCGAGATGAGCTCGTTCGCTTCACTGGCTGACTGCGGGATGAGCTCGTTCACTTCAGTGGCTAACTGCGGAATGAGATTGTTTGCTTCAGTGGCTAAATGCGGAATGAGCTTTTTTGCCTCAGTGGCTAATTGCGGGATGAGCTTTTTCGCTTCAGTGGCTACACCCGGGATGTGCTTGTTCTCTTCAGTGGCTAACTGCGAGATGAGCTCGTTCGCTTCAGTGGCTAACTGCGGGATAAGCTCGTTCACTTCAGTGGCTAACTGCGGGATGAGCTCGTTCACTTCGGTGGCTAACTGCGGAATGAGATTGTTTGCTTCGGTGGCTAACTGCGGAATGAGCTTGTTTGCTTCAGTGGCTAATTGCGGGATGAGCTTTTTCGCTTCAGTGGCTACACCTGGATCGAGCTCGTTCGCTTCAGTGGCTTACTGCGGGATGAGCTCGTTTGCTTCAGTGGCTAACTGCGGGATGAGCTCGTTTACTTCAGTGGCTAACTGCGGAATGAGATTGTTTGCTTTAGTGGCTAATTGCGGAATGAGCTTGTTTGCTTCAGTTGCTAATTGCGGGATGAGCTTGTTCGCTTCAGTGGCTACACCCGGGATGAGCTCGTTCGATTCAGTGGCTAACTGCGGGATGAGCTCGTTCGCTTCAGTGGCTAATTGCGGGATGAGCTTGTTCGCTTCAGTGGCTACACCCGGGATGAACTCGTTCGATTCAGTGGCTAACTGCGGGATGTGCTCGTTCGTTTCAGTGGATAACTGCGGGATGAGCTCGTTCGCTTCAGTGGCTAACTGTGGCATGAGCTCGTTCGCTTCAGTGGCTAACTACGGGATGAGCTCGTTCACTTCAGTGGCTAACTGCGGGATGAGCTCGTTCACTTCAGTGGCTATTTGCGAGATGAGCTTGTTCGCTTCAGTGGCTACGCATTTAAGTATAAATAATTTATACTTATATGGGGTATTTGGGACGGATTACGTAACAAGCAACATTCGGGTAAAAGATCATTCGAGCCACGTTTACATTTGAGTCGTATACAGCGAAGCACTAGCTTTTATTAGTTTTACATAAATGTTAAGTTCGAAGAAGATATTTTCCCACAATTATACCGGACAATGTTTTAAAAAAGACAGTAATAAGGTAAATAATGGCGATAACTTTATTAACTTACGAGTATCTACATAATTATTATGTAGATACTCATAAGTTAATAAAGTTATCGCCTTTGTTTTTTCTGTATTTACTGATGCTCTTATGTAGTAATGTAATATAAATATCGCCAAACTGAATTTAAATATGGAATTCAAGTAAAATATATATTCAAGATTTATATTAACTGCATTATACAAACAGTATATGGTTGATGTTAGAAAAAAAATAATAATAAGCTTTAAAGTTTGGACCTTACTGACCAACTCTCATTGGAATCAATTTAAAATTATTGATTAAGATCATCTTTATTGGATTATTAATAACAATCTAACTTATTGTATTTAGATTATTGTATTGTGATAGTAACCTAACATAATGATAGTAAGAAATGTATTGTCAAAAAAAATATTTTTATATATTTAGTAATATACTTAGGTATTACAATTAAAAAATGCTAAAACGAGACAAAAACAAGTTAACAGTAAAAACATATAAATTTTCACTTAATAAAATTCTGGTAATAACATTACCAATAGCAATGTTTTTTTTAAATCCAATGAAATAATTTCGTTTTACATCCACAAATCTGAAATTAATGAATATTTTTTAAATAATTGAACTTCTGATTTATACACTCAAAAATTGTAGTTAGATTGTTCTGAAACTTAACTGAGATAGAGGTTTAGGACCATAAAGAGGATTATTTTCAGCGGAAGTTTTGAACGATGAACCAATTAACATAACAGCAGAATCGTTTCTAAATTCGTGAATAATTCAAGAATTATAAAGTCAAGTTTATAGCTTATAAGTGTTTCCTTTAAACGCTTTTTAGAAAGTTAACGAAGCGTAACTCATAAATTAGTTTTTACGAGTTAAGATTGTTCGAATGAAATTAAAAACTCTCTGTACAGTATTATTACCTTGCTGAAAAAACATTGAAACCGCAATATGTTTTAAATGTTTTATTGTTGTAAGACTATAAAAATTTACCGATATAAAAAATCTAATTTATCTTACAGTACACGCACTTTAATCAATTCACTGGTTAACTTTCGTATATCTTATTTAGTTTTACTTTAGCTACACTTCATATAAAGTGATGATATAAATCCTTTGTAAGGCAGAGTATTTTTAACCCTCGAGTTGAATTGATTTATAATTGGTAAAGCAGTACATTATAATTTAACGATGGTCTTTGGATAAATACACCTGCTGCAAATGGCATGTACTACACGCCAAGCAATGTTCTAAGCTTTTGATACAAAGACTGTTCTGCACTTAACGTCTGTCTTTGTAGCCCTAAAATACATTCGATCCCAAAGCGGTGACAGATGCAACACTTTCAAAGTCCTGGAGAGTAAATTATTATATTATTTATTTTTCACACATAGAAGACAATCCAGTAAAAATAAATATAAGACCAAAGCTTTAATAATAAAAATCCTATACTCTAAGACGAATATGGTTTTTTATGTATGTATCCTCTGCTTTGCCGTTGACACAGCCGTGGTATGCACCCGGCTGCACGTGGGACGACTTGTATTAAACAGGCTTCAATAAACTTAATAAAAAACAAAAATAAAATCTGGATCATAATTCAAATTAAATTACCAAAAACCAATTGTTTTCCAATATTTTTCAAAAGTGTAAATTAATTCATTCCCAGAATATTGTGTTTGCATTCCTTTTGTGATTCGCCGTCGTAGGACTGTTCCTGTGGCGTCACTGAACGTGAGGAACATTGCACATATCGAGGCGTGTTCATAGGCCAGAAACTAAGCTGGGTGACTTATGTTCAATACGTCAAGCACTCAGAAAACTAGTTTAGTATTCATCTAACTGAGTCAAGTTTTTGTTGTAGGTCACTGCAAGATTGTACTTGCCCTACGAGCAGTCGGTGTTGCAGTACGGGGTTTTGGCCTGGGGAGGCGTCTCTTTGTCAGTCCTCTCTTCACTTTTTGTTGCTAAAAAATCTTTGATCAAAATTATCCTTGAAAAACCACAACGATTTCCAACCAATTAATTACCAAACGAATTTCCTGTTTTCAATATTAGCCAATTATTTAATAAATCCCTTTTGATCTTTAATAAGGTTAATAGTTATCCAACAAGAAGTATATTAAAATTTGGCTGCTTGATTCTCAAATATAATCTGAGTTCCATCAAAATCATATCGCTCATATTTTAAACCACAATCTACCTTAAGATATTTTTGGCCGTAAGAGGGGCAGTGGCAAGTCACAGCGTATACGGTACGCGAAGAGACGAGAGAGGCTCACTAGCGTTGGACAAGATGGTGCTGAATCCTCACATTATCCCCATACATTTAGCATATTTGTGTATGCCTACTATTTTTAAACTCTATTTTTTTATCTGAGTTTTATCGACTAGTAGCTCCTGATGTCTATTTGAAGTTTAAAATTGTATTTAAATTTCTTGTTACAGTGTGCAAATGATGGCACTTAGTCTAGTAAATACGAACTCTTTCCTCGAACATGAACCCCATTCGTTCCAATAATTTACTTCGAATTATATTTGTAATTTGTATTTTTAGGAACAAATGAATAAAACAAAAATGTAATGACCTCAAAAACGGCGATTTTCCTCTAACTGAATTTAGTGAATTTAGTTCTAGGTCCCTAAGCAATGGAAAATCGTATTACGTTGTAATCTTTCACTTTAATAAAAAAAATTAATATTGTTCTAATGGAGTTAAAGATAAGAAACTAATAAATACAGAAAACAGCCGACTCAACTGTCAAAGTACAGACCACGCTTTCTATTATAAACATACGTTCTTTTGTGTTTTAGCAGGTTACTTAATTATTATTAAATAATAGTATAGTAAAAAAAATATAATTTTTCTATTGTATTTTATACTGGTGATTGATTATAAATGTTTAGAGAAATTAAAATGAAGCAAAGGGATAAAATAAGAAAGCAATGTTTAGAATTGCTATTGAATTTAAAATAAAGAGAAATAATACCAATGATGAAATCAGATGCTAACCAAAGACGTACTCTGAACATGTGATTCAAAAACATATACCAGAGTACAGCACTCTCAGGCCTGCATTACGAGTGAGGGCAGTTGAGTGGAGCGAACGAGCTTGTCTATAATAGAAACAAGCCTTTTTGCACTAGGCATTTTAACCCACAGGCTGTTAGTGATTTTACAACGAAGAATTATTTAAGTTTAGCTGGCAAATGCTCAGCCCCTAGGTACTATTTTTTTAGTGATAAATCTAATTCTTAAATTAAATTAATTACGTTAAGAAATTGAGTTGTGAATAGCTACTTTAGGTGCAATATTTTAGTAGTACTTATGTTTTAATACTTTCAATCGTAAAAAAGAATACATTTTAATACCAAGGCTCTACTACTTTTTTTTAACATTATTTATATTGACAGATATCATTGTAATGAAATAATTTTGTTACAAAGACAATACACTACCGTTGCTGAAACACAGAGTAAAAACATACTTTAATTTTCTTGCGAATTTACAAATATAGGCTTTTTACATTTGATGGTAATTATTAAATAGTAGTTGACGAATAGGATAATTTAAACAATATGAGACAAACTTAATAAAAATATATAAATCACAAATTGACTAATAAAAAATGAACGTTTGTTTACAAAAAAGAGAGTTTTAACAAGCTGGTAGAACTATTGGCTACGCTCCGTCCACAACAAACCTATTTAAAGTAGGACTGCAGCCAATTATTATAACGAGATCGTCGGTGGATAAAACTAGTGTGGTTGTCTTTTTTCACGAGTACTGCTATTTAAAAAATCCGTATAAATGTTTCTTAATTTTAACTTTGTGGATGGTTTTAATTGAAACATAAAAACCCAAAAATAACATAACTAATTTTAAAATAAGATTTATAATTCTCACTACGATAGGGTTTTTGTTGTTGTTTTGTTAATTTTGTCTTTGGGCTTGGTGTGTAATTGTTTCTACAAAAAAATATGAGAATGAAAATTAAAATAAATGTGCCATCCATAGATAAAATTTGAATTTTTCCCATCGGAACACCTTTAGAATTGTGTTGAAAATTTATTACAATCCGTTCATGTACAGCTCTTTATAAGTTTAGTTTTTGTTTGTTAGTGATAATCACAATATTTTGAGTCATCGGGTGTAATCTATAGCAAAAAGTAACATTTTAGCCATGACATATAACAGTCAAAATTGAATGTCTCGATTTCGAACGATGAATTCAGCCATATTACTAATTTGATAATTTAACTTTTTGCATTGTGGAATTGATAACTACATCATTGAAAAACCTGAGTTAACCAAACCATATTAATTGGATAGATTTTCTTTTAAAATAGTGATAACATTGACACACTATTTTAAAGACTTTAAGCTGAATGTCTTAAAATGGAATTTATAAATCCTAACTTAATACTAATTGAAAATGACGTGTGGACGGGTTTCAAATAGTATATTTATCAAATAGTATATTTATTTGAGGAAAATACAATTCAAGCTTGTAAGTATTATTAACTTAGAGTTAGTTATCTTATCAATATGAATTATCACAGAACGAATTTTTTTAAACAATCTTTGATGGCAAAAAAAATTAAGATAAATTTTGTATATTCTAATGTCATTTTTGTCTTCCAAGAAAGTTCATTTAACATTGAAGTTAAGTTCTTTACAAAATTACGTACTTAAGATGTTTTATAGCTTTGTTTGACAAAGATCTTTTGGAAATTTTAATTAATATCATAAAAATATAGTGTAATTAATTATTTGATTTATTTTTTATTTTTTATCGGCTTACTATTTTTATTGTTCAAACTTATTAGAACCTCAATAAAATTGTTATTCATTTTATGGTCACTTGATAAATATTATAACTACTATAACATACATTTCGTCCTTTCATTTAACTTAAATGTCCCAAAATTATATCACATTTCCTTATGAATTGCTAGGAGAGAGAACGTTTATATTTGTTTAACAAATTAAAATCATTACATGGAAACCCATCAGCAAAACAAAAGTTTGAAACATTCATTTGCAAGCTTTGAGCAAGTGCTTCGCGTCTTTCATGGTATTTGTCTAGAACTTCAGTTAACTTTGTTGATATAAGAGAATTTGACTCGAGTCAGCGTAAGCTTTAACATTTGTGCACACGACTTGAATCTCTACACAGCTCGCACAGAGATGAAGCATTTAATTTACATTTATATTAATTTGTGGTTTCAGGTTTTACAGATTAATTTGTTACTCAACTCATAGTACCCAGTCAGTAACAGAACAGGAAGTTCTAATTAAATAAATAAATAAGTATGAAATTGTTGGTGTTTAGTTACTAAAGTCATCCACTTTGTTGAGCTTAAAAATTATATGTGTTGTATTATGTACTATTTTCATAAATCATATTATTAGTTGTTTCATCCTCCTACTATACTTTTACTTATCGAAACATTTACAGTCAAAAGTATAAAATTCAACATTGAAATTACAAGTCTTTTTACTATATTATTATTTAGTAATAATTCAGTTACTGTATACTACACAAAACGACATGTTTATACTAGGACACGTAGTCTGTACTTTGACAGTTGATTTAGCTGTTTTCTTGTTTGATGTGGTGTATTGTGTTGCTTTGCGACTGCCCAGGACTAGATGATATTTTAGACAGGCTCAATAACAAACAAATAATTACAGCTGGGTCTAGTTTTGCGCCTTTAAAAAGCGACTTACTGTTCTCGGTAAAGAACCAGCAATCTTCGGTCAAGGGGGAGAGCGCAATAACTATTGACCTACCCAGCTAATTGAAGAACCGTAACATTAAAATAATGAAATTTAAACTTTAATACCATTTTTAATAGAGTGATCTAAAGTACATATATACAGCTTTAGGCAAAACTCTGGACACCCCCAGTTAACTTTTTAACGCGTTGCAGTAGGAAAGCCAAACTCGGCACATGTTAACAACATAAAAAACTGCACTTTTTCATCAACTACACAGCTTTGCCCCTGCCCCCAAAATGGGATATTTTGGGGGCAGCCCCAAATTTTCAAATGTAAACCCCTATTGAGTGACCCCTCATTTTAAACGGTTTATCAAAGAGAAATTAAAAACGGTTTTCAAAGAGAAGCCGTGGTGGGAAACAGATAGTATAAAATTATAACTGACAATGGGAAATGTACAAAAATAATGTTATGTAAATATCATCGAAATACAATCAAATAAAATATAGTTACAGTTTTAAACGCCAGTGTACTGTATATCTTGTAATAAACTAATTAGAATCGACATTACTGTTAAACAATATAATCCCCACTATTGAAAACAGTAAAATTTCAATTTAATTGCATGTCAATGTAATTATAAATAAAAATATATTATTAAAAATCAGTAATAAATCAGTATAAATTAATTAGATCGTTATGAAATGACTGTTGATTTTCAGAAAATCCTCTGTATAATATTCTGACAGATGTAAATTATCGAGCTAGTCAGTAACAATTGACCTAGATTGACTTCAATTGGGCACGAGGTGTAAATGTTCATGTCATACATGAGCCTGGTAATCACGTACAATAAATTTCTGGGTCTGAAATCACCAGAAAGGAAGAACTTTGGTTCAGTAAAGAGAAAATTCCAAAAATGTTAATCTTTGTTGGTTCGCATAGTTGCAGTTTTATTCATAAACTAATAAGTAATATGCTTCGAACTTATTTAAGAAAGTGTCATTTTTCCTTATTATTTTCCCGCCATTTATCGATTCTTAATGAACACCGATCAGTGGCGAAGTTCTTAGTTATCCTTCTGTTTGCTTCAGTTACTCCTTAGCCCATTAGAAAGCTTCTTAAAAATTCGAGAGTCTATATTTCCTCTGTTAAAAGACACAGAACTGTATAAATAATCTTTTGAAATATAAAGACAAATTATAGATTCTCAAGTTGGGTATATAGAAATTGAGGTTATCAAGTGCACACTTCACATAACTGACTGTAAAAAAATGGCTACTGTATTTAGCAAGTCTTCTATAAGAACTGGACTTTCCTTAACCTTTGAAGCGCCAAATAGGAACCTAAAGTCAATCTTTAATTTAAAGAAAAGTATGCTAATGCTCATAAGATTCCCTTTAATTAGACTCTTCCAGTATGAAAATCGATTCGGTAGTTACTGAGAACCTATCTTCTCAATTTTGTATTAGTACCTGGTGACCCAAAAGAAGGTACTCAACATGTGACAATTATTATTATTAGCCATACAATGCTAACTATACCTTAAAACTAAATGGTGTACATGGTTTTTACCACATTTATTACAGCTTCACATGTCTATGCTTGGAGTGATGACCATTAAACAAATTTTGCAATTTGTTTGTTTGGGTACGCTTGTTGGACCACTCTGTATATACAGATACAGTTTACACTTAATAAAAGAGGTCAACACTGCAGCATAGAAGTCGTGCCGTCAGTACGCAACATGGGGCGATGTATTCGTGTGTCTCATAGCGATAGCGTAAGCCTTTGTTGTATCTACAAACGTATCTGAAGCAGACAGCAGGGCACAAGCTAGTTCAAAGCCTCTGAGCATCACTTTAGCTCAAAAAAGATTCGCCGACATTGGTGATAATCTAAAAACATGCAATTAAGATATTCTTTTTAATAACCTTATTTTAAAAGTTATGTTAATAGTAGAAGTCATATTCAGTGTTGAGTAGGTAAAAAATAGCAGCATAAATACAATTTTAAGTTGGTAATTTTTTAAGATTATTTTTTAACTTAAAATAACAATGTGCTAGTTAAACTAATTAAATTTCGTACAAAACTACTATAAATTGCTATATCTTCGTATGATTTGAAGAACATATCAGATTACTTCAAAAGTTATACGAGTTAGCTATTAGCTCAAACAACGACACACACTGGCTGTGACAATTCCAGTAACTGCAACTGGAGAATTATTTAGAAGTTGAAGAGCATTTGTCATGTTCCGTAACCGACACCACCCTTCTGCTCTGTTCTCTTTCCTTTGTATAAACTAATCTTTCAGGAAGACGGATATCTTAGTCAACATTTAAATTCGTTGTGAATTACAATTGCAGCAAATGACATAAAACCCATTGTAATGAGATTGGTAAATATTTATTTATTTATTTCAATTATTTACATAACAGATACAGGCAATAACCTAAAACGCTGTCTTTCCTAACGTAAAATAACAATAATACAAGAATTTAGAGTACATAGTTTACATTAAAATAAAACAAATGACAGTCCTGATAAAAATAAAAAAAACTCATTAGAAAACTGAAAGAAGAATTAAAAAATAAAGTACAACTACCTCCACATTTTTTATGGTGTGAAAAAATACATATATAATCGTAACCAAAAATATATAAATAATAACAATTTTGATTTACACTGCTGTGCTTGAAAATAACATTAGTAATTTGCTAACAATAATAATAATAATAAAAAAACAAACAAATGTACTTGAAAATAAAGGTCAATCAATTACTCCTTAATATTTCGAGACAAGAACTTTTAAAATTATTGAAGCTATCGTTAAATACATAAAATTTATGTGAATTGGTATTAATAAACCTTGAAATTAGGTGCAGATAAAAATTATAATGGCTTACAGTGTTATATACGGACAGGGGAAATAAAATAGATGGCCTTAAGTTATTTCTTGGAACATATGAATTTAAAATGCCCAATAAAAACTGGCAATTAATAATGACGTTTATTAATTTAAAAGTAAAAGACAATAGGCTATAAATAAATTTCTCCGAAATGAAAGTTCATTAAGAAAAATTTCCCATAGCTCACTAGTAGGAAAATCCCACTGGAAATAAACATAAAATTTTCTTCTTCGATTAATAATTATTCTGAATCATTTCAATTTGATTACTGTATTTTGTATAAGAAGAATATTAAATATTAAAATGAATATTAAAAAAATATTATTAAAAAAAAATATTATTACTAAAAAGAATATTAAAAGAATATTATTAAAAATGTTGTACATGTCCCTTAATGTGTTGGTACGTGTAAATGTGTTGGATATCCTTAAATATCTTTTTTTAGTATATTTCCTTTGCAAAGGAGAGATGCCAAAGATTAACACAGATCTTTTTTTCTGGAGAGAAGGAAAAATGCATTACGCACACAGGAGGCGAGCTTGTAGTGTAGGACTCCCCTAAAAAAGGGTGTACCCACTAAAAAACCTCCTCTGCTCTTTAGGAATCTAGGTCATTCCTATTAGGCAATTAACAATTAGGCAATTGTTTGTCACATTACATCAGGCTAGGGCTAAATTAGCCTAAGCCCATTAGGCTCACTCCTTGACCAGCCGCACGGTCAGGGGTTTCTGAACCGCTTAGCGGTCCAGATCAGCCTTTTTTCTAAGAAGAATGCCCCGAACGCACCGTGACAAGCAATCCAGCAGCTCTCATCTACCGAGATCTTTTGGCAAACCGTGTCCACCGAAAATGCACAAAAAATGTGTGTGGCCTCCAGGCGGGGCCCTTCCCAACGCGGTTAGCGGAAGAAGGTGTGCTCCGCATAGCCAGGAACGCCCGGGCAATAAATGCAGTCCGGTGAACCGGTCTTGCCCATTGCGTACAGGTAAAACCGAAAATAGAAGTGACCTGTCAGGAATTGGGTCGGGTAGTAGTCCACATCCCCATGCCGCCGTTACACCAATAGTTGGACCCGCTTTATAAGCCACGCAGTCTATTGTCCTCGGTTGTCGTGCTACCAGGGGTGTTTCCATTTCTGGAAGGTTTGCGAGCGATCTTTTTTTCTTGCCGTATCCTTGCCAACCTTATCGACTGACAATATAATAAAAGTGTAAAAGTGTCTCAAGCTACATTATTAATTTTGTTGCTAAGTAAACACCTATAATATTTCAAAACGTTTTATTTGATGGTCATCAAGGAAGGTTACATAGAAAGCCATAATCATTAAAAATCATCTATACCCTCCAAAAGGTTTCAAGGTTGTTTGAGAATATTACTTTAAATAGAAAAAAGTCCTATCAATTTTCGTTTGTATCAACATATGGTGAACAGTTTAGAAACTTATCATAAGACTGCTTGCTTTGATATTGTCATAATTTGGGCGAGAACCAAAGAAGAACGAAGGCCAAGATAAATGAAAGGTAACAAGGTAATGTAATGAAAGGTAACACTTAAGGAGACTTGTGTTGGATTCAGCAACCGATGCACGTGGTCCGATATCTGGAAATGTGACCACACTCTTGTCGCAAATAATTCGACGTTCCGTCAACAATATTTTTCGTACTTTAGATAAGCCAAATTGGATTGTACATCCTGAAATTAGCCTCCTACACTTAAGGAATAACTTTTATAATTTCTAGAGTACAAATGATATGTTTAAGTGGTTTTCATAATTCTCTACAGGGGCGGGTTCTAGATGTCGAGATGTCTCGGTTTCTCCCCTCGGCTTAGCCGTGATGGAAGGAGCCCCTTTGCGACTGGAAGGGCCCTCGCGGCGCCCTAGTCATCTCTTTCTTGTTATTCCTGTGCCTAAACTATCCCAGGTAAAATATTTTCGCAAAAGTATTAATCATAGTCAACTTTTAACATGTGTTTATAGTTGAAAAATACCATTCGTTAACTTAGTTGTAAGGAATTGTTTGCTGGTAAATTTGTAAACCACTCTGTATTCCACAGGTTTAGTACCTGACGAGTTGTTGTGCGTCCTCCTTAGGAATTCTGACAGATCACCCACACTTGGGAAAATTCCCCGTTTCTCGTAGGGCCCACGTATTAGATATCCGTCAAGTCATTACCATTATAAAATGTATTAATTTTGTGGTATACTTAATTAAAATACTAAGGAGATCATTTAAGACTGATTTCAGAATTTTGAGACCTAACATTTAATCAAACACATTAACTTTGTAAAATTACCGATAAGTGTGCTGTGAGCTACGATGGTTCGCATCGATTGCGAACCATAGGGTGGAAATCGACATTATGGCTTCTACAAATACTTTTAAGAGGTATTTTGCTTACATTAAAGTGAATAGATTAGAAAATTTTTTGTTTTTGAAGGCTTTGATCAATACTAACTTGTTTCTTTATTGTTAGTAGTTGTGTTTGGCTTAAATAAATCTGCGTGAATGACCTCTACGCTAGTCCTGGTGAGTATTCTAGGCTAGTTTACTATCGGCATGAAATAATACGCTATTGTTATAAACAAAACATAGATTTACTATCCTGAGAAATTTGACTACTTTAAATGGGTATGACAAATAGGACTGACAAATAATAAATCAAAGTATTGTGAATTACAAAAAAAAAAAAAAAATAGCCCTATGGCTTCTTGACTTAAATAGTTTATTACTAATGTCCTTTAGCTGTGTTTAACAATAAACCATGAGTCCTTTCTTGTATTAGGAGAGTTTGTGCTGACAAGCAATCTCAATTTTGGAATTTGATTTTAAAATAATAATTGGTGTCAAATAATTTTGACTTTCAGAAGAATGACAGTTGTTTAGAAATGGCTGAAATGTCCAAGTCTATTATTTTCTTTTAAACTTTCCTGGATGTTCATGGATGTGATCGATAAATCTTACCAATTCAATATCAATCATTTTAGAAAAATAAAAAAAAAAATAAAAAACGGGATTGAATTTAAATAAGTACTGTTTGGACAATGTACCAATTACTTGGTACTCGATTAAATATCTCAAGTTCATACCATGGTAAATCATTTAAAAGTAACTGTTCCCTTATAAATATTTTCGTGTTAACACTTTGAAAGCTGGATAAAGACGTAGAGGATCAGTGAAGTCTCTCTTGGGATTAGCACCTGTTCTTGCATTGTTGCTTTTCAGGGGTTCGCAACTTGAAGCAAAAACATTTAACACAACTCTGCATGATGGGATTCTGATTAGTTTGAGAACTTTATATTGAATTTATAATGTATTTTGTATTTACATAAAATGTTTCATCGGTATTGAAACTCTTTTATGTAAGTATGTAATTAATTAGTTTAGTGGGTATTTTTCTGGGATATTCCTTTAATTAAAAATGATATTTGACTATGTTCAAAGTATTCCATATGAAAAATGAATTATCAATCTAATATGGTAATAATGTACTGAGGGGTGGCAAGATGAAATAGACTTTTACTCAAATTGGTAAACATAAGATAACAGAATCATGAAAATCATCTTTTAAAATTGATTAATTATCTTGGCGTAATTAATTATTGAATTATATTAAACAGCAATATTTAACACATATAAAATAGCTAAGTACTAAAATACTGTATGTGGTGCATGAAACATTACAATTTTCCTGTATTATGGATTTTAAGCTCTTATGTAGCATCTTTAGCGGTCGATAATGTATAAGATATTTTATAAATGTATAAGATTGTATAAAAAAATTTTAGAGATCAAGTATGTATAAGATGCTCTTCATATTTTTTTTTTACTACCTACTATTGAGCTTAATTTACATTTGAAATAACAAGATAAGAGGTTTAAAAAGAATGATACATTTTTTCTTTAACTACACAATTATTTTTTGGAGACTTTCTGGGTAGTACAATTTTTTGACGGTACATATTTTTAGTGGTACACATAAAAAATATTTAGGTTGGGAATGCCCATCTAACAAACCAGAACTGCTAGGGTGAGGCTTCGCGAGGACCTTTGCACCGGAAGATCGGTTCTCAAAGCCCGGAAGAGTGGTTCTTCTGTCCTTACTACCGAACTGTAATGTTAATGCCTAACTGTGTTGACTGTAGAATTCTCTTCAAGGTGGTACATCTTCTACCCAGTACTTGTACCGCCCAGTCGGATTTCTCAATCCGTCTGAGTGGTACAATTTCTCAGGGGGGCCTAACTTCAGCCCTATTGATGGTATGATTCCTCATTCGTGGTACGATCAAAATGATTTTTTAGTCTACGAAAGCAAATACAATTTAATTAACTGTTAATTTTTAACTAAACCTTGCGCGATCACCCAGTGTTCTATAAAATAAATATCATATATTGAGCAAAGAGTGTTGAAATATCCAAATCATTTTAGCAGCAACACATTTGTTTAACTGAGTTAAGCGTTCTTCAATCTACATGTATTGTTAATATTATAATTAATAAATATTAATATACACCAAACGACTCCAAAACAACTCCAGACAAAAAGACTCCTATAGCAAAACAAAACTCATTAACTAAGTTTTAATGACAGTAAAATTATGTATTTTAAAACAATTATATTACAAAAAAAACAATTATGTATGAACAATTATAAATAACTTTAAAAAATCTTATAGTGCATATATTATGATTATTTCACTAGCAAACTACCTCTAGTGACTGTAAAATAGAATGTAACCCATCAATTTCATAGATTAAGAATAGGCTCTATTTAAATTCCTCTTTCCCCGTGAAATACGCAAACACGATAATTTGGGGTTTACAACTACTGTAATTTCATTTGGCACACGTGCTTCCTGCGATAACCTTCTCATATTATTTTCCCCCTCCACTACAAGTCATAAAAAAATAATCCCATGATAGTGCTGAAGTATGGTACCGCTGAGAAACTTTACTACTCGGACGAATTGTGAAATCCTCTAGAAACTCCGTTAAAATTTTACGATATAAATTGTAACAACAAGATGGGATCCTTAATTTTTATATCAATACTTAATTTTTATATCAATATACTTACAAAGGCAAATCACCGTGGCATTTGAATTTCCTTACCTGAAACAAAAAAGTTATTTAAATTTATAGTTTGGTTTAAGAAATATCTTGAAATATGTGAATCAACGAACTTTTTTATTATGTTAATGCTTATTCTATAATTGTAACAATGTGTAAATTTTGCAATAGTAAATGTTGTCATATGCAGTATGTTATATTAATTAATAATATTAATATGTTGTGTAAAACGGTTGATTTTCATACAAAACTTCATTATCAAAAGAAAGTTAAAAATATTTTTACAAGAATATTGCGTCCTGCAGCAAAATTTTTACATTTCAACCTTTTTTAATGAGGTACCGGAAATAGCAGATTATTTTACGATCGTATTTGAGTATAAAAAATCCCTTTAAATTTCAATCAACAGCAAAGTAAAGAAGTCTAATAATTTGTCCGTTATGAAACATTATTGTTCAGAACAAACAACAATTACTCATAGAAACTGTCTGCTGTTGAAAGTTTTCTGAAGTATGATCCTCCCACTCGAGTGCAATACGAACCCTCTGACCGGAAAGTCCAAAACTTGTATCGTATCTGCTCAAATGTCTAAGTGTCCTTAGGATTTAAATTAGATTATTTTAGGTTCAAATGGACTCCAAAAGAATAATTTAAATAGTTTCCAAACGTAGTAGTTTTATAATAATTTTTATATAAAAAAGTTAAAAAAAATATACATTACATCATTATAACATACATTAGAGATAATACATCAGATTATTTAAATGTAGTATAGTTTGTTTAGTTTTTTAAGTAATGTTATTTTATATTTAGTTTTAAGTCGTTTTGTAAGTAGTTTTATAGTGTTTTCAAGTTATTTAGGTTATTTATTTAGGTTCCTTTTATTAAATGGATAAAAATTATATATCATCAAATTTGTTGAAAAAATATTATTTGGTTATATGTGTTGGGATGTTTAAGGAAGTAAGTACCAGGGGGACCGAGCGTAGGCTCGGTAAAAATATTGCTTTCGTTCTCACACAAAGCTTGCTCGCTCCGCTCACTCACACTCTTCCATTTGAAAGACGAGCTCGTTCGCTTCGCTCACTCGCCAAGCCGGAGGGTGCTGCACTTTGGTATAATTGTCTTAAACTACAGGTTAAAGATGTAACACATTGGTTTATATCTACAGTTTATCAGCTGGTTTTGTTCAATACATAAAATCTCCATAAGGATAACATGGAAACTTTGAAGGGCTCTAGCGCGAAAACCGGATTTTTCCCAGACATGGGACCAGCTCCAATCGATTTCTGGTGGCCAAAACACCCAGATTCAATAAAAAAATGAAAAATCCTTGGAGCGAAAAACAAAACTTTTCCCGTACAAACGGAGCCTGTTTTATAATATAAGATAGAGTGTTTCTAGCCATTTATGTGAAATGTATCTAAAATATGTAAAGAGGAAACAGCGATGATCAGTAAGTTAAGCATGTTTCATTAATTTATTTTTTACATGCATTCTTTGTTGTATTTTGATTCGTTATGTTTTTTGAGATTACATTTTGGTTTACTAATGTTTTACCAATGAACGTTGATAAAAAATGTCCATTAGAGGGGTGGAATGATCGTCCACAAGAAAAATATGAGAATTGCTTTGATATAAACTAATATATTAAGGATACATAATTTCCGTAGTTTGTATAACTGGCATTTTAACTACTAACTCTTGGGTTAAAATAAAAAAAATGTAAAAAGAATTCAAATTTGAATTTTAAACCTAAATGCAGTAGTTTATTAATACCATTATAGTAATAGGTATTGTGGGGTTTCATATTTGTGGGTAGTTTTACATCTTGACTTTTATTTGTCGTATATTGTAACCTCACACAAGGATTTGCATGTCCATGTAAGGGAGTAGACGATGGTAATTCCTCGACTAAGGCGTGCTAGCGTTTTTTCATTGTTATTCTGAGGGCTCTCACAGGGACCGTGGTCAACACAAAATATTAGGTATACGAAAACTCTCCTAAATATCCTCAAAGTATCCATATGTGCAGGCCAATTTCAATTTCATGTTAAAATCAATACCAAAATCAAATTTATTTAGTAACTAATGGTGAAAAGTTTATAGTTTTATTTAATATTTTCGTAATAAGAAAGATTGATTAGTTGTTGTATTATCAACTCGACAAGTCAAATATAAAATAAAATGTCCATAGTGGTTCATAGTTAGGTAGCGTTCAATGATTTTTGTTTTTTAATATCTTGAATGTTAATTTAAACTCTAGTACCTGGGGGCCTAGCATTTGCTCGGTTAACTCAAAACAGTAATATTCTTTATAGTAATATCAGTTAAAGTTACAGGCAGTGCGCTAAAATGGCAAACAAACGTTCTTTGAGATCCTTGTGCAAACATACATGTGGTGACATATACACATTCACACATGTATACATACATACGAGTGTACCTTACTCGTATTAGAGTATACTAATAGGATTCAATTGTCGTTACAGAAATGAAAACTACAAAAATATCATATAAGCTTTTTCAACTTTTATTTGTTAATATTGAAGTGTCTATACACTAAATCTGATTAAACCGTGTGATGACCAAAATATCACTTCTATTCACACAAAAAATACTATGCATTGTTTTTTAAATGACCAAGGATGGACGTGTGACGAAAACACGAAGGATACAAATAAAACCTGATTTTGACTTAGATATCTCATACTATTGCACTTTACCGCAGAAATAAAATATTTATACAACTTTTAACATTTATAATATTAATTATCTATGAACGTAACTTCAAGTATTTAAAACTTAATAAACTCGTTAATAATTAAATTTTATATCGCATGAAAACCTTTTATTGTAAGATTTTGAACTAAATTTAACTTGTTATATTTTAAAATGAAAAAATAAATAGTATTCTGAAATATTTTATTTATATTGGGAAGACATCGACCGTAACTCAATATAAAGCCAAACAAAATATTGTTACAGAAGATATTTTGTTTGGAGAAGCATTGTTTTTTTCTCATTTCATCCCTCTCTTGTCTTTCGTTCGGTCTTATAACATCGCTTTATTTGACAGTCCTGTAATACACAGGAAGACCGTATAATATAGTGAAGTCCATTTTTTCAAGCTATGTAACCATACAGCTTTTTATGGCTGTAATATTTCCCTGCATTGCAAATTTTAAAAATTGAATAAAAGATTGTTTTTCTTTCATTTAATTCAATAAAATATAATTATGTTTTATCAAACGTGTGCAGAAAAATAAAAAATTACTTTTAGGCATAGAAATTCAAAAATAATAAATCAAATAAATTGAAGGTCAAAAAGCATCTGCCAGGTAACCAATATTTGTTGTTAAAGAGCTTAGCTTTGTTGAAGAATTTGAAATTTATAACTAGTTGAGGGAATTCCTTTCTCCGTAATCATAAAGCTTAAATAAAATGGTAGGGTTTTCTTTTCATAGTAACTTAAGTAAACGTCTTAAAGGTGTGTGTTCAAATCATACACATAATAATTCAATTCGTGCAACAAAGCAAATAGTACCATTTAAAAGTAAGTGAAAACTATTCTGTTTTAGTTTTTGATAATAATTTGTATAACAATTTATTTTATCAGTTAATCTGTTAAAAATATCATTAAGGCAGTACAAACGATATATTAAATTTAAAGCCTATAGTTGTTAAAAATAAAAGCAGTAAAACCTAGTTGGTTGGTTGAAGACTAGAACCTTAACGGTTTAGAAAAGAACATTATAACCGCATCATTAGCATCGGTAACAAAGGATTATTCGTTAGACTCTCTTTGCAGTTTTTCATACAAAACAATCAATAGTCCTAATTGCATTCAAGGATTCTATTTCTTTGCAAATATTCCATTAATATAAATAAGATACACAAAGTCAGCACTAGTTTATCATTTTCTAAACAATTAGTTCGGTAATTTATCATCTAGTAATCTACAGGGTTCATCATTGATACACTAAAAAATAATCGTTTCAAATGTATTATCAATTTTCCTTTGTGTCAGGGGAACTGTCAAAGGCTAAAATTTAAGCAAATGTTTGTATGTAAGCTACTTCAAATTAAATATACCACTAAGAAAAGCATGATACAGAGGGCTGGATTTTAACGGATACTGAAATGGCAGGTAAAATGTTACATTAACAGTAAACAAAAAATAAAATATAAAATAAAACACACATTCTTTTTTTGTTTATCTTAAATCAAATCATACCAGCTGTTTTATTTTATTTTTTTACTATGGGGAAATAGTTTTATCGAGAGTGGTCTTGACAATGGCCCAAAGGACAACCTGTTTCCGGCTCGACAATTTCCTGTTTGCAGCGCAGACTCCAGGGAGTCCTTATGTGTAGCCGTGAACATAGCATACACTAGGGACCTGACCTAGGTCTTTGCTGCACCGTACTGTTTATGTGTAACACATCATATCGTTATTTAAAGTTAAAACTTCAATATAGCAAAAGATATTCAAATAAAAACATAATTAATTAAAACTGATTATGGAAACGAAATTATTAAGGACCCGGCCTAACCCTGGCGCGCCACCCAAATGCGAGAGTTTTTTTTTATAAACGTGTTATCTTCTGCTAAATGCATCCTAGAGCTTTAAATAAAGTGTCATATTAAGAAAGAATAAAGGTACAAAATTTCCTTCGGTAATTCTTTTGTTAAAACTAATAGAAAAACTCGGTTAAAAACTGAGAAAAACAAATGATTTTGTAGCTGAAATTAGAAATTTTATTAAAAGATTATAAAACCAGAGAAGACGAGATCCGTCTTATTTCTTTTAGAAAAGGTTAAGAGTCAATCTCCTATCTTATTTGGTGAATTTTGACTGAATTTTAGAATGAACATGATTCTTGTAAATCTCTACTTCTGCAAAACTCGTCACTAAAGAAAAACAGATGATTTTAGACAGTTATAACTGAAATTGGAAATTTTATTTAAAAATTTTAAAACCAGAGAAGATGAGGTACGCCTTTCTACTATTAGAAAAAGTTAAGAGTCAATCTCTATTTTAATTAGTTCATTTTAAAACACTATTCTCGTAAACCTCTGCAGGCATAAAACTCGCCTAGCACTATGGCCGCGGCCTCGAGCGGCATTCGGGTAAATTATAACTATTCAACTTAACACTTAAAAGTTGAAAGAAAATTGGTTGAAAAACGGCGTCTGAAATAGGGAAATGAAATACCATGTTTGAGCATAAAAGCCGTATGGTTAACATTGCCGACTGCGCAACAATGGGCGAATGGCCCAGGGTTGAGGATGACTCTTAAGATAAGTTATGTAATTTAGCTAAAAAAATTAACAAATATATGTGTGTAAAGATAAATAAAGGTTTAAAGGAATATTTCTGACATTAAAGCATATGTATTATTCAAATATTGATTTTTTTATTATCTAAAGTTTTAAAAATGTATAAGCTAATTTTAAGCTAGTATTTACAATAAAAAAATTAAACTATCCATTTTTAAGTAATGTTTATTTCACCCTCGTCAAAAAACATAAATAAATAAAAAATTTAATAAAAAATAAAAATAAATAAATAAAAAACTAAATTAAAACCAACAAACAAGGCACGGTCAACCCGGTACTTAATTTAAAGAGCTTAGTAATACTGTAGTTTATTAAAATTTTATGATTTGATTATTCACAATAATACGAAACACAGTAAGAAATATATTAACAAACCTCTATTAAAAATTAATTTTAGTTTGTTGATTATCGGAACCTAACGGCTCCGATAAAATTGTTCAAATCTTTTCTTTATTTACAAATGGAGATGTATTTAATCATATACTCAACACAAGTAAACACAAATGAATGTACATGTGGCCGTAATGATGCGTAATAATGATAGTATGATGAGGTTCTAGGAAAACGGAGCCTTGACAAGAAACATTGTTGAACTTTGCACAAAACACGAAATTAACCTGCAATTTTCTTATTAAACCACTAAAAGTTCAATTGAATAGAATATTTTGAATCTCACTACATCAATATCGGCTGTTTACGACAACGAAAATCATGCTTTTGAGGTGTAGACCGACAATCTTCGGTCCTACAAGTTCCCACTGAAACAAATGGTAAACGGTAGCTGATGTGAAGTGCATCCCTCTAGGTTATTTAATGTTATGTTTTTTAAACGGGCGGATAAAATATTTTTCACTTGTTAACTATTTATTGCATACTGTAGTATAATGAAAAATACCGTTCGTAACTCGGGCAAAAACGTTTTGCGTACTCTCGATCGTTTCGAATTCTCGACATGGTCTCGATCTTGAAACATGATCTCGAGGCCGGCAAACGCCATTTTCGGCTGTTGTAACGAAATACTCTATGATTACATTTTTAAAAATCAAGTTCAAAAAAAAAAACAGTAAAACCTAAAAACACAAAGCATGCAATTATCGGTGTCAACTGCCACACTTTGACGTTGGTTTTAGTTTGAATTTCATTGGACTTTTCTCCACGTGACAGTTTGTTAATGGACAATGATTCATATCCATTGTGCCATTCAATATAGAGTGGTCTAATAACTGCACAACTTTGCTAGGCCTAACTGTGCCAATCACAATCGTCAGTAGGCATTACTGCTTGTGTGGCTGTTAATTTGTTAACCCATTACTGACGATGTGGCAACAATGGATTAGCAATGTGGCAACACTGAGCGATGCCTGTACTGCTGATAGTATCTGGACCAACTCACGGCGCAACGGTCCTCTTCATTGATTGTGATTACAAATACAAATAAAATAAAAAATATATGACCAAATAATTAGTATTTTTAAACTTAATATAATGCTGTACCGAATAAACATTGTATGTCTATTATACCATGACAGGGATTACAAGGCAAAGTAACTGTAGATTATATACCACACTGAGAAAGAAAACATATTGAGTATAAACTTAATAATTTTTATTTAGCTTTAAAGTTATTTACTTCAGAGCATTTACGATCTATAAAGATTGATCTCCACAGACAGTATCCAATTGCAAATACAATATTGGTAGTAAAATTGTACAAAAATTAATTAATATATTATCTATTAAATCCCCAAGATAAGCTGTGTCAGATAAACGACTAAAGTCAATATTGTACAGTGAGAGGGTACTAGAAAACTAGTAACAGAGTCGGAACACATTATGATTTCTACAGCCAATTATAAGGGACTTGCAGAGGTAGGCCAAATGAAAAGGATTGAGGAACCATCAAAGGCAGCAATCGTAAGGCGAGCCCATTGACTGGTGCGGAGGAGAATCCGCATTAAGAGGTGAACGACCAAAGACATTCCGGTATCACATCGATTTATAATCAAATTAAGTGTCTGCAGTATCAGCCGCCTTAGAGGTTTAGTCCCATAAGACTAAAGTTCAATTTCAAACATCCGCTTTCCGTTACGTAATTTTAAACTAATTTCAATACCCAAGGACCTATGGAATAAAACAATTAATTATACCCTTGATTATTTTATTAATAAACCAAAAATTATTTTCAACATTTTTTGTTTTGAAAATGGACTTGTTTGTTTCATTAGTCAATTAAGTATAGCCTATTTAGTTAGTCCATTATCCTATACATTATATTAGTATATTCAGTCTATTCTATTAGTCTTTCATTAGTTTCATGGGTCATGTCATCTATCACATAGCTATACAACCGTAATTTTTGTTGAATTTCTTTATAGGGAATACACTAATTATTTTACAAAGTTTTCGATGATAAAAAGTTTATTGGAAATAGCATATATATGAATATTGTCTTACAAGTATTAAAAGTCGTCGGATGGTTCAAATTTAACATTCGTCGAATGGAAATAAGAATCCAAGGCGCCCGGTACTGTTGATTGAAAGATGATCGACTGTGGACTATCCACTGTGGACTATTGTCACATTAACAATAAAATAAGTTCTTAAGGTTTTCCATAATACCGAGGTATTGCATTATCAGCTTTGTAATGTTTTAAGATTGAAATATGAATTAAAATTATATTTAATGTATACCATGATGATTATTTCAGTCAAAATTATAAAATGCGTTAAAGGGTAGAGCGTAGCATAAATCCTATCCGTAACTAAATCAGTAATATAGTTTTTCAAATCCATACAGTTCAACAAATAATATTTAACACTAGAAGTCACTGTTCTAAATTCAATCAAAATTTCAGTTGATATGGACCCAATCAGTGTATAAATATTTTATAACTGAAAAAATATTTTATAATTTTTACCTCGGCATATTATATTTGTTGATCTTAATAAGTTGTTATATTTTCAGATTAAAATACCCCTCCAAATTATATTAGAAGATGTGATTGACTAACATTACAAGAAAATAATAGTATTTATATAGCTAATGTTAACAGAAATTCCCGAAACACAACACCCATGCTTAAAATACTGCTAAAACAAGTACAAAATGAATATTACCACTAATACTTTAGATTAATGAATTAATTATATTTCCTTAACTTATCTTAAAACCATTGATTTAAAGTTAAAAGTATTTTTTCGTAGATTTCTTATTTATTTTAAGGCATTATAAAGAAAAATACTAAACCTCCAAGGAAACTCTTTTTTTGCAATAGGGCATAAAATAGAATCTGTTGTGTATAATTTTGAGTAATTAATCTTTGTGAAAGAAGGGGAAAGAAGCGAACAAAGAAATAGAGAAGGCGAGAGAATTGATACAAAGATCAATGTTAAAAAAGAACGATCATTTTTCGAAAATTATATTAAATTACATGAATTTAGTTAGCAAGAAAAATAAAACGAAAAATACTATCCTTTGTGGATAAAGTTACATATCGAGTTATTGATACATCAGATTTGTAATTAAGTTATTGTTTTTTTTTAGGTTTTTTTTTAAATTTTTACGTCCTTATAAGAAAAATAAAACGAAAAATACTATCCTTTGTGGATAAAGTTACATATCGAGTTATTGATACATCAGATTTGTAATTAAGTTATTGTTTTTTTTTTAGGTTTTTTTTTAAATTTTTACGTCCTTATATAGTTTGTATTATACATATTAAGAAAACAGCACACACACACAGTCATTTACACCTATTGGAAAATGGAAATATTTTTAAACTGTCAATAACAAAACAAAAATATTATTTAGAAAACTTTAATGTGGAGTGAAGAGTAAAAATGAGATGCCAATATTTAATATAAATATGTTAGTATAGACCAAACGTACTTGCAAAAACACTCCGTTATTAAATATTATAGAAATAAGTTTTCATTCGAATTATATAAAGAGTTCAAGTAGTAAGCTTTATTCAACCTTTTATAGTAAAATATACAGTTGGGTTCAAAAATTCGAATCACGTTAATGTAATTTAAATAAATGAATATAGCTCTGAACTTCCCCAAAGCTCATCTAAGTTACTAAAATAGATTACATCAAAAGTTAAGAGCAACAACCATTGGAGCATTGTTCCACTCTCAAACATTATATAATCTCTGAAGGAAACTTCCTCCATGAGCCACGCTGACGCAATCACTGACCGGAAGAGGAAGTTCATGGTTTGTCAAAGCTTTTCAGCTTCTCCCTCGTAGTATCTAAGTCTTCTTGTTTCGAAATTGGAATACTGTTCTCTTTTCTTTTTTTTTTTGTTTACTCGTTGGTATTATTCTTCACATAGTTATCAATACTCAACGTTTATGATGATATTAAAAATGCAATCTTCAGTAAATTCAGGGCCAGTTAAAACATTTTTATCTAATTACATCAAACCCAATTAACTATAGGAAAATATATAGTTTTAGGTCGTTAAATTTTTCAATCTTTGTTGTGTCTTGTTAAAAATTTATAATTTTTTTGAATTTAAGATATTATTGTTTAAAAGTTTAAAATTACCAACATTTTTAGACAGGGAAAGTTGGAAATGGAAATATCACACTAAATTTGAAAATCTTACTATCCCAAATGGTAGCTTTAACATTTAATTACGTTACTCTAACTTTAAACATATGGATTTATGAAAAGTTACATATAGACACAAAGACCAAAAAGAATTCAAGATAGAACACATTGTCTACACATTGTCATTGTGAACACATTGTCAGATAGATTGTTCTAACTTTTGCTCGTTTTGGCTTGGTTTACAATCTGGTAAAGTTTATAAAAAATGTTGAAGCTGTGTAACACATCGTATTACCTCACACACTCCCTTAGACTTACCAAATATGGCCACTTCGGTTAAACTATTTAAATTAAAAATTTTGAGTTGTAGTTGTTGAGTGCTCCATCAACTTGGGTATCCCGGATTACGTCGCCGTGTGTGAACATTTTTTCCGCCCGCTAGACCAGTTTGTGCCGGCCCGGTTTGACTAACTGGCTGGAATGAGTCAGCTGATAAGGATTGGTGACTGATAACGTCACCTGGAGCGGTGTTTTGGGGTAGAGCGGCTTGTGGATCAATAGAGGAAGGTTACCGTATGCTTTAACTCGAAAATGATTTTTATTAGACATTATTTAGAGATACAAATATTTAAACCATGCCATCTTAATCACATCTATGTTCCAAATACTTACATGTTTAGTTTTTCCATTTCTCTGCCCACACCCTCCTCCCTGAGTAAAGCCGGACATCCAACAGTGGAGGGCTACACCTGGACACTGTGTTGATATTAAAAAAAAAAAAATAACTTTCCTTCATTTTTGGTTGTGCTCAGATAACAAATGTAAGTTCTGTTACACCGAAAGTAAACCACAACATTCAAAGTGTAATATTTACTTCACATTCATAATTACTGTATTTCGTTGAGTATTTGCTTTCTTTTACGTGTTTATAATGAAATTTACGGCAGTTGAGGGTGATTAGACTCACCGCACCTGTGGGACTTCATCACACTCGTCCCTCGAAGTCTGTGCCGAATATGGGACAAAGCCTTCACAAGTGTCACTCAGATCTAGTACGTAATCGTCGAGTAATTTACAAAGCTTCACACCAGCCAAGAATACTAAAATGTATGCCACCATTATCGCCATTTTTAAAGACGAATGTTATACTAAAACTTTAAAAGAATTTGAGAGAAGAGGATGCTTTAGTTAACTCCATTTAGCTCAAGTTTACCTTAGATAACAGGAAATTTGTGTCTTGAACATGCGGCACATTTTTTATGTTTTTCATTGTTGCTATGATACATATTCTAAAAAAAGATTTATAATATAATTACATGACATACTGTACCTATTATGTTATATAGTTAAACAACAAATCACAATTAACAACGACAATTAAGGATTGTGTGTTTTGTCTTGTCGAATGTATGGTAACAGAATAATTTTAGTTAGTTCAATGGTAAAATATGTTATTATTGAGTAGTAAAACTAGATAATAAAGGAGGAAATGTTGCATAATCATTCTTGACAGTGACTTCCTCAGTCTTTGAACATTTGGGCAACGCAATTACGAAATAACGGAATTGGAAGTCGTTTGTTTGTCGTAACTCGGTTGATGTCTGCTCGATTTTCCATAGAGTAGATTCTTTAACAACATATTCTAAAAATTCAAAACAAATAATTATATTGAATCAAGTTTAATTCAAATTTACTTCCTTTTAATTAATTATTTTGGAAAATATCTGGAAAATTGAACCGAATAATAATAATAATACCGTACAAAGACAATGATAATACTAAGAAAAGATTTTATATGCAGGACAAAATTAACAACAATTGTATTTTTACAACGTTTTTACGTTAAGTATAATGATAACAAATTACTTTATTGTTTCGTAAATTTTAGTAAAAAGTATCAGAGTAAGAGATCAATTAATACGAATATTTACTTAAGCAAAATGGTTGCATAAGTTCCCGGTTATGCTAAGTAACATGAAACAGAAAAAGGACAATATGAAAGGAAACTTCAGGGACCAACTTGTGTAATAACATTCCGTACACCCTTCGCTAGAGAATATTCTTATGCAATATTCTCCTTATTTTCAACAAACTTAGCATACAATAGCAACATTTTTACTACTTAAAATTCTATTACAACATTTTATCCTTATAAAAAATCTTTGAATTAATTATTTAAGACCATATACTTTTTACTTACACTAATGCGAAATGAAATTTCTAGGTATTTCTTGGTTTAACTGTTATAAATTGTATATTTATAAACTAATAAATGGTTTGGAGTTTATTTAAGCAAACAACAAAAGATCCAAAAATGAACCGAAATGTTTGGTCTCTGTCATGTGATCAAGATCATCTTCACAATTATTCCCTTTAGATCTAAAGTAAACTGAAACCAAGACGTAAACAAGATTACTAATTATCACTTTGCAAATCAAGGTCTGGTTGTCAAAGGAAGTCTTAACGAGGGTGTCTTCGTTACCGATATTAATGATGAAACTGTAGTGTTCTTATAAAGCCCCTTTATTTTGGTTTATATATATTCATCCCCTTCACAGAGGTTTTAACATAAATATGAAAAATTAAAATTCTTAATTAAAAACACCAATTTAATTGTTCTTAATCATTATTAAATTATAATTACTGTAATATATTTATACAGTGTGGTTGAAAGGTCATGGACCTGGAACTGTGAAATATAAGTTTTACCATTATAGACAAAGTGATGAGACTTGGTATATATAAAAGAGCTATAAGTGTCTCCTCTTGTAAGCTATTATTTCTCCCCTTAAAGGGGACGGCTCACGAGGAGGCAATTCTTAAATAGCAGCATAGGTCAAGTTTGGTCTCAAGTTAAAGGTCCCACTTAGCAGAGTGCAATGCCGCAAACTAGACTTCAAATGGATGACCGAGATGGAAATGACAGGCAAACAAAGTTTCCATAATAATCATATGGTTAAAACTTAAAAATCCAATAACTTTCTTTATACTCTACCTTTTCACTTCGGGTTTGTGACTTTTTACTCCAAATGCAAAGGCAATTTAAACTATTTATAACGTGACAGAGGTCAAAAAAATTTTAATTTAAACACCCTCTTGGAGATGTCCTTCTTCGAAGTCGTCCAGATATCTGCCGTGGCCTTTGTCAAATACATTATATTAAACGTCTTTGCATTAATTTAGAGTAATAAGCCACAAACCCAACGTTGAAAGGTTGACGCTAAAGAAAGTTATTGCATTTTTAATTTTTACCCTTATGATTTAAATTGAAACTTTGTTTGCCTGCCATTTCCGTCTCGGTGATCCATTTGTAGTATAGTTTGTGGCATTGTACTCTGCTAAGTGGGGCCTTTAATTTGATACCAAACTCGACTATTTAAGAATTTTGTCTGACTCTTCGTGGGCTAATTCCCAGTTATGCTAAGTAACATGAAACAACAAATCCCCTCTTAAGGGATAAAAAGTGATAATAGCTTAAAAGAGTAGACATTTATTTTTTATCGATATACCAAGTCTCATTACTTCATCTATAATGGAAAAAATTTATGTCACCGTTCCCGGGTGTGGCCTCTAGGCGAAGGCCGTTCCCAGGACAACGGAAGAATGTGTGTTCCGCGTCGTAGGGAACGGCCGGACAATAAATGCAGTCAGACGAACCGGTCTGACTGGTACGACTGTAAATAGCCATGCCCCGACATGAATTCAGTCAGGAAGTAGTCCACCTCATCATTCCACCGTTCCATCCAAGGTTGGACCTGCGTGATGAGTCTCGCAGTCCATCGACCACGACTCTCCAGCTCCTAGCTCTCCTGGTAGTTTCGCTGACGTAATTAGATGTATTAAGCTACTACAAATATGCACTTTTAATAATTTTAAAATTTCATTTGTATAACTTCAACAATGTTATGTAAGTCACTTCGTAAAAACTGAATTAAACCTAAAATCCTAAACTCAAACTCACTTTATTGTCACAAAACTTTTTTCCTTGACTAGATTAAGACAGGAGACATAGGCAGGAGAAATCATTGTCAAACAGTTTAAACATCAGTTTTGTCACATCTAAGGCCAAAATAAGTTTATTAATAAAACTAAATATAAAATAAGAAATTTTACATTTAAAAAGGTATAGTGGAAAAATTACTTCTTCCAGCAAATACACTATGAGTATTAATTTTAAAATATTTGAGCAGAATTGTATTATAATAGTGTCTGGTAGATTGCTTGGAAATAGTTTCTTCACATTATAACTCTTCTCGAGAATAGTTAACATATGATTGTTGTACTAAAATCATCTTTGTGCCTAGTATCATTAGGAAGTCAAAGAAGAAGGGTAATTAATTCAAGATTTCAGAAAATTTTTCAATGTTGTTTTGGAAAATATCATAGTCTCAATTATAATTTCATCAGAATTTAAAAACATTTTCTCAAACAGTGAATAAAAACCATAGTTTGATTATACCAAGTCAACGATATCGAGTGAAACGAATTATTGAATTGTTTATCAGAATTATTTAATTATTTGACCAATCGAAGAATTCCATCTTTTACTTAAATACTAATTAGTATACTGTGTTCATGTGACGAAAGGTGACTTTGAGTTTGTTGTAGGTCACCCTTGTTTACACATTTTAACCCTCGTCTCTTCCCTTGGGATCACCCGGATCAACAAGACAAAGACTAATGGTTTCCAGACAAGGAGACAAACGGTATTGACTTTACTGCGACAGTAAGCACAAGTTTTGATAATGAATGTCTCCGTCTCAGTTGTCAGCAACGTAATGTATAACACCACAAAATTTAATGGAATGAGTATTGCTAAGAGGTAGTCGTAACACAAAAAGAAAATTATAGGTGAAATATTGTTCAGTGGTTCTTAACATTTGTAAGGCTGTAAAAAAGAAATACTAATTGGAATCTATTTTAAATCTATGTATAGTCTAAATTATAAAACATGTAGGTTTATATAGACTGTTATTCTGTTTATCCTTCTCTCCAAAATATGTTTGTACTGGTATAAAATAGTTGATGGTAAAATGATTCATGTTAGCGAACTTCCTTTTTCAGTTTGTAACAATTATAATTGAAAATATATTAATGGATAGGATTACCACTATTTAAGCCACATTATGTGCAAATATCGGTATTTGATTTTTTATCATTGACATTTTATTTAATATTTTAGATTTTTCGTCTTCATTAATTGCACGAATCTGTTTATTTCGTCAAAATATTCAACAGGTTAATATCTATAAAAGAATTGCGATTTAAGAAAAACCTAGATTACATACTTCGTAAAACTATTGCCAACTTGTTTATGTTATTTAAAAAAACACAAAAGAAGAACAATAAGAAGGAAAACTTTAACAGCTAACTTATGCAATAACATCCTCCTCTGAGAAAACTTCACATTCAATATTCTCTCTTGTTCAATTTACAATCACGTAAACACACGTTTTGAATTTAAAATAGGTTTCATATTTAGTTTTTCTTGGTTATTTATACTAAGATATTTTTAAAAACACTTTGTTATCGAAACAGTAACATGGTCGACAAAAATGTTAATATTGATGAATTTCCTCGATAAGGTTGAGCAATCCTATTCCTTGATGCCTAACTATTGCCATTAAGTTTACTAATTAGTTATTAAGTAATGTTTATGTTTACTAGGAAAATAACCATCATTCGAGAGAAATAATAGTCTCCCAGTCTTAATGAAAGGTAGGAAAGAAATTGAATGCAAAGTTTAACTAAGGTACAAATAGGATTACCAATTAATGTTTTGCGAATTAAAGCCGGTTTGTCAAAGGAAGTCTAACGAAGACGTCTTCGTTACCGATATTAATGAAGTAGCTGAAGTCCTCAAAAAGTTGTTTGGTTTTAGATTTACTGATTTGTTTCTAAAATAATAATGTTAAATAAGGTTGATAAAGTTGTTTTTATATTTAATTTATGTGGTTAGTATAACTTGTATTTTTTTGTCCTGCAATTATTCAAGAATACTTTAAACTATCTGATCATTCAAAAAAAAGAGAATACAATTTAAGTTTTTATATTATTTTTATCATTCTGCACGTAACATACTCCTGTTTTTGTTCTATAAATCTATATATTAATAGGCAAGCATGTTTCTTTTCCTCCTTTTTTCTCAGCTTGTGCGCAACGTAGGAGAAATCCGCACATACCGTTAGAAAGGTATAGTCATTTAGATGAGCAGAATCACATTCTAATTCATATTGGACTCCAGGGCTACACCCCACAGGCTCTCAAAGTCCCAATGTTAATCTTATGGAGGAAGGATAATTGATCGATTCATTAGACAGCTGTTGTAAAAACAACTGCTAGAAAAACAGAAAGAACAGATGATTCAGTTATAAAATGTTTTTAAACTTCTTGGGTCCAGATGAACAGAAGTGTTGGTCGAATTTCGACCAGGAGGCGATCTCTAGTTGTAATAAAAATGTAATTTTTTGTCCAAGACCTAAAAAATCAGCTGTGATATGTTTTAAATGCTAGTAGTAAAAAGTCAGGTGTTTGATGAGTCTTATAATTGTTTTATTAATTTGAGACGCAGATTTTAAATTGATTCTAGATTTAAAATTTTAAATTCATTTTTTTAACAACATGTAAATAACTAAAGTTTAAACAATGTAATTTACTTACTTTGAAAATATGACCTCAAAAATACAACGTTATGATTTAAATGGTTAATAATAAAAATTAAAATTGCATTGTTCGTCAATCGAAGCAAACGCGTTTTTTTTTTCCTTTTTTCTCTATCGTTTGATGTTTAATTGTTATGAACGATTATGCTCCAAAAAGAGGTTCTGTTGCTCCTGAATGAGAACTATAAAAGTTTAAAACAATAATAAAGTGGTATTTAAAGAAAATATTGCATGCCTGCTGCAACGAGGGTATTTACTTTTTATTTACGTAAGGGGTGGTTGTTGTATTAAGTTTACAATTGGCATGAACCTCTATTACACGGATGCTCATTTTCAGGAAACCCATTATTTTTTCCGATTTGCATTTTCAAAACTATGACCATTTTAAATCTCTAAGCTTTTAAATATCTCAAAACTGGTAAATTTTATAAAAATTTAACTAGCAACAAACATTTTTCTAATTTGATTATCTAACCAATAATACAAAGTTCTTAAGGAACTAACAACAAATAACAAAATAATGTGATTTTCCTATCAAAACAACATTAATATGCATGAATTATAATGCAAAATCAATGATGTTCCGCAGCAAAATAGCAATAAGTAAGTTATTTCTTGTCATAATTGAATTATTTATAAATATTTAATACGCGACATGTTTTGTTGTACAAGAAACTCCTCTTAAAGTTTTCAAGTGATTGGAATTATTTTTGTGTATTTGGATAGAGATTGGCGTGGAGTTGTTTCTAAAGTCAATTGGTAAATATCCATCCAAATGTAAGGGCTCTTGCAAAGCTTTAAAGTCTCATATTTCCCCATAAGATTAACATTGATTTTTCACACAGTGCCTACACCAGCAAGACTACCTCTTCATACCAAAGAAGTTAAGTTGAACCGTGAAGAATACACTGGTGAGCCAACTGCATTAAACAAGCCTAAGCAGTAAAAGGTATCCATACTAAATTGCTCAATTTCGAGCAACAATTACACTAATTGGTTAGATAATTTTATTTGCCAACTTTTTAAAAGTTAAATAAAATATACGGCTTTTGAGATATTTGTGTTTAAGGATTAAAAATAGACGCTATTTTGAAAAACAAATAGGAAAAGAATAATTTTTTTCTGAAAGTGGGCGTGATAGAGGTTCAGGCCAAATATTAACTTAATAAAAGTATTTGACGCGGAAATAAAAGTTATTAAGTGTTAAAACCAAACTGTGGCAGGCGGCTTAACGAAGCAGTCTTAGACATATGTTTACATAAACCTTTTGTTTATATCGATCCAAGGAATTGACACACGGAGTTTTGGTAGAGAGTTTGCGAACACCCTGTATTATTACACAGCTACACACGATAGAAAGGCATGCCAAGTAAGTTTTCAACATCAATACACGTTGTAGCTGGGCACTCAGCCCTCCACATTAAACTGGCGGACATTACTGCTCTCTTGATGGACTCTTTATGGTACTTCATTGCTATAAATGTGCAAAAACACTTAAACTAAAGCCAGTAAATCGTCGTCTACTTTTCTAAATTTAATTCATTGTTATAGGTTCCTGTGTAGAATTTGAAATAAAGTGTTTTATCATAATGAAGAATTTGATATTCTTATCATTTAAAAATACGATTTTCCCCATTTTTATCCGTTGTTTTCTTATTTTAACCTAGCAACATCAATGGTTATATACAAACGAATAGAACTTTTTTATGAAGAATAGATCACTTGATATATAACAAAGAATTTTGGAATATTAAAATTTGAATCATCATGCTTAAGACATATTTTGAGTACGATATAACTATTAATAATCTGTATCTTAATTACTTCAGAACCTTAACCCAGCAATCTTTTTTTCTTTTGATATAAAAACAAAATTTAGAATGTTATGAATTAAACTATAAGTAAATAATATTCCCTTACATTTTCGCCACAAATACATATAACAATTTCATCGTGATTTGTTTCAATAACGGCCTAAATATATACATTATTTGGTTTTCAACATCTCATGTAATTTGGGAAACAAGATCAAAATACGCAATGTACAAAAAACATGTGTTGATTATTATATTAAAAATCGTTAATCAATTAGCGAATAAAATTTCTCATTCTGATTCAGAACTAAATTAAATATGTTGTACTTTAATACAGTTGCTGATGACTGGATGTTAAAATTATACACATTAACAGTAACCGTCGTCTGTCGGAGATGTTTGGACATCATCGTTAAGCCCCTGGTCAACGCCTCACTCAAGCCCAGGTCATCAGCAGAGTTACTTTACAGGGATACGAAAATGATATTAGAATAATCAGTAAAGTAATCATATATGGCATGAAATCTCCATGAGCGATGGTAATAAATTATATATAAAATCTAGGCCTGCATTGTTATTTTTTTAACTATAAAAACTGAGAGTAATTGTTGTATCTGTATATCCTTAAAGGATCATTTAATGACAATCTAGATTAATTAGTTTTTGAGCGATAAGAAAATAAATGCGACTCAGTGAATTAATTTTGCAAATATCTTAAAAGGCAAAACCTAATTGACGTAATAATATATAAGAAATATTAATGTATTACCATATTTTAACCCTTTACTAAAGACATAAAAACCCACGTAAAGTTGGCAACACTTTTTTCTTAATATTTTGAAAAAAATGGAATAAACATATACATTACAGTTATATAATATATTACAATATTTGTGAATATTTTCATTGTAACCCTGCAAAAAAAGTAAATGTTGTTTAAGTGTTAAGACAAATGCTTAACTTTAATACTCAAGACGGTATTTACTAGATATTGAGCTTCATAGTCTAGTTAGCGCACGTCCCAGTTGAGTCTCAAAAGGGCCAATCCGTGGGCAAATGGATTACAAAGGCTTCCCCGGTATTATCGGGGATATCACTTATCCTCTCTCCTTCTGGGGGACAAGTAATTTGGATTGAGACAGTTCAATTTGCACTACTATACTCAATGGTCAACATAAGTTATTGATTAAATGACATATCATTAATTGTTTTATACGTATTATGTACATAAATGAAATATGTTTATTGCAAATAAGAGTTTTTATTACTGCGTTTTCCCGAAATTTTACATTTAACTACCCTTAAATATATCCCACGAACACCTTTCACTAATACTATCAACAGATTTAATGGAAATCAAAATTCTAAATAGGCTACTAATAATACTCTACATGACATTTAAGTTTTTGTGAGTGTATAAATTACATAACTAATTTTGTAATTAAAACCAAAAAGAAAAAAAACATTCAATTTTTAATAACACTGGGAAAACACAGTAAATTGAGATTACTATGTTTTCATAGTGAAATCTTTCCCAACGCTCGTCAAAATCTGATTAATGAATGGCTCACAATGACGTACTATATTTAAATTTGTATACTTTTATTTCAACTAATAAAATAGATTTATTATTAAGAATTTTAAATTTTAATAGTAACAAACTTTATGGACAGTTAGCCTGATTTTCTATTTCTATATACAGACCTTCAGTTAAAAAAGGTTTATGGTTTATCAAACAACAAATGTTCATATCCACATTTCTCTAGTATGCAGTAAACAGTTAATTGAATTTTTTACGAGGCTTTAATTTGTTGAACCCACATCAGATGTTGAACACACGTTTCCCAGCAGCATGGTGTATCTGACTACTACTATGAGAGGGAGAGGAGACCAGGGACATAACGATGCTTCCTTCACATCACCATCACTCCTAGTTGTCTGCTAGTAATGATACGGTCAAACTGGAGATTCTAGTATTTCATATTCTAGTTAATTAGCTTGACCTTCACCCGCCTGTTCTATTGCCCCCGACTATAATGAGTGAAGTAATAATTATATTTCACAAACACAATTTTTTTTCTTTACATTACACCCTAAAAATATCGTTTTCAGTATACTCAGATTTTCTAAAACAATTTAGCATATTAAAACATATACTTCAATAACAATAATTCTTATTATTTTTGTTTTTCTTTCTTTTTTACATCAATAATTAAATAAAGCAATATGTTTATTATGATATTTTTTGCAATTAAGTCCACACCTGAAACTAGTAAATTTTATTTATGTAGAAATATGTAGCTTGTACATGTTTGGTTGAATAAAAATCTATATTTTACAATTTGTTTAAGAATTTGAGGTATATTTTTGGTTTACCCTTACAACCCATATTTTGATAAATGCCATACTTAATGTGTATTTTGGGCGATATTTGAAAGGGAAACACTAAGGAATCGTTCGTAGTGAATTCTACCGATTAAACGCATTCAGTTATTTTATGTTAAATTGAGATAAATAATATTAATATATTTCTCTTAAATCACCAATACATACATTAACTATTAAAAACTGAAATTATTTATTTTTGTTTTTCTTTATTGTAGTTATAAGCTATGACAAACCAATCCATTGAGAATGACATTCAATCTGGAAGGTTGCAAACCTATCGAATGCAATGTTTGTGGCAGGTTTCATATCAGTACAGACGCAACTCTAGGGAACGTTGGCCTGGGGCTCAGTACAAAGGCTTACAGAACATTTGAAGCTGTAACTCTCGTTGTAAGTGTAATTGTAACTGTCAAAACTCTTCAGATAAGGTTTCGTTTGAGGTCATTCAAATATTTTAAGAGCTCACATGGAACTATGACATCAAAAGTCTAACTGATAGCAGTTTTTGCTGCGGTATTTACTGATTTTTGTTTTTTGTTTAGCTATTATTGTAATGTTTTATGAATTAATAAATGTATACAGCAACTTAATAGTGTCTTTAATTCTTTATTAACCTTCCAACACCGCATATATAATATCCCAATCAATCTATTTTCATCATTACACTAATAATTTCAATTGTATATCTGACTAGGTACTCGATTAATGGGATAAGTATTTCATTGCAAAAGCATCAACAACTTAATTTTTATAGAATTAATATCGATGTATATTTATCCACTTTCTTAAACAAATTCATCGTCCATTCTCTTTGAGACAAAATGTGACGATAAATTAATTATACATTAAGATACCAGCAACCACCATTGTTATGTATATATTGTAAATAATGTAAATAGAACAATTATTTCAAGTGGAGAAGATTTTAATTTTAATTAATATACATATGCAAGATAATATACACATGCAAGATTTAATATACAAATGCAAGATGTTACTCTATGTACAAACTTGGGCAAACTTGGCAGGAATTGAAGCGGACGTTTCCTTCTTCTATGAATGGCTACCGTAAGTGCAGCATCTTACTATTATACACTAAGTTCTAAACTTAAACCTTTTTACATAATTAATAGCTGGCTACCCTTGCAAATATTTTTACATTAAACGTAAAAACCATGATTTTTTCCTTTTTTCAGGTTGTGTGCATCGTCAGAGAAATCCGCGCATACCATGAGAAAGGTAGTGTCCTCAAGATGAGCAGTATCCTATTATATTTCTAATCAGCCCCCAGGGCCCCCCTGGTACACATGCCTCAAGGAATTGAGGGTCAGATGCAAAGGAGAATGGTTATTGGATCCGCCATGTGTCGTGTTGCGTTCTATCACATGCAGTATGTATGAATCTTTCGTACTTTTGCATTTGTTCTTAATTTTTTTTTTCAATTAAGTAAATTTATTATTTGTGAAAGTGTTGTAAGGAATTATCTTATTGTCAAGTATTTTTCGTTGGCCCAGGGACACCCTGATTTCAATGTTCAATGTTAGTATCAAGAAATAAGGGTAATTGATTGAATAATTAGACAGCCGTTGAAATAACTAATAATAATAAAAGTGAAAGAACAGATATTTCAGTTATACAATATTTTTAATCTATTTCAGAAAAGACCAACTGAATTTTTTGTCGAATTTCGACCAGTGGACTAGAAAAAATTATACCTGCATTAAAGATAATTACTGGGATATGAGTGTCGGTGACCAGGGACTTAACGATGATGTCCGAACATGACCGACAGACACCTGGCGGTAATGGCCACAGAGCATCCTACACTCCTTACACCAGTACCTGTATTGTCATCAGGCGACATGTTTGTTTCTATTATAATATATTTTATTTGTAAGCTACTGGTACTTCCCCTCAGGGGCAGTGGGCTTTCCACTGTACGGGTGTTTCTTGGCGACCCCGGGGTACCTGAGCCAAGCTGTGAGACCCTCCTCACAGTTCTTCCCGAGCTAGGGCCTTTCTTCTCATCTTTCAGGTCTTAGCTCACCGTCTTTATTCTTTCCTGAGCTACCCTTGCTCACCTTCTTGTTTTCGACCCCGAATCAAGGGTGTCTTTCCACCTTCTTTCGACCGGCGCACGCTGGGTGGTCCTGGGAGTGTCCCTGTTGTGTTGCAGGGACTGATGTGTGCCTCGCACTGCCGATGGTCTCCTCCAGTGTGTCGTCAGAAGCCAGCCGCTTCGGACCTTAGTCAGGAAGTGCGGCATGGATGCAGAGATCGGACTCTGCATTGCCACGGTGCGACCCCCAGCACGTCCGGCACATTTCGTGTATCGGTGCTGGGCAAACGGAGGTTTCGGGCCCCAGAGTCCTGGGGTAGGGGTGTCTTATCTCCTACGGGGGGTAGACCTCCGAGGGTGTACCCGTTCCCGGCCAATGAAGGGCCGCCTCTTGAAGCACGATGCGCTGGTGAAACAAAAGTATGGATTTTCAAAACCAAAACACGAAATTAAAGGAGAATGAGCAGGCCGCCTTTAAGCGCAGCTCAAAACTGCAGAGGTCTCCGACCTCAAAGACTGGGACGCCGACGGGGGGTATTAAAGCCTCCCCTCCGCCGATCCCGTTCAAGGCTGCTGGTGTCGCCGGATCGTCCGGACACCTTAACCGGATGAGGTTAAGCTGGGTATGGGGGTGACTGAGCCGGTAACACCTCTAGCCGAGATGCAAGGAATTCCTCCCAGGAAGAGCCCTCTTCGTCCGGCATTCGAGATGCAAATGCTTCGGCAGCAGCAGGACGATGCCAACGAGGAGGAAAACCTATCCCTGGAGAAAATGAACGATCTTTTGAAGGAGATGGCAAAGGCTCTCCTTATTCAGAAGAACGTCAACAAGGCGATTAAGGACGGAATTCCGAAACTCGAGGATTTCCTCGGCGAAATCGAGGAATGCCGGAAGATCAGGCTGAAGGCAATGAAGCAGGAGCGCGACGTTGTGAACCGAGTTATGTCTGCTTCGCCTCAAGCTCATCTGGCTGAGTCCCAGACTCAAGCCAGAAAGCGAAAGAAGAGGCAGAGCGGTTCTTCGCCGGGAAGCCCTGAGCTTGTTGAGGTGGACTCGGTGCCGAGACCGGTTTTTGTCACTGCGGCATCGCAGACATCTCCTGTCCAGGCTACTGAGTCCGCCCCGGGCGCTGCCGTGATTCCAGCGGCTACTCCTGCAGAGGTTCCTGCTCCGGCGGCTAATCCTGCCTTGGCAGCAAACTCTGCCTCAACACCTTTGGGGGGCTGGAAGACGCGCCTGTCTAAGAAAGAAAGGAGGAGGCAGAAGCAAGCGGAGGTTCCTTCGAAAAGTGCGTCGAGGGTGGAGCGGACGCAAGTCTCAAACCCGGTTGGGGAGGCCTCTGGCAAGTCTGTCAGAAAGCCTAAACAACCCAGGCCTAAGAAGCCCAGGACGGAGGCAATCTTGATCAAGCCCTTAGGGGGGCGATCTTTTGCCGATGTTCTGGGTCAGATTAGATCGCAGGCCAAACCGGAAGAGACCGACACCGTTATCAAGTCTATTCGGCGAACCCAGAACGGGGATGTCCTCCTCGAACTGGGGAAGTCGAGTGACAAGATTGGTTTTGCCGCTTCCCTCAAGACTGCACTTGGGGACAAAGGCTCAATCAAGGCCCTAGAACCGAAGTGTTCGGTCGAGATTCGGGATCTTGATGCCCTCTCCACCGAAGAGGAGGTGACCCGTGCGATCCAGGTGGCACTCCCGGAGATACCGGCTGATGGAGTGAGGGTATGGCTGACTAAGCCCAACCGAAGTCAACTCCGGATGGCTGTTGCTGAGATGGGCGAAAAGCACGCCAATAAGCTGCTTAGCCTTCAGCACCTCAGAGTCGGTTGGGTCAGTTGCAGGCTCAAACGGAGGGTGGTAGTTTCGAGATAGGTTCGGTAGTTCACTGTTGAAACTGCTCCTTCGTACATTTTTGATGATGTCATCTTGCTTTTTAATTTTTGTTAAAGTATGGACAAAGTATCTTATGCTCAATTAAAGTCGTTAAATAAACAGGGAGTCATACAATTGTATCAGGAACTTGGCATTTCCTTCCCAGAGGGAGCAGATTTAGAATATTTAAGGTCAAATTTACGATTGTTAAAGTTAAATCAAGAAAAAGCCACCACTGATACACAGCATTTAAGTTTACCTTCATATGAGCCGATAAGTTTTTATAATAATCAGGAGGTCATCACACACGAACTTCTCTGTACCACTGAATCGGATAATATTTATGAGGACGTAGCAATAGAACCCCAAACCTTTGCCGCCTTAGGGTCTGTCTCAGATCAAGAACCACGTCAAGTGACGAAAGTAGTAACCATGACGGAAAAGATACCTTGTTTCACACCCCAAAGCTTTGCGGGAAAACCTTCAGAAGACGTGAAAATATTTTTTAGCCGTTATGAGCGTGTTGCCACTGCAAATGCGTGGAATGACGAGAGAAAATTACAGTTGCTTCCCCTTTATGTGACGGATGCAGCTCAGCGCGTTTTAGAAAACATAGAACGCGAACATGGGGAACACTTAACATGGGATCAGGCTAAGCAGGCGTTTTTGAAGTCATTTTCACTGGCTTCAACGACCGAAATATTGGAGATGCAACTGAATGCTCGCATTCAAACCCCTGGGGAATCTCCGATACAGTACATGTCCGATGTGATTAGGTTGTGCTCTCTAATAGACCCTGGAATGGCGGAATCCCGAGTTTGTGGTCATATTTTAAAGGGGTTAAATGCGGCAATTTTACAACAAATTGTTATGTGGGACAACACCACAAAAGATAAACTTTTGGAAAATATATCAAAATATGAGAAATCCAGTTTGCTCATACGGCATAGGTTAGGAGCGGATGTAATTTCCATACCGGCGCAAAATTCAAGTAACGAAGACCTTAAAACTAAGATTGATAAGTTAGCCAGTGCGGTAAATCAGCTGCAGCTTGATAGAGGGCGAGACCGTAAACGATCTGTGTCTAGGGATTCCCGTGACGACAGGGATCTTTCAAGGGATGACAGGGCAGACTACTCTCGTTCTCGAGAGCATAAGAATTCCTCTCGGGGATACAGCAGACGGACAGACCGTAGCACCTCTCGGGGGCGTGACACCAACTACAGGGGTGATCGTCATCCTCGCTCTAGGGACCGAGGAAGGACACCAACAAGGGTCTCATTTGCAAAAGTCTATTCAGACCGTAGGAATACCCATATTAATGATAGGAGCGTGTCGCCATATCCTCGTAATTACAACAGATCAAGACCTTCCCAACCTTGCCGCCACTGCGGGGGAGACCACTGGTCGCAGGATTGTCGTAGAAAATATTCAAAAAACTAGATAGGCCAAGGAGTAACAACACTTACTCTGGTGGCTTTAAATATCGGAATTTTTGTGATACACCAAGACACAAATTTATTGTAAATCGTCCAAGTCCCGAAGTTCAAAAGGCTTATCACGCGGAGTCAATAAATTTTCACAAGACTCTAACAGCTAAAAAGCAGCAATCCGCACAAGAGTCCGATGTTGTACAAGGTTCAGGTTCACATACGTCTTCAATTAATAGTGACATACTTGAATCGCCAAACAGCGCCCGCGTCAGCGTTCTGTCAGACAGTAATCCAAACATTGCACACAAAGCACAAACTTTGTTTTCATGTGAGAATAGGGCAATTTCATCTAATGAGGGATTACCATTGCACATTAGAGGAGTTTTAAATGGGAAAGAAATTAATATATTGTTGGACTCAGGTGCGAACGTCTCGTGTATAAACCGCAGCATTCTAAAAGACCAAAAATTGATGAACACTAATGATTTACTAATAACAGCTGGAAAAACCTTTTTTAAAGTGCTAGGGAAAACAAACGTTACCTTCCAGATAGCGGACCAAATTATTACGCATCCATCCTATGTAATTCAGAACTTGAACTGTTCGTTTCTACTGGGGAATGATTTCCTCAAACGGTATGGTGTAATTTTAGATTATGAACACAAAACCATTACTCTATCGCTCAACGCTGTTAAAACTTGTATTCCTATGCACACTGCTGGGGAAAATAATGTAAATAGCTTGAATCCGCTTGACACTGGTAACAACTCCACTAGCGACACTACACCATCGAAGCAACCCTTGGAAGCTGAAATCTTAACTGTAGTACCGGAAACAAATAACACAGCGCCCCAGGGAATTTCGGGGGATGTTACAGATCTTGGGGAAAACAAAATAGACATAAACCCTCAGCTGACACCTTGCCAGCTTACAGCTGCGCAAAAACTAATATATACATATAGGGACATTTTTGCAAAGAACGACACGGATTTGGAAGAGGCTGACATTCCCCCCTATCAAATAAAGGTTAAGTCGGATGAGCCGATAGCTCTCCCACCATATAGGTTAGGGCCTAAAGAACGGGAGGAGCTAGACAGGCAAGTAGAGGCACTTTTAGAGGCGGGCGTTATTAAAAACTGCCAGGGTCAGTATGCCGCGCCAAGCTTTGTTGTCAAAAAACCCGGGGGGAAATATCGTTTGGTACACAACTATAAGAAGATAAATGAAATTATAGAAGACGACAAATACCCCCTCCCTCGTATTGACACTATCCTAGAGACACTGGAAGTCGCATCCTTCTATTCTCAAATGGATATAAATCAAGCGTTTTTCCAGCAACCCATAGTCCCGGAACACAGGGATTACACAACCTTTATTACACACAAGGGGTTGTATCGATACACTCGCCTTCCGCAGGGGATGAAAACCAGCCCAAACGCTTTTCAGCGATCAATGAATCGTGTGTTTGCGGGTTTGTTATATCATGGCGTGGTACTTTATATCGATGATTTGGTAGCTTACGGTGATACGTTTGAGTCACAGTTAACAAGTTTGGAGAAAACTTTCGAAAGGCTGCGGGCTGCTCGCCTAAAGCTAAAGACATCAAAATGTCATTTCTTTTACAAGAAAATTGAAATATTGGGGCATGAAGTGCAACCCAATGGAATAAGGCCCCTACAGGAAAACCTGCGGGCCATAAAGGAATTCCCACGTCCTCGAAAGGTTAAGGACGTCCGAAGTTTTCTGGGCACAGCCTCATATTATAGAAAATTCATCCCGAAATTCAGTGAAATCGCTCACCCGTTGACACAGCTCACAAAGAAGGAAAGTGAGTCTAGAACTTTCCACTGGTCAAAAGAACATGAAAACGCCTTTAAAATTCTGAAAGATGCGTTAACCTCGCCGCCTTTGCTGGCTCATTTTCGTGACAATCTTGAGACAGTAGTTATGTGCGACGCGAGTCGTGTAGGTATTGGTGGGGTATTGTGCCAAACTCAAGAAGATGGAACATTGCGACCGGTGGCTTACGTCAGCAGAACCCTGAAAAACACAGAAAATCGTTGGACTGTATCAGAACTAGAACTTCTTAGTGTCGTCTTTGTAGTGAATTATTTTTGCTCCTTATTGCTGGGAAGACATTTCACCATCTACAATGATCATGCTAGTCTGCAATACTATAAAAACATAAAAAATTTAAGTTCCAGACTCAACAGACTGGCTTTAAAGCTTATCGACTTTGATTTCACGATCAAACATAGACCAGGCGCAGCGATGAGAGTACCGGATGGATTGAGCAGGAATCCAATAGGTGTTAATATTGATAACGAAGCGGTCGCCGAGGAGATGCTGATAAACCTAGTGGCACAGGTCAATGTCAGTAAGCTCCAAATGGAGGATGAGTACTTGATCAGTATTCGTAACGCTCTCCTCGACCCATCAGGTGAACCCAGGAAAATCAGAAGGGCTTCTAAAATGTATGTCCTTCAGGACGATGTTCTGTATTATAAGTCCTACATGCGTGATGGGAATAAACTATTGCTTGCAGTACCAAACGCACTTGTTAACGACATTCTTAAGGCTTACCACGACAGTCTGTCTTCAGGAGCTCACTCTGGAATAACTAAGACCGTGTACAAAATCTCCAGGAGATATTATTTTCCTACAATGAACAAGGATATTGTAAAATACGTCCGCTCGTGTTTCAACTGTCAACTTCGAAAATCGGATAAACGGAAACCTGCAGGTTTTCTACAGCCCATATCTCCTCCTTCAAAAGTCCCATTTGTTAAGATTCAAATCGACTACCTTGGGCCCCTTCCCAAATCCAACAAGAAACAATACATCATTGTGGCAACTGATGTCACTACTCGATATGCAGTCACTAAGGCAGTGGAGCGAGCAGACGCCAAAACAACTGTAAAATTTATCTTGGAGACTATTCTTCCTAGATTCGGCTGTGTTCAAGAAGTGCAAACTGACCGTGGGACACATTTCACCGCAGATGTCTTGAAACAACTCCTAGACGCCCTAGGAATGTCACACAGCAGGAGCTCAGCTTATCGACCCCAGTCTCAGGGACTCACTGAGAGATTCAACGCTACACTGCTAGACATGCTTCACTTCTACACCAACAGCCGGCACACTAACTGGAGCAAGTTCGTGGACAACGTTACCTTCACCTACAACACCTCCATGCAGGAGTCTACTAGACAGTCACCGTTCTACCTGCTTCACGCATATGAACCTCTTCAACCTGTCGACTTAGCCATTCTCCCGAAGGCCCCCGATCATGACATCCTGGAGGCGATCAAGAGGATCCATGAAGTTCGAGAGACCATCCCGGCTGTTCTTGAAAAGGCGCAGGAGCGACAGAAATCTCGCCATGATGCTGGACATACTCAGCGTCACTTCGAACCTGGAGACAAGATACTTCTAGCAACCCCCCACTCCGGTGAAGGAACAAAGAAACTCGCTCCCGCATACCGAGGACCCTTCGAAGTTAAGAAGAAACTTTCCGACCTTAACTACGAAGTAATTCTTCAGAAAGCAGGGAAATGGACAACAGACATCGTGCATGTTAACAGAATGAAGCCGTTTTATGATAGAGATGGAACATGAATTAAACGAAACCAAGATGTATATAGCGTATTTTAAGATTTTTCTTTAGCGTATATTTAGGTTTTTTTTACTAGACTACCATATTACAACTTGATTTCACGTTAGGATTTCTAATTATTGTTTGATTATTATTCATTGAGTAATTTTGTTTACAAATAATTAAATACTGTGCAGTCCCAATAAGAATAGATATATGTTTTTATTTAAATAAATGTTTTGTAAGTGTTATGATTGTGTTTCTACCAATGTATTTGTTTACTCGTATTTTGTTTGTATTATATATTGTTATTTATTAAATTAAAATTTGTTGTATGAAAATGTTAACTTATTTTTCCTTTGGAGTTTATAAAAAAATGTATCAGTGGTTGGCATAGGGTTGTTTATAGTACATGAAAGTAGGATAGCCCTTAAGGTTATTAGAATAATCACCGGTACATTTAGCATGATTCATATTTAAAATACATTATATCTGTACATTGAAGAGTAAACAGAGACAATAATCTTTTTCCAATTTTTCAATTTTTAATTTTTTTCCCTACAGTTTTGGGTAACTAAAAATCGGCCTTACCAAATTGATATAATAGAATTAGATGTAAGATAGAATGGTTCCAATAATTAAATAATTCAATTGTTTTCTGTGTTTGTTTCTCCTGAGATTGCTTGAATCTGCACTCTGCGCTACTGACTGCTGTCTCATCACAACAGAGTCACCACTACACTCACGCTGTACTATGATCCAGCGCTTGCATCAGCACCTTCCAATGTCACGGACTCAGCACCTCCCGCACACACACCTTCAATTTATAACACATCCAGCTGATAGAGAAATTGGACCACGAGGTTTTGCTGTAGACACGGGGACCGTGTCTTCCGCCGGCAGGGACATGTGACGATAAGTCACTACATATCTTCAATTAACTAATTCAACTAATTCATTAAATTATAAAAAATATAAAAATTTTGTAAATGGTTCTCAAATTAAGAGAGGAAAGCTTTTAATATTTCACAACAGTTGTAGCCTAGAAGTATTGCTGATTGTTAGCAGTTTATGTGCTATATGCTGACAATCAGCAGTTTGATTGGGAAACAATTGCTGGAGGCATGGTTTCTTGACCTAGTTCAGGGAGCCATCCATTGGGCCAGAGAGCGACACTACTACACTGGACACCAGCGACGGCTGGGCCAGGTAAGGCCGATTATACTTTATTAAATAACTTTGGCCATAAGCCCAATAGCACATTTTACATAGATACAATAATTTATAAACTATACTTTAAATTCTCAGCTCTACATTCTTTTCACTTGATTTGAGTTTCATCCGTCTAAATCTTGTAATTGATGAGTTTCTGTTTTCTCTGCAATAAAATAAAATATTCATTGTTTTATTGATATATCTGGCATTTATTTGTTAACACCTCTCACTTGCGAGTAGCTCCCCAATTGAGGTTTAGTAATTGATAATAGATACAGAATAGATCCTGGTTTTATACGGTCAAAATCATACGTGACATTCCGCTGTCTCGGTTTCGGCCACTCCTCCCGAAACTGTAAAGGGCCCGACAGGAGTGCCAACTGCTTCCAGTGTGGAAGCCAGGGCCACAAACGTAAGGAATGTTCCTCGAGCCCCTCCTGCTTCCTCTGCAAGGATTCAGCCTCCAGTGCCCTTGGTCACTTACCCGGGTCTGGTCAGTGCGGTGCCTTCAGAGCCGCACTTGAACAGGCAAAAGGCAGCGGCCGGTAATTCGCATCCTCCAGGCCAACCTTCATAGATCCTGGGGAGCTGATAACCTTCTAGATCAGCTCGCCCGAGAACTTGGTGCTGACGCGCTCCTTATCAGCGAACAGTATCGGGACAGAGACCCAAACATTTGGATCTCGGACAGCCTCGGTACTGCTGCATTTTGGGCACGTAATACACGAGATGTCTTGGTGCGGAGTCACGGGCGCGGCCGAGGATTCGTCTGGGTTCGGTGTAGGGACGTGACTATCTTCAGTTGCTACCTCACACCCAACGAGGCCGTCCAGGACTTCCGCGACAAGATAGATAGCCTAGAGGAGTGCGTTCTCGGCACCACCGGGCATGTCGTCGTTGGTGGCGATTTCAACGCCAGGGCCGTCGAGTGGGGAATGCCCTCTACCAGCTCCCGGGGGAAATACATCCTGGATTTCATCGCCAGGGCCGGTCTTGTCGTCCTCAACCAGGGCGACACACCTACTTTTCGGCGCCCCGGGCAGAGAGGCACGATCCCCGATGTCACCTTTGCGTCTGAGTCGCTCCTTCCGAGGATCTCTGGCTGGAGGGTTGTGGAGGACTACACGGGTAGCGACCACCAATACATCGTTTTTGACCTGCATGATCAGGCAAATCGTCGAGTTTCCGCATTTCGGGAAGGGCCACGCCGGTGAAACACCAACAAACTGGACGTGGTCAAGTTCACCGAAGTCATCTCTCGGGGAGCGCAGGGGAATCCTGGTGAGGCTGGGGCCGAGGCATTAGTAACATCCACGATGGAACTGATCGTCTCGGCCTGCGACCAGTCTATGCCGCGAAGGAAACCCCGACGCGACAAACAACCCGTTTACTGGTGGACTGAAGAGATTGCGGAACTCAGAAGAACATGTTTAAGAACTAGACGAGCCGCCACAAGAGCGAGAATTCCCGCAGACAGAGTTCGTAAGTCGGAGGCCTATAAAGCTGCGAGAAAATCTCTCCGCCAGGCGATCAACAGGAGCAAGGCGAATAGCTGGAGGAGACTTCGTGACGACGTTGACTCCGACCCGTGGGGCCTGGGTTACAAACTTGTAACACAGAAACTCGGCGCCCGCTCTCCACCTTCCATCATGGAGGGCGCCACCATGGGGAGGATCGTCGCTGCGTTGTTTCCTGAACATCCACAGCGACCGCCGGTTGACTTCGGACGGGTAGAGGACGTTCCACTTTTCACTTTCGAGGAGCTGGAAACCTCCGTTCTCTCCCTGAAGAGCAACAAGGCTCCTGGCCCGGATGGGATTCCCAGTGAGGCTTTAAAGAAAGTATTTTCAATCAACGCTGACTTGTTGCTGAGAATGTACAACGCCTGTTTGGTAGAAGGGGTGTTTCCGGCTCCCTGGAAAACAGCCAGGCTTGTACTGATCAGCAAGGGCAAAGGTGATCCCGAGCTGCCGTCGTCCCACAGGCCTCTCTGCATGTTGGACACGGCTGGGAAGCTGTTCGAGAAGCTGATCCGTTCCCGCCTGACTTCTGCCGTGGAAGCTGCCGGGGACTTATGCCCCCGTCAGTACGGCTTCAGAAAGGGACGGTCAACGATCGACGCTGTCACCGAAGTTCAGAGAGCTGTGGAGAGAGCCGAGAGCCACAACCATTTCTCCCGCCGAGTAGTGCTTCTTGTTACGCTTGATGTCAAGAATGCCTTCAACTCGGCGAGGTGGGTCGATATGTTGGATGCGCTTCGCAACACCTTTCGTATTCCTGCATATCTGTTGCGGCTCATCGAGGATTATCTACGCTCTCGAAGCCTGATTTATGACACGAGGGACGGAATGCGGACGATGGAAGTCACTTCTGGTGCCGCACAAGGTTCAATACTCGGCCCGGATCTCTGGAACGTTGCCTATGACAGCCTCCTGAGGTCCGAGATGCCTGAGGAAACCACTTTGGTTGGGTACGCCGATGACGTCGCAGCTCTCATTGCTGCACGCAACCTTGAGCTGGCCCAACTAAAGTTGAACCGAGTCATGCGTGTGGTCAACACCTGGATGTCAGATCACGGTCTCTCGCTTGCTCTCAGTAAGACGGAGATTGTGATCCTCACGAAAAAGAGGATCGACACCGTCGTCCCACTCCGAGTGGGAAGGGAGGTGGTCACATCAACTCGTGCCGCCAAATACCTTGGGGTTATGGTGGACACCAAGATAAGCTGGAGGGATCAGATCTTCCGTACGGCGGACAAGGCCGCTAAGGTAGTCACTTACCTTAGTAGGCTGATGGCCAATCTCGGGGGTCCCCGATCCAGCAGAAGACGTCTGTTGATGTCCGCGGTCCAGTCCGTGCTCCTTTACGGGGCAGAGGTGTGGGCAGGCGCTCTAGATAAGGAGTGCTACAGGTTGCGACTCGCCCGGGTTCAGCGTCAAGCTGCGCTCAGGGTGTGTTCCGCCTACCGGACAGTGTCCGAGCCTGCCGTCCTGGTGGTCGCCGGAGTCATCCCTGTCAAGCTCTTGGCAGGGGAGAGGAAAGCGATTTATCAGAGACAAGGCGATATCGGCAAGGACACGGCAAGAACAGAAGAGCGCTCCCGAACCTTCCAGCAGTGGCAACACAGCTGGGAGCACGACACCCGAGGACGATGGACTGCGCGACTTATCAAGCAGGTCCAACCATGGGTGGAACGGCGGCATGGGGAGGTGGACTACTACCTGACCCAATTTTTGACAGGTCACGGCTATTTTCGGTCGTACCTGAACCGGATGGGAAAGACCGGTTCACCGGACTGCATTTATTGCCCGGGTGTTCCCGACGATGCGGAACACACATTCTTCCGCTGTCCCCGTTGGGAAGGGCCCCGCCTGGAGACCACACAAATCTTTGGTGCATTTTCGGTGGACTCGGTCTGCCAAAAGATTTTGGAGGATGAGGGCAACTGGGATTGTTTGTCACAGTTCGTCCGGGGCATCCTCCTGGAAAAGAAAACCGATCTGGACCGCGAAGTGGCCCAGATCCCTTGATCGAGCGGCTGGATAAGGAGCGAGCCCCACGGGTGTAAGCCAAATTTAGGCCTAGCCTGACGTAATGTGATAAACAATTCCAGGGGTTAGATTCCTAAAGAGTAGAAGAGGTTTTTTAGTGGGTAAACCCGTTTTTTAGGGGAGCCCCACACTACAGGCTGGCCACCTGTGTGCGTAATGCATTTTTCCGCCTCTCCCTCAAAAAAAAAAAAAAAAAAAAAAAAAAAAAAAAAAAAGCTACTAGTACTTACGGCTTAAAATCTCTTTAACCAATATAGAAACATAATAATATTAACATAGTTATATTAACACAAGTTCCTTTTACATCACGGTAAAAACAATAACACTTAATTGTGAAATATTTTACAACTACATAAAAAAGTACACGTCAAATCACTTGTATAACTTTTATAAAACTTTACTCTTTAGAAAGAAGGGGAGTGCCACTTAAAAATCAACAATAGGAAAGCAGCGAAGTCATAGCCAACAATATGAGATGGCCGCTAGTTAAAAACTGCATCACAGAACATAATGGCGGGAAGCTCTCAGACCTGGCAAGCAATACCTCTGGCCTCCCCACACTTCCCACGAGTTATAGTTTACATTAAGGTACAAAAATGTTTATGTACTTCCTAGACCTCACTGTGCTAAGTTCTCCAGTGTGCATCTACTAGTCCTGTTTACTTTAATGGACCGGAGTGAACTTAAACAAAAAGTACAAATTGAAAATGCATGTTGATTCGCGCAAAAAATAAATATATATACTTATTAATTGAGGCAGGTATAAAGTAAGGTTGAGAACCCGCCTACGTATAGGAAGCCCTGTGAATTTACCACGCTACTTGTACGTTGTTATTTAAATAAACCGAATAAAGAAGGATTTAATTTCATGTTCAATATTTAGTTTTACAATTCACATATTGTTCAAAGTAGCCAGTGTAAAGTGAAAGTTCATTTCCTTTGTCGCTTTCACTTATCGCTGGTGGTGGTTAATCTAATCCAATATCTAATACTTGTTGCAGCCTCTAACAAAGACATTCGCTGGTCCACATGCCTCAAGGGACTGAGGTCCAGATACAAAGGAGAATGGTTATTGGATCCGTCCTGTGTCGTGCTGCGTTCTATCACATGGATTATGTATGAATCTATCGTACTTTTGCATTTGTTATTAAATTTTATCATTTAAAGTAAAATAAAATTACTTATTTATGAAAGTGTTGTCAGAAATTTAATCGTCAAGTATGCTTTGTTGCCCTACGAATTACAAATAGCTTTCGATAAATATGCTCTAAAATTGACTTTATTCGCGTTTTATCTCTATATCGAATACAAAATTTTTTTATCTTGATGATGACCTATATACAACAGACCGAGGTTTTTGGAAAAGTAACCCCACCTCGTCCTTTGTCTATCCTTTTTTCTCGAAAGCCATGTGCACAGATACAACAAGTCATCTTTAGTAAGTGAAGCGCTAGGTAGATGGGGCTTGACATGTAATTAGCTAACTTTTTATATGGCTTATTCTTCAATCAATCAGCTGTTCTTAAATAATTAAGAATCTATTGAAATAGGCCTAATACTAAACAATTCAACAATCAAAACTTATTTACAGTTTGATCCATCGACTATAGGCTAAAACTCTATAGTATAAATAAATAGTACAGTATTGAATTATATTTTTCTATCAGTTTAAAGGATAATGCGTTATAATTGTTTTCTTTTTTGGTACAGGAAAAAATAAACCAAAACCTTATTGAGGTTTTACTCTTTTATTGTATTAAAAAAAAAAAAAAAAAAAAAAAAAAAAAAAAAAAAAAAAAAAAACCTCGCGCGTAAACAATCAGCTGATTGAAAGCGTGTACAATAAATGTATTGCAAAGATTTGAAATTATGTTATTTTTAATTTTAAAAACTAAAATACTATTAAAGTAAATAAAACCTGCTAATATAGAAAAGTTTCGCTTTTTTTGTAAAAACTGTGTGTAAAATCGGTCCAGTGGAATTGTCAGATAAACTGTCCAAAGGATTGAAAATGTTGGCTTTTTCCCCATGTTAAATCTTCCCAAGAAAAGTTTATATTTGGTTTTGACCAATTTTACGTAAATGTTTTCAAAACACAATTGATATCAGCTAATTTAAGACCGACATGTTAGTTTTGTTAAAATATGCATGTAAATCGAACCGTCCAAAAGTTTTTTTTACCTTACTGTTAAACATGAATAGAACAAATAACATTTTATTTCTACATAATAAAGTGAAATAACATTACTTCTTAAAATTTAAGACAATATTTCCAACGGGACACCAAGAACTTTTTCTTTTCTTTTTCTTTTCGTCTGCGTTTTCCTCTACGAGGTAACCTCGTATTGGCTCCCCCTACCCTCACGGGTAGTCCGTACCTGGCATTAGCCTCAACCGGACCAGTCTTGCGACCAAGGGAGTTATGGAACATTTGTCCCAAATCACATTAAGGCGGATTAGACCCCCACAAAACCCGGAATTCACTAGGCCTGTGGTACTCAGCCGGCGGTGACCCAAAATGACCATCCGCTGTGAGTGACAGTGGCACCACTACCCATGGTACTTCTCAGCTTTCGTTTGTGAGCAACGCCCCCAGATAAGGCTGGAGGGCCCCCCACAGCCGAAGCTGTGTGCCGAGCATACCGACAACCTCTGCCCCCTCGATTCCAACCCAATATCCGGACTGGCCGAAGCCAGGGGCTTGAGCCGGATCCCGAGGTCCCCATTTTAGGTTTTACTTGGGTCATGGGTGGATCCCAAGCGGAATAACTAGGTCACTGGAAACCCGCACGCCAAAGGCGCCGGCTGCACTGCAACCGTACCCGAAAGGCACGGAAGCCCCAGATCCCCGACATCCTGACTCATTCCCTCCCTTTTGGGGGGAGGCTGGAGTGAGACACCCAGTAAGCGCGCGATTGACACAAGGCCACCTCCGCCAGGGCTCGGAACAGCCGAAGCTGCCCTACTTCAGTTGATAAAGGGAGCCACGCCCGTTACCCAACTCAGTACTTCGAGCTGGGATTGGGTAGTGGACATCCCAGTTCTAGGGGTGCAGGCCCTGAAGTACAACATACACCCCAACACCAAGAACTGAAAAAAACGTAGAGCAGTAAATCATGAGAACCGCTATCATTGCTAGAGTCCTCAGCCAAAGGATATACTCTTATCATCTGCCACCGCCAAACCTGAGCCTTCTACCTACTCAGATATCATTTATTTTCTCTCATTTTCTCGTTTGTAGCTACAACTTCATTTCCTACTACTACTTTATGGATGGTTATTGAATCTTCATTATAGCTGAGGAAAGGTATTACGTGGTCAGGAAATTGAAAAAGAAAAATAATTAATTACTATAAAGGCTTGAGCCGGATCCCGAGGTCCCCATTTTAGGTTTTACTTGGGTCATGGGTGGATCCCAAGCGGAATAACTAGGTCACTGGAAACCCGCACGCCAAAGGCGCCGGCTGCACTGCAACCGTACCCGAAAGGCACGGAAGCCCCAGATCCCCGACATCCTGACTCATTCCCTCCCTTTTGGGGGGAGGCTGGAGTGAGACACCCAGTAAGCGCGCGATTGACACAAGGCCACCTCCGCCAGGGCTCGGAACAGCCGAAGCTGCCCTACTTCAGTTGATAAAGGGAGCCACGCCCGTTACCCAACTCAGTACTTCGAGCTGGGATTGGGTAGTGGACATCCCAGTTCTAGGGGTGCAGGCCCTGAAGTACAACATACACCCCAACACCAAGAACTGAAAAAAACGTAGAGCAGTAAATCATGAGAACCGCTATCATTGCTAGAGTCCTCAGCCAAAGGATATACTCTTATCATCTGCCACCGCCAAACCTGAGCCTTCTACCTACTCAGATATCATTTATTTTCTCTCATTTTCTCGTTTGTAGCTACAACTTCATTTCCTACTACTACTTTATGGATGGTTATTGAATCTTCATTATAGCTGAGGAAAGGTATTACGTGGTCAGGAAATTGAAAAAGAAAAATAATTAATTACTATAAAGGTAATTGTAGACGAATAGTCCGTATTGATTAAATTAATTATTATTTGGTAAAGTAATAGTATTAACTTAAAAAAATACACATCGTTGTTGCTACACTAAACTTGAGTTTAAAACATTTACATTCTTATTAAAAACGAAAAAAATAAATTCATAATAATGAAACAAGTAAAAAGTAAAGGAAATGTAATTTTAAAGATTATTTTGCAATTAAACTTTAACGAAGTATTGAAAAAATTTTTGATAGTTTATTATAACAAATTACTTCTTTCCAAAATAATTTCATTCTACTAATTTATTAGGACTGTATTCTTAGATAAATATATGTACAACAAATACAATTTACAACCCCGTAAAAGTTGGCTTTTTTGTCAAATCTTATTTTATAGTTTGATGAGATTAATATCGCTTTTTGTATGAAATAAATTGCAGTAAAATACGTTTTTTAGAACTACAATACTTTTCTATATTTTATTTTATCCATAAAGAAAAACACAATAAACAATTGGATTGTGGATCACGGGAAAAGTGTCAATTGTCGAGGAACGACGCAAAACCTCTCACGATATGCGACCCAACCGGCGAAATGTCAGGGTTCGATCTTCTGAAGTTCTCATCGCCATAAAAAATTGAATAAATGGAATAATTGAATGGAATCTCAAGGGAAATACGTTACCTACATAGGTATTATGTGGAAGTTTAAGATAATGTATTTGGTACTTATAAACCACTTTAGGATTAGCGTATCAATCTTGCATAACGGATGTGTATTATTTATATTATTATGTATATGTATAATTTATTATATGTAACTCAATAATGTGTATTGTCTTATTTAAGTTAGTGTAATCTCTTTAATAAAAGACCTTCAAATCTTCTTAATGTTACACTTTTGTAGACTGAAACATTACATTAAGCTGTTCTGAAGGACATTATTGGTGGAGTATTTGATATTAATTTCAATTATTGGGCACTACCCACCTCCAGGTTTATGGCGACCGTCAGAAGAGCGAAGATACAGCCAGATATCCTCTTGTCAGAAAAATAAAATTGTTTTGAATTTACACAAGACACAAACACAAACACTAACATTGACGCCACAAAATTGATACCCGACGTTTCGAGAAACCGCACAACGTTTCCCGTTATCTAGGGCGAACAAAATCAAAAATCTGTGAACATGTAATGAGTACCGGCCACAAGGTAGATTGGGAGAAAACTGGAATTTTATATAAAGAACCAAATTGGAAAAAACGAAATTTGGTGGAATCCTTGTTTATGGCGGTGGAACAAACACCTATTTCCCAACCATCGGTGGAAATAAGCCCGGTGTATTTGGAAGTGGCGAGAGAGGAAATAAAACTTCTGTCTGATAACGCACGGCGACCCTCGTTATCAGTGATAGGACCGAACAGGACTCCAGCCCCCCCTCCCCCTCCACCACTAGGCGATGATTCACCTGCAGTCGTGGTCCGGCGCTCGGCAAGGTTGCGTAATCGCGTGAATTTTTAACCTCAAGTTCGCCCTAGATAACGGGAAACGTTGTGCGGTTTCTCGAAACGTCGGGTATCAATTTTGTGGCGTCAATGTTAGTGTTTGTGTTTGTGTCTTGTGTAAATTCAAAACAATTTTATTTTTCTGACAAGAGGATATCTGGCTGTATCTTCGCTCTTCTGACGGTCGCCATAAACCTGGAGGTGGGTAGTGCCCAATAATTGAAATTAATACATTAAGCTGATTAATTTATAGCAAGGTTAGCATATTTATTTCAATTTTATGGTTGGCAACATACGTCAACCAGGTTGTAATGTAGCAAATATAAATTTCTTTAAATTATAGTAGAACTACAAGTAAAATTAATATTTTAATTATACATTTCGTAAAATCGTGATGATATTGTTAAGTTAATATTTTAAAGATTGATAAATCGTTGAAAGGCCAAAACTAGTGTAAACTTAATTGTAGTCTAAATGTTAGTCCCTATTTAAGTTTGTTGGCAGAAAAGATCATGACCCATACTTTGCCCATTCGTTAAAGATGAACTATATTACTTGATACAGTTTTATATTTTTTTCATGAACCGGAGTGTTGTATAAGATTGCGGGAACTTGAATCATTAGTGGGACGTTAGTCCTTCTTAATACTAAGTTACATTAAAATGCCAACATTCGTCTAAACACGAAAACGAATTAGATTTTAACAAAATTTGTAGTCTTATTATAACAGTAGTATTAAACCAATTAACACCTTACCTACGTTACTTTTGCAATTTTTCCCGCCATAGCTTTTATCATGTCCAAACAGTAATACCTGAAACAAAAATAAATATTTCACTAAATTTGCATAATATAATGTAGAACATCACATGTAAATAGTAAAAGGATTTTCAATGTAAAAAATAACTATTTGATAAAAGATACAACCTGATAACATGTCTGATTGCAGAAGTTAATGAACCGTATTTGAATTTGTTTATATTACAATAATACCACTAGAATGAGTACGGAGATTTTCTTTGTACATACAGAACATTCTTGTTTTTATACAGCGTAACATATCTAAATATTTAAATGCGAGTTTTCAAAAGCAATAACGCTGTTGTAGGTCTTAGACTCTTGTTTACTATATGTACAAAGAACTCACAATATGAAGGTATTGAACAGTTCATGATAAAGTAAAATCATACCAGTATATAGTGAACAATAAAAATAACTATATTTATACAAATATAATTGACAAGTTATTTGAATGCATTTTTATCCAATATATAAAATTTATGAGCTATTTTGTTTTGAACTGTGGTTACTATTTTTGGTAATTGTTCATGTTTAAAACCAATAAGCGAAATTGAACTAGCAGCTGTCTGTCGGTGATGTTCGGGCATCATCGTTAGGTCCCCGGTCACCGAATCGCTTATATCCCTGTAATCTCTTGGGGGACCGTTTCAAGATCATGTTTTTATAATGTATACTATGCCGTCATATGCTATAACTTTACATGAGTCAATTTTATTGTATAAATATATTTTTTCACGCTTTCTACTTATTGATATATTTTTATTTTATTTTTAACAAAGTAGCTAAAGCAAACTTTTTTTTGCATAGTTCCCTTAATGTATAAAGTTGTGAGAAAAGTTATAAATGTTACATCAGTACGACTTACCAAAGCTAAACTCTTAAAAGTGTTTTTCACCCCTTATTGAGGTCAAGTAAGGGGCTTACACTTCACAAAGGATATAATCCAGTATCAATGAATCTTATTTTAATTATAATTCATAAAAAAACTTAAAAGTAAATTATATTATTTTTTTATATAAATTAAGTACTAATGTTATTAAGAAAATTATTCCTGATATTTAGGATTCTATATTTTTGTATAAAATAAGAATCCCTACAAAGAGAATTACTATAAAAGAATTTAACTAACAAGTACAAATTTAAATTATACATAACAATAAAAACATAAAATTAGGTAAAACATTTTTGTGATATGACGTTTTTTTAGAAGAATTGGTACAAAGAGTAAGTATAAATTAATATTTTTGGATTGTATTATAATTTTATAAAATTCTTCAATAATAAAAACGAAAAACATTTATGTTCATCTATTTGATAATACAATTTTCACTAGGATCTCATAAAATGATTTACTTTGAGAACGAAAGAATCCAAATATTACAAACAAAAAAAAAAAAAAAAAAACAATAGGTTCACTCATTAACATGCACTGCACTAGGGCTAAAAGTAGTATTGTAACAACGTTTTTTGTTGTAATATTCGTGATACACTAAGGTATTTGATTCCTCTGCGGTAACTAGAGCAACAAAACCATCATTGCTGTCAATGTAGTATTAGCCTAGTGGTCTCCAGGGTTCACCATGTTATTTGCTATATTTGACGCTAGGGACATGACCTACATTATCACCTTGGCCTACATATCATTTGTGTTGTTGAAATTGTACCATTAACTCTAATGATTTAACTACAGAAGATAATATATTGTGTTTTTTTTCTACTGCTAACAATAGGTAGTTTATTTTAAATCAAGTTTTTAGGACGTTAAGTTAAATAAAAATAGAGAAAAAGAATTACCGCTTTATAATCGACACGATAAAAAGCTAAAGATGACCAGAGATTTATGGTAATATCCACTCATCAACATTATTAACAACATTATTTGAATGCTTGTAATGAATCGGACAAATCATTGCAAATGTAGGTCAGCTAGATAACATAACAGAATTAATCGAATGCGAGCTATTTACTGAAAGAGGTATTCCTATTCTTTAAATGTATTCTATTTATGTACATATACATAAAAACCCCTCTTTTAGCAAGTTATTTTTGCTCAGTAATCCTCGCCCACTCATTAATTCTCGCCTTTGCTTTCATACGAGAATGAAATTTTGTAAACAAAATATTATTTTATTAAATGACATTTTTCAAACTGAAATTTGTTATGTGAGAAAATTGGTTGCAAGGTTATCAGTATGCGAAGGCCGCTAGGTTAAAAGCTGCAACACAGGACATAATGGCGGGAAGCTCTCAGACTGCAAGCATTACCTCCGGTCTCCACCACACTTACCGTCAGGTCGAGGTTTTTTCTTTTCTATTACTAGGCTATCAATATTTCAATAGTTAAAAATAAACATTGAATATCACAACATTAAATAAAAAAAGATTCAACAGTTTCAAAATTAATGAAAAAATGTTTTAACACTATCAGATAAATATTGCATAGTCTAGACATAAATTTCTTATGGTGGTTGAATAAAGGATTGACAAAATTTTAATTTAGCTCTAAAGAGTGATCGCCCATAGAAAAGAATATACCCTCATTTTTCAATTCCCTTCATAGGAATTTTATTATTCGTCAGTAAAAAGGAATATATAACAGTTTTTAGGTGTAGAAATAAAATTGTGAAACGCCGTATATAGAATAGGCGTCCCTTGTGAATAACCCAGGTACCCAAAGATGAAAGTTCAATGGGGCATTTTGTACAATGTACATCTCTCGAGGTCGTTCAGTGCTTCAGTTAAAAAATAAACAGATAAAATATAACTACGTTTCATATATTTTTATATAGTTAAACAAAGATCAAACAAAGATTCAATATCAGACAAACCTAATTCGATTTCGTTATTAAAAGCCGAAAATATGAGCTTTATGAAAAAAATTTTCTGTTGCAAACTGTCGATTGCTGTAGGTGGTATTACAGTAAATAAAATAAAAGATTCAGTGTGAATAAATATTTTAATAATTTAAACTTATCTTAATCAAAAGAATATTTAAAACAAAGTTTCAACCCTTTAATAAAATTCTTAAAAAAGACTAGATATAAAAAATGTTTAAATAATTTTACATCAGAGAGCATAAATTTTACAGATAGAAATACAGACAACGTATTTTTTTATTATTATTATTATTAACGTAAAGCAAAGTTTCAAATTCCATTTTTTTACTGATCATTACAATAATACAGAATGATGCGGTTTTGCCTTCATACATGATACTTGTACATGTGTTTCTCGAAATCGAGCAATTTAATCTGTACTAAACCATGTGATTGCTAAAAATGTTACATTTATTTTGAGTCAATAACACCCACCAATCCAATACTGTGATTATCAGTACCTAATTAACAAAAACACATTTATTGACAGCTGCACATTAACTGATGTTTAAGAAATTAAACCCAAGCCCGATGTTATTCGAATGGGAAGTTTTCAAATTTTAATAATGGATAGAGCCTTAATTTTAAGTACACCTTAATTTTCACATCATTTTTTGTCGACACTACTAAAAGATCAATCCCCATCCAACGACTCAAAAACTTTTAAATCTGTTGAATATTGTAGTTAATGAGATGAGGAGTTCCCTTAACAAAAAACCCTTAGCGAATTAAATAGGTAGGCCTATAGATATCCCTTCTAAAATGTATCATAGCAAACAAATTTTCAATACAAATTCATAGCATTAAAGACATTTTCTTCAGGATTATTTGGTTGGTAGATTACCAATTTGGATAACTTTGAATAAACCAAACAATTTGTAAAAATAATCAAATACAGACTAGTGTAGTGAAAAATCGTTCAGTCTACAAACAGTTTCAGGGGTTTAAGTTAACAATGTAAACATCTTTAAAGTGGAAAGTAAACCTCTTGGCTTTAAATAAAAGTTTGCTTGGTCAGCAAGTTTATTGGTTCATAAACGCCACCACGAACCTCTTTGGAAACAATATAAGTTCCGTGTTTCAGCCCTCAACTGACTGAAGTGTTCCGACCGTGATATATATTTTATTTTGAATATATTTTTAGTATTTTAATTGAAATGGTATTAAAACGTGAATTGACTTATGGTTGTATTCAATTACATGTGGGCAAGATAGACTAGTCTTGTTGTCTATTCATATTCAGGCATATTGAAGAGAAATGTCTAAGAAAGATCGTTTAAGGGTAAAAGTAGAAAAAAAGTGTCTCTTACAAGTAATGGTGAATTTTCTTTGTAAATTATTTTATTTTATTAAAATAATATCATGAGGTTTTAAAGTTTCTGGTCTAATATTTTTAACTCTTTTTTTAGAAAAATTCAAGGCCTTGATATATTAAAAAATATTTATCCAACACATCTTAAATACATATTTTTTTTATTTGCCAGTCTATATTACTTGTAACTCAACCCTAATTGATTTATTTCTAGTTCATCTCTGAGTAAAACTTCAGCAGTATTTTGAAATAATAATGGTTATATAAATTTTTCGCCATTTTTATAAAGTCATAACGTATTAGTACAAGAGAAAACAGTGTTTTCAAACATAAGTGACGGTCGGATCAATGCATCATACTCACTAATCACTAAAAGTACCAAACATTGTAAAAATGTTTTCTTAGTAATAAAGATGACGAATATAAAAACATACGATCTCCGTTAAATGATTAGAAAATTGGTGTATTGGTAATTTTTGTACAAAATACGGTTTCAAAGGGTGAAAATATTAAAACAATAAATCATTGGACTCATTATATTACAAGGATCCCGTTCTACAATCTTTACTCTTATCGTCTACCAATACCAAACTTGAGATTTTCCTCGTAAATGTACGTATATGTTTTGAGTGGGGTTCATTTAATATAGGCCTATCATAAATAACATATATTCCCTTGACGTTAGAATTTATGAAAAATAGCTAACCAGATGATTATAGGAATGATAAGTGTTATTATTTTTTTTAGTGATGCGTTTTCAATGATAAAACAAGAATATAGTATTGTTGTCTGATTTACTAGAGTATGCAACTAAAATCCAAAATGTAGGGTAAGAAACTTTAATACTATTTTACGATTAGTATTATTTGTAAACAAATTTACTTGCAAGTTTTATATGGTTTGTCCCAATCACAAAGTAGATTTCGTTGATTTATATTATTTGATGTAAATAATAATTGAATAAATCGATAAAAAGCGTAAGATTATTAGGTAACGTTACAATTTAAATACGTTATCCCTATGTGTCTAAAATGAGTTTATATAGCAAATTAAACCTTTTAAAAGGAGTGAAATAACGTTTATAAATTTATTAATCTATTTAGTTAGTGTATGTACACTATAGTTTTTTCGATGAATGTAACCAAGTATTTTTTATGATTAATTTGATGGTTTTCCATGACAATGTGCTGTGCACCAGTTTTACGTTTCAAAAATTGAAAACAAAATAAAAAGCCATACTCTTTGTGACGCGGTGAAACTCCATTATTGCCATTTTTTTAGTGTTCTTAAAAACACATCTAATGCAAAAAATTTGCTTTCATTTTCCATATTCGATCCATTTTCCAATAGTTACTTTGTTGACGAGTATATTTACAATGTAAAATTTTGAAACGAATTAAAATACTTTTAAACAGATTTCCTTAATATTATTACTCATGCGGTTTGTGTACGTTTCAATTGCAGTTTAAAGATAACGTTTTAGTATGTACTTAAATTGAGTATAAAACGAAAAAGGAGCTTAACATATTTATGTTATGAAATATGAAACATATCTTGGAGGAACGAAATAAAAGAAACAATTCGTTTATAAGGGATCAAGGGAGGGAGTGTCAAACGTCGGGGGATGTCACAAAAACTTGATACGATCCCCACCCCACTGGGACCATTGTCATATACTTGAACGTCTCATGGGACTGGGTCGAACGGTAGAAGGCCGAGAGAATGTAACAAGAAGCTACACTTATGTTAAAATTACGTGTGATTATAGAGCGCGTTTACTATTTATTTTGCTCTTTGAACAACACAGAAAAATAAAGTATTATTTGTTTGGTTCAAATTTATGATTAGGTTGTTTGAAATATATTCTGCTTATTCTTATAATGTCATGAAATGTAAATATGTTTATTTTATTTATTAAGTAGTACATAACGTGAAGCATAATAATGTTTCTTCGCTCTATGAACAGCATTCATTTTTTTTATTTTAAGAAAACTTTAAAAGGTTTCTTGGGTTATCAATAATCCTTAGTATTCCTACAACATTCATATTATTAATTACAGCATTTTACTGCAAAATATTTTATTAAAAACCCAGTATCTTTAACTTATAACGAATTTCATAAAATTATAAATAATTTGTACAACAAGATTAAGAGGCAAACAATTTAACTAATGAGCCTCTTACCCAACTACTAAAGGTAACCAGTTGAAAAAAATTAGTATTGCAAGTATAGAGGTTCTAGTAGGCTCCGTGACAAATACAGAGGTCAACGTTGGACACAAAATAGAATACGGTAAACAATTTTGTAGTCCAGTGTCACCAACTTCCCTTCGCTTTGAGCCCTTTTCTCTCCAAGGCTTTTTTCTGGATACCTCGTCTCGTCTGAGCCCACGAAAGGAATGTGTATCATGCTTGCTGTGACTGGGGCGGACGCTGAGGGGAGGATACTTACGACAGTTTTTTTGCCAATTAGACGACCCTTCGTCGTGTGGTTTCTTGTGCGGTTTAGGTTTTTTCCAAAAGGCTAGGTGTGATGTTCTCCTCTCTCTCTCTCTCTCTCTCTCTCTCTCTCTCTCTCTCTCTCTCTCTCTCTCTCTCTCTCTCTCTCTCTCTCTCTCTCTCTCTCTCTCTCTCTCTCTCTCTCTCTCTCTCTCTCTCTCTCTCTCTCTCTCTCTTTTCTCCTTCCCCTTTCCCTCCACCTCTCCTCTCCGTCTCCCTCTTCCTACAAAAAAACCATTCTAAAATATTTATTTATATTAATTCAATAAACATACTAGTCAACAGACCACAAAATTTTAAACTTTATCTAAAAATTAAACTTTTTTACAAAATATTAATTAGGTTTACCCATTACAAAACAAATCTGCTTGGATAAATTTGTTTGATTGTTTTGTCCATAATTAGTGCAAAATGAGTTGGTAAGGTTTAAATTAAGGTTTTCTATCTGTACGACACTTCTTCAAACTTTTCGTTTAAAAAGCATAGATAAAACGTAAAAAAATAAAGGGTGTACAACTTTTTAACAGACAATTTATATGGATCATTAACAGATTTGTCAATTAGTGTAGTTAAAAGGGTATCGTCAAGTTTGCATTTTTTACAGACATATTAAGTAATTGCACCGTTAAAACAGACAGTTTACTTTTTTTTAAGAAAAAAAAAACATTTGGCTTTGTTGATCAAAACGCGAATTATAAAATATATTTCTGGCTAACGAATTCCTAATAAAACAATAAAAATATCATTTGTGTTTGACAAAAGGAAAAAAGTCTTCAGATAACTCTGTAAACTGCAAGGTTTGAAATATATATTGTTAATTAAAAATTAATGTGTTGTAGGTAAAAGTAAATTGTGTTATTAAAAAAATAATATTAAATTTAAGCCTAATATTAATTAAAACGTACAGCTGAAAATTAGTTTTGAAGACCTATTAACTATAGATTTTAAATATTGTTTTCAATAACTAACAAAATTGAGTCGACATTTATATTATAACAGCTAAATTACTGTTTAAAATTAAAATTAATGGCATTGGCTTAAAAACTTACCAAAACAATGGAGCATACAATATTCTGGTAAAAAATGCAATAAAATAAAAACTGCGGTAATCGATTAACATCAGAAACTGATGCTGATTATGGAGTTCTTCGATTTCGAAGTATAATATTTATATAGATATTTTTCTGTAATCTATTCTAAGCTCTACACGCCCAAAATGCATTTGTAAGCTTTAATGAAATTCCAGGCCTCTTTTAATTAAACGTACAAGCGACATTTTGCTAATGGAGAGAGTAATGAAACTCGTTGTTTAACGTCGTTAGGCGTCATTAGCCCACGTTTGTTGGTCACGTTTTTGCGATGGGGTTTTGCGCTGTAGAGGATACACAACGCATGTAATTGTATATCAGCGATGGAATTCATATCGCTACCAAGTAAACGTTAGTAGGTCATAAAAGAATAAAGCCTATAATTTTTTTATAACAGTAATTACAGTAGATTTAACCTGAAGAAATTATAACTTTTTAAAATGTTTTTAGAAAACAGTAATGTAGTGAAATTTTAAAGTAAATCAATATACAATAATTCCTACTACCGTTATAAATGTGAATGTTAATTTGTTTATTACTTTAGCACGCGAAAAATGCTCAAACGATCATCATGAATCTTTGTGTACTAATCCTTGGAGGGATCAGAAATAACAAAATATACTTATGGTTGAAAAGCGTAAGCGCGAGTGAGCGTTACGAGTAAGCGTATCGAACTAACTAACAATTATGGTGGAAAAGCGTAAGCGCGAGTGAGCGTAACGAGTAAGCGTAGCGAACGAACTAACAATTATGGTGGAAAAGCGTAAGCGCGAGTGAGCGTAACGAGTAAGCGTAGCGAACGAACTAACAATTATGGTTGAAAAGCGTAAGCGCGAGTGAGCGTAACGAGTAAGCGTAGCGAACGAACTAACAATTATGGTGGAAAAGCGTAAGCGCGAGTGAGCGTAACGAGTAAGCGTAGCGAACGAACTAACAATCATGGTGGAAAAGCGTAAGCGCGAGTGAGCGTAGCGAGTAAGCGTAGCGAACGAACTAACAATTATGGTTGAAAAGCGTAAGCGCGAGTGAGCGTAACGAGTAAGCGTAGCGAACGAACTAACAATTATGGTGGAAAAGCGTAAGCGCGAGTGAGCGTAACGAGTAAGCGTAGCGAACGAACTAACAATTATGGTGGAAAAGCGTAAGCGCGAGTGAGCGTAGCGAGTAAGCGTAGCGAACGAACTAACAATTATGGTGGAAAAGCGTAAGCGCGAGTGAGCGTAACGAGTAAGCGTAGCGAACGAACTAACAATTATGGTTGAAAAGCGTAAGCGCGAGTGAGCGTAAACGAGTAAGCGTAGCGAACGAACTAACAATTATGGTTGAAAAGCGTAAGCGCGAGTGAGCGTAACGAGTAAGCGTAGCGAACGAACTAACAATTATGGTGGAAAAGCGTAAGCGCGAGTGAGCGTAACGAGTAAGCGTAGCGAACGAACTAACAATTATGGTTGAAAAGCGTAAGCGCGAGTGAGCGTAACGAGTAAGCGTAGCGAACGAACTAACCATTATGGTTGAAAAGCGTAAGCGCGAGTGAGCGTAACGAGTAAGCGTAGCGAACGAACTAACAATTATGGTGGAAAAGCGTAAGCGCGAGTGAGCGTAACGAGTAAGCGTAGCGAACGAACTAACAATCATGGTGGAAAAGCGTAAGCGCGAGTGAGCGTAGCGAGTAAGCGTAGCGAACGAACTAACAATTATGATTGAAAAGCGTAAGCGCGAGTGAGCGTAACGAGTAAGCGTAGCGAACGAACTAACAATTATGGTGGAAAAGCGTAAGCGCGAGTGAGCGTAACGAGTAAGCGTAGCGAACGAACTAACAATCATGGTGGAAAAGCGTAAGCGCGAGTGAGCGTAGCGAGTAAGCGTAGCGAACGAACTAACAATTATGATTGAAAAGCGTAAGCGCGAGTGAGCGTAACGAGTAAGCGTATCGAACGAACTAACAATTATGGTGGAAAAGCGTAAGCGCGAGTGAGCGTAGCGAATGATCTAAATATGACGGTGAGCACCGTGAACGGAGCTGAGAGAAAATCAAACAACCTAAATAACACTGGACAAAATTAAACCACATTAATTAAACATTAAATTGAAATAGTTTTTTTACAGTGTATTTTTAAATTGCATTTATTACATAGACTCTTCTATTTACTATTATTTTTATCTCAAAGATTTTTTGTGCATATTATTTATTATTTATTTTTGGGTGCATTTATTATGATTGCAAGCAAAAATTTTTTAAAATTTATTTGGCAAAATTAGCATTTGCTTTTATTTATGAAAAGTAAGAAATTGGTGATAAATAAAATTCCTGTAACATACATATTCAAACCAGTTCATATCTCTCTGCCCTCTCTACAGCATTGATTGACCGTGCAACATTCAGGGCTCATGCATGTAAACGAAGGGGATAACAGTCAGGAAACAAATCGGATTATTTTGCAATTGAACGATTTTTTCAGTTTGTACTGAACGTGCGTAAGGATTTACAATAGTTATAATTACAATTATCATTTGATTTCTAAGCACAACCAGTTATTCAGTAAAGTTAATTTTAGTAAACAATAGGACGATTTCATAATGTGTTAAATCAGCTACTTTGAGATAACTCCACCAACCGAAAGGTAGGTGGTTTTATTTATTATTAAGAAAAAGTACTTTAAAATGAGGTGTAACAGTTTTATTTATTATTATATTATAGTTTACTAGTGGCTCATAGGGGCAAAAGCCCCTAATCATAAAATTAAAATTGCATGATTACAAGTTCTACTCTACGAAAGTTTCCAGAAAATTTTAATTTAAATAATGTTTTAACAATACCGTTTGAACAGACCATTCGCCCCCAAAGCACTCTTTGCAGTTCTGTACTATAGGCCAACCTTTTGTAAATGCTTCATTTTGTCTGTTGGTAAACTTTTAAAGATCTACGAAAAATAAATTTTGGAAGAAATCATAAACCTTTGAACTATGACGGCTTTTTAATATAACATGAAAAGTGGCAGTGAGAAAAAAACATGATGAATGTTCAGTACCCGTTTAAGAGTCAATAAAATTTCAATACTTTGTATCACCTCTTTCATTGTCTTTTTTGTCCTAAAATCAAATGGATTTTTTTAGCACCTGTCAGATTTTTTATTATTTTTTAGTCACCAAATATAAACACAGCGCCTCAAAATAGATCATCTTCACTTAGGCCGGTTCCTACGTGGGCGACAGATGCGACGCGACGGGAGCGACAAAATTTCAAACAAATGTATAAGCATTGGAGCGTTCTTAGTGGGCGACAAGAGCGACAACAATTTACAATGTATATCGTTATGGCGATGCAAGCTTGTCGCTGGTGTCGCTCCAGTCGCTCTCGTCGCGTCGTATCTGTCGCCCACGTAGGAACCGGCCTTACTGTCAATATTCGTCCCTCCTAATCAAACATCTTGACTTTGTGTAAACAGAGTAGACTGTTTTTAAAACCATACATGGAGAATCTTTAAAGGAGAATATTTTAGAAAATATTCCTTCTTATAATTTTCTCATTTTATTGTAATGTTTTTGATTTGCTACATTTCCCCGTAGTATGCAGGACAAACGTCTCTTCTATAATTCTGCAATCAATGAAAATGTCCAAAATGTTTCTGGGAAAATTAAGCTAACAGAATACCAAAACTTAGTTGAATGATACACTTTCAGATAGTGATACAAGTTTCAGATAGTGTATCATCGTCAACTCAATATGATCATTTGACACTTTTCGTCTTAAAATAAAACCAAAACATGCTTTAATGTATGCGTTTCTCATACCACATCGCCTATTGCGTCCCTATTACGATCAGAATGTATTTTATGATTTGCATACACACTCAGTTTTTTACAATTTAAATTTTCATAAGAACAGTAAAAATCAGCAGTCAAATTGTAATGGTTTGTGAGGTTGGTAACGTTCCAAGTAGAATTTTTAGTCGCACAAAGTTGCTCAAAGCCACAAAACGTCATATTATAGTATTACCACTCTAGGTATATTTTTGTGATTTCGTAATTACAAATTCTTCACCCAATACTATCATCTGGTCTCTCGTTTTAAAATCAAACTGTAACATATGTTTAATGTACACAAATCAGACGTTTTCCAAATCCCTATGCTATTCTTATGGAGGACGTTTTACGTGATTTCTCATTTCCTGTTAACACTATGGACACGCCGATAGTTTTCCCTCATGTATGGGACTGAGACCTTTAATTTGAGACCCCTCCTATCTTTCTACGATTGGTACAACGCTCACAATTTTGCTCAAAAAATTGGGCTTACAGAATTATATATATAGATTAATATAATATACAATATTGCATAGTATGTTAGATGAAAAACTAAATTACACTAAAATATTTGTGTGTTTTTTTAATAAACCATGGACTCCTTAACACACTAATTGATGTATCTTTTTAGTTTATACAAAAAAGTTACTAGGTTTGCAAAAAAAGTATAAGCTACTATTCACAGTGATACAAAAATAGCCATAAAAGTATTTAAATCTATGAAACATGCACGGAGATTGAATTATAATACTTCATTATAAATTTGTACAGGACTGGACGTTATTCTTTGATATTGGGATAAGCATAAAGTTAACAGTCATTTAAACTTAACTCTACACGGAGATGAATTTAATTACAACATATATAGCACATACCATATGAAACCTTTTTAATCGCAGTTACACGTAATATGATTTGCACTCCGATGCGTCTAAAAGTGATGTTTAATTTTTTAATATTAGTTTTGAAATATTAAGCACGTCATTTAAATCGTAGTAAAGTTAATATCCCTGCTTTATGTCGAAACATTGCTAAATATACTGTGAGTTAGTAGAGTATAAAGTAGCAATTTTAAGATTAAAAGAGGTAGAAAAATCTGTTTTTAGCACTAATTGTAAACAAATTTCCAGTCTTTTTTAAGTAAATTTTTAAAACCCCGATGGGGGTTGGGGGTGTAGGATAGCTTTTTTCAAATAGCAACCCCTGTCAAGAATTGTAGCATATCATTGGAAATACATAAGAATACGAATTTCATCAATCGGGGATATTGAATGGAATATTTAAATTGAACTATTCAAAATGGTAGGTAATCAAAATTTGTATTAAAATTATAAAGACAAATATTAAAATTACAATAACATTTAAGGTCAGGTTTGTGGCAAATTGATTAGATATGAATGTTTTTCAAAGTATGTTTAATCTATTACAAGCTTAACATATTTTTCAACATTTAATGTAGGGAGTGTTTTTTAGCGGAAGTCTGAAATAGTATATTTCATAACAAGAGTGGAAAGTGTCTTTTCCGGGCCGAGATCGAGTTTACGAGCGAGGCTTTAGCCGAGCGCGGAATTTCGATCAAGGCACGGAATAACACTTTCTACTCGAGTTATGAACGATATTTTTCATCACACTGTAGATAATTAATAATAGTAATTAATTAAATAATGCAAGTTTAAGAAACCATCTATGGATGCTCAATTGATTTCCGCAGTACAATGAAAACAGTGATTCTGTTTTACACAGCTGATTACATTATTGAGAATAGCTGATTTCACTTACCTAACCTCCACTTCGCAAACAGCTGATTTTCCCTCTCTAGAGAGGGAAAACGGTTTTTCTACACTCTCAGCTGGTGATGAATATAGCTGTTTCCCGTACAGTGTGATGAAAATGAAAATACATATGCTTTGTTCGTATTTTACACTATGAAAAACTATTTATAGTGAAACGATGCTTAAAAGTTATTGCATTAAAATATTTTAAGAAAACTCCCCCGAATAATTTGTGTTAATTAGGTCATAACTTTTTATTTTATTTGACAGTCTTTTGTTCTACAAAATCTACATGTTTTTACTTAATTTAAACACTATATATCATACTTTCTTAGGATTGCTTCCCCCAAATAAGTTTAACTCATACATAGATTACTTTTATATAAACACATAGCCATTTTTAAAACTAAAGTTTAGCTTAAACTAAGTTGGAGAAAGCTACCCTAAAAATTTCTTCACTGTAAAATCATTATTATCTCATAGTAATTAATTAGTAAAAATTATATTTGAATAATATAGGTATACTTTATTAAAAATTTTAGTTACCTGTAAAAATATGTTATGGAACAAAAAGTCTATCAAGGGACACACAGTGTGAAAATAAATAGAATTACAATAAGTACAACAATTAAAACATTTAATGATTTTTATGCATTGAAGTAGCTAAAAAATCAAATGAGCACCTCCTAACCTTTTTTTTTTTGTAAAAATAAAAAATTAATATATTTAAAAATGTATTTTGACTAAACTGGAAATTAAATCCAGGTACTTCAAATTGAAGTTAACTTCACTATTTGAACAACATTGTGTTATTAGTTGTCTAGAAGTTTAAAGATAACGTCTGTGAAATAATTGTAACAAACAATCTCAAAGAGCGACTTAGAAGATGGCGGTAGAATGCTGACGCTGCAACGAGAGGTTGAAAATTGCAGCATTTCACTTGAGTGAATGCTGGCTGATTGTGGTACAAAGGGAGTGCTGAGGATTGTCGATAAATGCTGAGTGACGCCTCCAACATCTGATGGGTCTGATGCCGGTAAATATCTATTGACCTACAGTATTACAGTGCATTACAGACAGATTTTATTGAAACCCCATTTTTGATGATTAGCTTGATATAACTAATACTTGATAATTACTTAAAAGTAACAATATATTTATGGTATAACTTGTCCCAAAATTCGCCATGCTAGTCCTCCGGTCGAAAAAAGTCATTTTGGAAAAACACGTAAAGTCAAATCTTGCTAGATTTTCAGTCTGTTTTTTATTGTATTTATATTTTCTATATCTACTGTGGAAGAATATTTTATGTTGAAACTCTTTAGTGACGTAGGTTAGCTAGGTATTTACTATTTAGTTGAAAATAATACAAAAAATTATCATTCGGGTTTGAAAATGCTGGCAATTGTAAAATTTGTATACGAATTAAATATCTCAATAATGATCAATCTTACAGAACTGTAACAAATAACTAAAAAAAAGCTGTATTTTTATAGACAACAAGATTAAAAAACTGAAAACTAATAGCTAAGTAAAAAGATCTTATTTAACGCAACAAACACTTAATTATTTAATAAAGTGTTGAAAATTTGCGTGTTTTCGTGAAGTACAATCTATTTTACTTGTTTATTGCTCAACTTCTCAACTTATCTAATCAAGGAATTTTTGTTTTGCAAATTAATTAACACTTAATTTATTACATTTATTATTTTTTTATTCGACCTTATTGAAATTGAAATATAAACTAAGAAAAATTCCTCCATAAAGCTTCATAACCATAATAATAACGATTTAAATCAATGAAACTACTTACTGTGAACAACACACTTGCAGCTTTCAAAGGCAAAGTAACACTGAATGAAGGTGACAGCTACAAGTGTATAAGCCTTAGTTGACAAGTAAATCCGCTGCATTTGTTGTCAAATGTGACAGAGTCGGTCGCAGTCTGTATGAAGGCTTGCGACTTGGGTAGTTGAAGTTATTACGCTAGTCAGAAGACGTATATTTGGCTTTGTTTAGATGTATACTGCTTAGGGGAAGGTGGGGCAAGACGGGGTACTTAAGTACTCAACATTTTTTTGTTGTGTTATGAAAACCTCAATAAACATACCACATATTTGAAATAAAACTACAGTATCTATGGAGTCGATAAAAAAAATTGAACAAAAAAATATAAAGTATTAGGACTAAAAAAAAAAAAAAAACATTTTCTCAAGGTTTACCAAGTACACAATCTTACCCTATAGTGAGGGCGAGATGGGGTAGCTCAATACTATAAAAAGGAAAAAGGTTTAATTGCTAAATGAAAATTGATTTACCTATCAAAATATATTTATTGTTTACACCTATAAATAAGCACTGTCTCAACACTAAATAATGTTAAATTTACCTTACAAAATTAATCAAACAAAATTGTTGATAATCAAAGATTAGCCCTGAGCTTACTCAAAGAAACTAAATACAAATCAGAGTCTTGCTAATTTAACCGTGTTGTAATATTGTTAAATGAATAATTTTTAAACCAAATACAAAAGTTAAGAACATCTAAATTGAACACCATTTAAATTGCACACCCATCTTGCCCTCCTTTTAAGTACCCCGCCTTCCCCCCAAGGACAAGTTTTAAGTTAGATTGATTTAATACCACAAGGATATATGCCTCTCGGTTATAGTATGCATTGATGTGTTGCTAAAAAAGTACCTTACTAAATAATAATAATAACTAATAGCAGAAAAAATAGGTGTCTTATCTTTTCACATTTAAGACTGACAGAAAATTAGATCGTCACATCATAAAAACACATTCACATGCATACTCTCAGAACGGTCTGTTCAAAATTGCTGGTAGCACTGTCAGACATTCACATAGTGACAGCCTGTTAGTTCAACTACTTGCCGATAGACTGCGACATCTGGCTGGAGCAAAAAATGCAAAACCCCGTTGGCCCTTAACCCCGTCTTGCCCCGCTCTCCCCTATGGGGATTAAGAACAAAACTTCTCAGTATTAAAAAAAATATTAATACAAAAATGAAAGGCATTGTTTAAAAACCCAAATTGCTAATTTTTTTGTTGAAAAAAACAGTAATTTGGGCTGGGCCTTTGCTCAGTATACTTAAACAATTATTTTTTGTCATAGTAATATCAGTTACAGACTGTACGCTAAGATCCCAAGCTCATGATTTTTTCTTTCAAGACGAGCTCGTTCGCTCCGCTCACTCACCTCTGCGACAAGCTCGTTCGCTTCGCTCATTCGCCTTTCAGGATGTTTTAATGTATGATTAAAACATCCTGCATTCTGGCATGAGTTTGTTTGGACTGTAACACGTGGATATTATATATTGTTGACAGCTGATTTCATCTTTGCTTATAATCATCTTATTTAAAAATTGAATCGCAATTCCATATATTGATTTGTTGTTTCATCCTTTTACTTTATTTTTATTTAACCAAACAGTCATAATAAACAAAATAAAGTACTATTTAATAATTGATGAATCATTTTTATTATAGTATAATTCAGTAATTCTGTTACTGGGTACAATGGAAGAAAACACGTTTATACTGGAGCACGTGGTTCGTGCTTTGACAATTGACTCGGATACTTCTAGCAACTATTTTATTATTTTATACCCCATAAGACTAATGATAAATATTTTATAATTTCAAATTAAGATTATAAGGGAATAAAATTTCTCCTAGCTTAGAGAATTATTTACATATTATTTTTATCCCTGAACTAATTTACTTCGAGCCGTTTTGAGATCCATGTGCAACACATGGACACAATTGGTATAATACATACAACATACATACATAAAATATAAGTTGCTCGTATTAGCGTATAAGATTCCATGTAATTAGTGAATTTTTATAACTGTAGACAAGCATTTTAAAATAAAATAAAGGATTAAAATTGTAGTTTAGAAATTAATTTCCTGAACAAAATTTACGATTCATTATTTTTATCAATTTAGAAGATTAACGTTACTTACATACAAAATATTTGAGGACGATTCATTGAATGTTTTGATTCTATAAAACACATTTTAAAAGCATTAATGTAATATATGTTATTCTGCATGAAAGGTCTTTAACTATCAAAAAAGCTGTTGTAGTGTTTATTAGTTAAGAATTGGCTTCTATTTAAATGTGTTAAATACACTAACGAAAAGCTGAATGAAGTTAATAAACCACAACAAATTTTCACTTTGATTTATTGTAAAAATCAAAAATATTTTGAAAAATCGTGTGAGGTTATAATTTTAGTACTAAGTCATCTGGTATATCTCATATTTAAATTGAGTTATTATTTTTATAAGACTGATTCTAATATGTTAATAATATTCAAAACACGGTGTTTCCTTAAACCCGTCTCGGTATAATAAAGTGGTTTAGTGTTCAGTTCTTCTTTGGAGTAATAACCCGATATTGCTCTTTTTGGCCAAAAAATGCCTTCCACTTTGTACCTTTCTGTCTGTAGCTTTCTTCCACCCTCCTTACTTTGGTCATGTGAGTTTGAGACGTTAAAAGCTTGAGTTGAAACTTTCGTGAGTAAAACAAAGAAAAAGAAGGTGACAAATAACAGAGACGTTATTTTTTAATTTACTTATTTATTTATTTATTTATTTATTTATTTTTGCTGATGAAAGTTACGTAAATTTAGTTAAATGTGCAAACATTTACTTTACAATACACATCAACGTTAATAAAACAAACATTATGACATGGGTTGATAGAATGGTTTTTAAATAGTGTAATATGAGGACATTAATTACTTCACCTTTTTAAAGTTACTATCGTTGTACATGTAACCAACAAAATGCGTCTCAAAATAAATTATGTTTATTGTGTTAATGAATAACCATTTTATATGTTTAGAATAGGGGGGTGACCTTTTGCCGATGTTCTGGGTCAGATTAGATCGCAGGCCAAACCGGAAGAGACCGACACCGTTATCAAGTCTATTCGGCGCACCCAGAACGGGGATGTCCTCCTCGAACTGGGGAAGTCGAGTGACAAGATCGGTTTTGCCGTTTCCCTCAAGACTGCACTTGGGGACAAAGGCTCCATCAAGGCCCTAGAACCGAAATGTTCGGTCGAGATTCGGAACCTTGATGCCCTCTCTACCGAAGATGAGGTGACCCGTGCGATCTAGGTGGCACTCCCGGAGATACCGGCTGATGGAGTGAAGGTATGGCTGACAAAGCCTAACCGAAGTCAACTCAGGATGGCTGTTGCTGAGATGGGCGAAAAGCACGCCAATAAGCTGCTTAGCCTTCAGCACCTCAGAGTCGGTTAGGTCAGTTGCAGGCTCAAACGGAGGGTGGTAGTTTCGAGATGCTTCCGCTGTCTCGGTTTCGGCCACTCCTCCCGAAACTGTAACGGGCCCGACAAGAGTGCCAACTGCTTCCAGTGTGGAGGCCAGGGCCACAAACGCAAGGAATGTTCCTCGAGCCCATCCTGCTTCCTCTGCAAGGATTCAGGCTCCAGTGCCCTCGGTCACTTACCCGGGTCTGGTCAGTGCGGTGCCTTCAGAGCCGCACTTGAAGAGGCAAAAGGCAGCGGCCGGTAATTCGCATCCTCCAGGCCAATCTTCATAGATCCTGGGGAGCTGATAACCTTCTAGATCAGCTCGCCCGAGAACTTGGTGCTGACGCGCTCCTTATCAGCGAACAGTATCGGGACAGAGACCCAAACATTTGGATCTCCGACAGCCTCGGTACTGCTGCATTTTGGGCGCGTAATACACAGGATGTCTTGGTGCGGAGTCACGGGCGCGGCCGAGGATTCGTCTGGGTTCGGTGTAGGGACGTGACTATCTTCAGTTGCTACCTCACACCCAACGAGGCTGTCCAGGACTTTCGCGACAAGATAGATAGCCTAGAGGAGTGCGTTCTCGGCACCACCGGGCATGTCGTCGTTGGTGGCGATTTCAACGCCGGGCCGTCGAGTGGGGAATGCCCTCTACCAGCTCCCGGGGGAAATACATCCTGGATTTCATCGCCAGGGCCGGTCTTGTCGTCCTCAACTAGGGCGACACACCTACTTTTCGGCGCCCCGGGCAGAGGGGCACGATCCCTGACGTCACCTTTGCGTCTGAGTCGCTCCTTCCGAGGATCTCTGGCTGGAGGGTTGTGGAGGACTACACGGGTAGCGACCACCAATACATCGTGTTTGACCTGCATGATAAGGCAAATCGTCGAGTTTCCGCATCTCGGGAAGGGCCACGCCGGTGGAACACCAACAAACTGGACGTAGTCAAGTTCACCGAAGTCATCTCTCTGGAAGTGCAGGGGAATCCTGGTGAGGCTGGAGCCGAAGCACTAGTAACATCCACGATGGAACTTATCGTCTCGGCCTGCGACCAGTCTATGCCGCGAAGGAAACCCCGACGCGACAAACAACCCGTTTACTGGTGGACTGAAGAGATTGCGGAACTCAGAAGAACATGTTTAAGAACTAGACGAGCCGCCACTAGAGCGAGAATTCCCGAAGACAGAGTTCGTAAGTCGGAGGCCTATAAAACTGCGAGAAAATCTCTCCACCAGGCGATCAAGAGGAGCAAGGCGAATAGCTGGAGGAGACTTCGTGACGACGTTGATTCCGACCCGTGGGGCCTGGGTTACAAACTTGTAACACAGAAACTCGGCGCCCGCTCTCCACCTTCCATCATGGAGGGCGCCACCATGGGGAGGATCGTCGCTGTGTTGTTTCCTGAACATCCACAGCGACCGCCGGTTGACTTTGGACGGGTAGAGGACGTTCCACTTTTCACTTTCGAGAAGCTGGAAACCTCCGTTCTTTCCCTGAAGAGCAACAAGGCTCCTGGCCCGGATGGGATTCCCAGTGAGGCTTTAAAGAAAGCATTTTCAATCAACGCTGACTTGTTGTTGAGAATGTACAATGCCTGTTTGGTAGAAGGGGTGTTTCCGGCTCCCGGAAAACAGCCAGGCTTGTACTGATCAGCAAGGGCAAAGGTGATCCCGAGCTGCCGTCGTCCCACAGTCCTCTCTGCATGTTGGACACGGCTGGGAAGCTGTTCGAGAAGCTGATCCGTTCCCGCCTGACTTCTGCCGTGGAAGCTGCCGGGGACTTATGCCCCCGTCAGTACGGCTTCAGAAAGGGACGGTCAACGATCGACGCTGTCACCGAAGTTCAGAGAGCTGTGGAGAGAGCCGAGAGCCACAACCATTTCTCCCGCCGAGTAGTGCTTCTTGTTACGCTTGATGTCAAGAATGCCTTCAACTCGGCGAGGTGGGTCGATATGTTGGATGCGCTTCGCAACACCTTTCGTATTCCTGCATATCTGTTGCGGCTCATCGAGGATTATCTACGCTTTCGAAGCCTGATTTATGACACGAGGGACGGAACGCGGACGATGGAAGTCACTTCTGGTGCCGCACAAGGTTCAATACTCGGCCGGATCTCTGGAACGGTTGCCTATGACAGCCTCCTGAGGTCCGAGATGCCTGAGGAAACCACTTTGGTTGGGTACGCCGATGACGTCGCAGCTCTCATTGCTGCACGCAACGTTGAGCCAGGCCCAACTGAAGTTGAACCGAGTTATGCGGGTGGTCAACAACTGGATGTCCGATCACGGTCTCTCACTTGCTCTCAGTAAGACGGAGATCGTGATTCTTACGAAGAAGAGGATCGACACCGTCGTCCTGTTTCGAGTGGGAAGGGAGGTGGTCACATCAACTCGTGCCGCCAAATACCTCGGGGTTATGGTGGACACCAAGTTAAGCTGGAGGGATCAGATCTTCCGTACGGCGGACAAGGCCGCTAAGGTAGTGACTTACCTTAGTAGGCTGATGGTCAATGTCGGGGGTCCCCGATCCAGGAGAAGACGTCTGTTGATGTCCGCGGTCCAGTCCGTGCTTCTTTACGGGGCAGAGGTGTGGGCAGGCGCTCTAGATAAGGAGTGCTACAGGTTGCGACTCGCCCGGGTTCAGCGTCAAGCTGCGCTCCGGGGTGTGTTCCGCCTACCGGACAGTGTCCGAGCCTGCCGTCCTGGTGGTCGCCGGAGTCATCCTGTCAAGCTCTTGGCAGGGGAGAGGAAAGCGATTTATCAGAGACAAGGCGAGATCGGCAAGGACACGGCAAGAACAGAAGAGCGCTCCCGAACCTTCCAGCAGTGGCAACACAGCTGGGAGCACGACACCCGAGGACGATGGACTGCGCGACTTATCAAGCAGGTCCAACCATGGGTGGAACGGCGGCATGGGGAGGTGGACTACTACCTGACCCAATTTTTGACAGGTCACGGCAATTTTCGGTCGTACCTGAACCGGATGGGAAAGACCGGTTCACCGGACTGCATTTATTGCCCGGGTGTTCCCGACGATGCGGAACACACATTCTTCCGCTGTCCCCGTTGGGAAGGGCCCCACCTGGAGGCCACACAAATCTTTGGTGCATTTTCGGTGGACTCGGTCTGCCCAAAAGATTTTGGAGGATGAGGCCAACTGGGATTGTTTGTCACAGTTCGTCCGGGGCATCCTCCTGGAAAAGAAAACCGATCTGGACCGCGAAGTGGCCCAGATCCCTTGATCGAGCAGCTGGATGAGGAGCGAGCCCCACGGGCGTAAGAAATATTTAGGCCTAGCCTGACGTAATGTGACAAACAATTCCAGGTTAGATTCCTAAAGAGTAGAGGAGGTTTTTTAGTGGGTAAACCCGTTTTTAGGGGAGCCCCACACTACAGGCTGGCCACCTGTGTGCGTAATGCATTTTTCCGCCTCTCCCTCAAAAAAAAAAAAAAAAAATGTTTAGAATAATCATAATGTTATAATTTATTCATTGTACGCAGACTATTTCGAATTATTTAAAGTAAACCGGTATCATATGAACCTATTTCAAATATTTTAAGATTTTACTGGACATTTCTGTGAAAACTTTTAAAAACTAACTAGTTCCAGTTGATTCTGGCTACATTATCACAAGCACTGTATGTAAAAATCATTTTTCTTCAATATATGTATGTACTGGTTTTGGACATTTTATAGTAGTATGATAAAACTAATGTTTCTCCTTAAAATACGTACTATAATTTTGTGGAATGATTAAGTTGTGTACATTAAAAAAAGTTTAAAAATAATGATATTACAAATAACGGTATAAAGAGGAGCATTATTATACTGCATATGAAACCGTTATAAAATGAGTTAGTTATGATACATGGCATACCATGATACAGGTTCTTGACCAATGGTGGATCGACGTTTTACAAAAGTAGTGTTGTAATACTCGTAGAAATCGCTTATCGCGTGATTGTTCCATTATGATTAAGTTTCCATATTATGTGCCCTATCGCTAAACGGTAGTTGAGCTGAAATGAGTGAGGACATCGATTCCATCAAGCATCATCGGGTATAGTTACTTTATGGATGAATTTTTAGAATTACCTATACATTTTCGACATATTATTATTTTAGGTTAAGAGTAATCTTCACTTTTGGGCTATTAGCCAATTGATGCGCAGTCGGCAATGTTAACCATACGGCATTTGTGCAAAACATAGTGTTTTATTACCCTGTTTCGGACGCCGTTTTTCAACTTTGAAAATTAAAAAATATTACTCTCTGTGACGTCACAAAGTAACTCGTTTTCCATAGTTTTAAGATTTTTTTGTACTTATGAGGGACCTAGAACTAACATTAATCTACATTAAAACATAAAATTCTCAAATAGCAGCACAGGTTGAATTTGGTATAATATTAAAGGTCTTGCGTAGCAGAGTACAATGCCACAAACTAGACTTGAAATGGATGATCAATACGGAAATGGCAGGCAAACAAAGTTTCCATTAAAATCACATGGTTATAACTTAAATATGCACTAACTTTCTTAATACTCAAGCTTTTCACGTCGGGCTTGTGGCTTTTTACTCTAAATGAAAAGACGTTTAAAATTATGTATGATGTGACAGAGGCCAAGGAAGTTTAAACTTAAACGCCCTTAAAGGGATGTCCCTCTTGAAAGTCTTACTGAAATCTGCTTTGGCCTTTGTCAAATCATACATTATAATCTTAAGCGTCTTTTCATTTGGAGTAACAAGCCACAAACCCGACGTTAAAAGGTTTAGTATTAAGAGAGTTATTGCATTTCCCCATATGATTTTAATGGAAACTTTGTTTGCAAGCCATTTCCGTCTTGGTAACCCGTTTTAAGTCTAGTTTACGGCATTGCATTCTGCTCAGAGAGACCTTTAATTTGATACCAAAGTCAACCTATGCTGCTTAAGAATTTTGTCTGACTCCTCGTGGCGTCCCCCTTAAGGGGCAAAAACGTGATAATAGCATAAAAGAGTAGACATTTATATCCATTATTGATATGCCAAGTTTTATTACTTTATCTATAATGGTAAACAATATATTTCACCGTTCCGGGACTTTTCGATCACACTGTATAAGGAACAACACATGAACTTAAAATTAACAATTAAAATGTGCTTTTAAGTGGAGTGAAGAGACGATACAAAAGAAACAAATACGAGGTTATACAAGTAACGAGCAGTAGTGTTGGTGTAATAAACCCCACATTTATCACTCCATATTATACATTTCCCGCGGACGTTGAAGCATCTCCGATCCCAAGCCACGCCGTCCGGCCCGGCGCTGTCGGATACGCAGTTGCTGCGTTCCGGGTCAAAGAGCATTTCGCCGCTTTGTTGTTTTGCCAACTGCATTGCAGAGGCTATTGTGGTCCTTTTGTTGTATCCATAATATTTTTATTATTCTAAAATATTCACACGCAAAATAGTGAGGTAATGTGAATTAATATTGTGTAAGTTGATAGGAAAATCGTGCAGCTATATTTAGCGTCAAAGTAATTAAAAGTTGTTCATTCAAAATATTTTTAATAGTACGTATTTTTCTAGCATAGTTAAAATAATTATATGAGTGTTATTTCCTGACTATAATTATAATAATAACTTTAAGATAAATTTTTTTAAAGACGATTAAGGAATTACCCATGTGATTGTTTTAATAGGTTAAATTTTGTAGGTGTTTAAATGTTTTTGCCATTATATTACGTTGGGGATTTTTTTTTAAATATGCAAATCTAAATCGGCTGCTAGAGATGTAAGACTTTTCAATTATTTATTTATTAACTGGTTTTACGTTCATCAATTACCATAACAAAATTATCATGATAAAAAAACTGATTTCATTATTCTCGGACAAAGGTTAAACAGAATCGCCGTTTTCCTTAAAATATGTGATGTTTTGTTTGCCTAAGGGTAATTGTCTTGACGAGCGAGGTGCAATACAGGTGTTCAGTGTTTTGATCACAAATTTCCCATATTCATTAAGTGCTTAAACTACTGCTAGACTTTTCACTAAGGCTTTTGTGATATTCAAAGAGCATTTTGTGTGTAACTGATAGGCCATAAGGTTTAGGCAGGAAAAGAACTTAAATAAGCTCAATTAGTTATGGAGTAACTTAAAAACGCACATAAACCAAAACTATATTAGGATACCTTCCTTCAACTATACAATATGTTATGAAGGTAAATATAAACTTTGATTAAGTATAATGTTATAATTAATTACCATAAGTTGTATTTCATTACTATTTTTATTTTAATCTAAAAGATTTAATTTACACGACAAACACATCTAGTGTCAGGGGACAAGGCTTTGTGTCGCCAATATATCAAAGGCTGCCAAAGTGAATAAAGCCAACAGCTGGCGGCTTGTTGCGGTGTCGACGCTACACATGCTACTCGCTATCTCTAGACACTTCCTACGTTGTACGAGTAAATCACAGGCTGCCAAAGTAATAAATCACTCAATAGTGAACAATGTCTGGTAAATGTGTGATGTGAAAAAACAAAAGTTAAATTAATACTGTAACAATACTCAAAGACATGAAAAATTATACTCTAGCGAAGTATTGAACATAAAAATAGAGGCATGAAATTTATAAGTTCAGTTCTTGGGAGAAGAATGTTCTCTTCAAGCGACGATCACTGTCCGTGAAGAAAACAAAGTGCTCTAAGATCATCGTGTTAACGAATTTTTCGTTGTGACACATATGAAATAAAGCACTTCAGTGTAAAGGTATATATAAGTAAACATCCCTGTCGACATTGTGGTGTGCCCTCCAAACCCTCCATCCTTATCAGGTTAGTACATATCGTTTGTGTAAGGCGGGTACAATGGCCCTGGACGCTTTTCATCGATAGATGCGCAAAACATTACTGTTCCATACAAGTAAGCAGCTGATTATAATGGACTATTTACGGCTATTTCAATTCAATAACAAACCAGATGTCTTTTTTTAAGAAAAAACACAAGGAGTTGTTGTGCACATGTGCAGTAATGAATGTTGTCATTTTTGTTTAAAATGTTTCTTGGAATTTAAATGTTGTAATTAAAGTATATATATATATATATATATATATATATATATATATATACTTCCGCTACAACCCTTTTTTTGTTTTTGTCTTTACAGGGTTATAATTTTTTTTTCAATTACCTTCTTTGCTCTGGAGCTTTTTTGTGTTACTCATAAAACAATGCTACCAATGTAATTACTTCTTTAATGATTCATAAGTATATAAAGCAATACAGAAGCAAACGTTATGTAAAAAACATAATATTATATCTTGACATTTTTACTTTGGTTTTCATACTAAACCATACAAAATATATGTGTTAGTGGGAATGCTTACAGCATAAAAGAGAAGATACTTAAAATATCTATCTTGTTTAGTATTTGAGACATCAAGTCTACTAAAATGTGATGGGTTTATAACCAAAACGTTGCATCATAAAATATATTTGTATTCTAAGCAATGTGTCCTACGCCTGACCTTATAAATATTTCATTTGATAATTATTTCATTTCACATTATATTAAATAAAATTACTATAAATGGGCTAGTGAAATTACAAATAAGCTTTAAATTCTGTTATATTTTGAATCGCTTATAATTTGAAGTCAAGTTTTGTGGTGTTGATTTCTGTTTCAAATTATTTTTATTTGATCTGCATATCTAACTAATGGATAAATTTTCTTCTGACTTTTAACGAGATTTAATCCTGAGTTGAAGAATATCACTTAAAGTTTATTGAATTGTTATTTTCACCCTAATATTGCGATCCAGCCTTTGTATTCTATATTTAATAATTAAAGAATTCTTTCTTTAAAAGAAATGTTTTCAGGTGGGGTAAATTCCATAATTATTTTACTTATTTTGACCCTTAGTCTTGCCGAGCGCCTATCAGTCCTGGTTAGGCGCTTGGCAAGACTCGCGAAAGTTAGGTTAAAGGACCCTTGAAAACAGGAAACGTTGTTTTGGTTCCCGAAACGTCGGATTTTGTTTGTATTCTTGTTCATTTTTTCGTATGTCTTGTGTTTGTGTTTTTTTTAAACGTTGACAAGTGCGAAGATCGCCGCTGAAAAGTACGAATACTGCACAATATCCTGGAGGTGGGAGAACCCAAAATAAGGTAAAATAATTAAAGCATTATAATGACGATCCATAACACAACACAGGTCACCCACAATTTTAAGTAAGAAATTTGAATTACTTTTTAATAATAAAATATAATATATCTGGGGTATGTTTAACCGTACGTCCTATTTTAAAAATGTTAAATTAAAGTATTATATTAAAAAAAAAACCTCATACAACTCTATAGGAAATAGGTCAAATAAAGTTTAATCATTAATTTTGTTTGTAATAAGTATCTAGAGTTTTTAATAAAAATAAAATAGTAAAACATATTAATATAAACATTTTTATTTATTATTTTTAATATTTTTGATTGGCTTTGCCATAGTAAATATTCAATGATCTCTTTTCCTTTTTATAATAATTCAAAAATGTTTTGCCTAGCCTGCTTTCATACACGGGCTTCTTTCCATTTAGGATAACTGTTATTTTTATATTATTGTGTAAATGGTCATAACACGTTTTTACATTTTAATTTTTGCCTATTGTATGTTTTACAGTGTTCTATCGGAAGTATGGTTTATGATTGTGGAAAGAAGTCTAAAAACAAAATAATGTAATAATAGTTTAGTTATGCGTAATCAGAGTAAGTGGAGGGTGTACTAGTTATTACGTTGACGTTGATCAGTGACGGTAAGCTGGCACGTAGTCTTGACATTAATACTTGGAACAGCTACAAGATGGCGGCCTTGATAGTGACTTTCACGTTACACTCGCTCCAAGATTACGCTACACGTTAATGTTTCCATTTATGACAAATGGCTCTTCGGAACATTCTTGAAATTATTTTTGTTATTAGAGTAGAAACAACATGATTAGTTTATGGAA